>JASFAW010000009.1:43520291-43571975 GCA_030737815.1 Allium fistulosum | reverse complement strand
GAGATCATCGACGGGCTGGCGGCCGATGGCGTCGCCGTTGCTGAACCTCGATGACAAGGCGTTTGGTATCTGGAAGATCCGCGCCGGCGCGCGCAAGGTGCTGACGTTTGCCCTGAGCAACACTCAGGCGGATTTTTACGCCAGCGACCTGGCCACCGACGCCCGCGGTTGCCCGGCGTTCAACCTGCACACTCCTGAAGGTGTGGAACGGGTTCAACTGAACCTGCTCGGCACCCACAACGTCGCCAACGCCATGGCCGCCGCCGCTGCCGCTCACGCCCTGGGCGTGTCGCTGTTCGGCATTGCCACCGGGCTTGGCGCGGTACAACCGGTCAAGGGTCGCACCGTCGCGCAACTGGCGAAAAACGGCATGCGCGTGATCGATGACACTTACAACGCGAACCCCACCTCGATGTGCGCGGCCGTTGATATACTCGCCGGCTTTTCCGGCCGCACCGTCCTGGTGCTCGGGGATATCGGCGAGTTGGGCGACTGGGCGGAGCAGGGGCACCGCGACGTGGGCGAATACGCCCGGGGCAAGGTTTCCGCGCTTTACGCTGTCGGGCCGAACATGGTCCACGCCGTGAACGCATTCGGTGAAGAGGCGCATCACTTCGGCACACAGGCCGAACTGATCCAGGCCCTCGGCGCCGAGCAGGACACAAACACCACCATTTTGATCAAGGGTTCGCGCAGCGCAGCGATGGAAAACATCGTTGCGGCCCTGTGCGGGTCCAGTCTGGAGAAACATTAATGCTGCTGCTGCTAGCGGAGTATCTGCAACAGTTCTACAAAGGCTTCGCGGTCTTCCAGTACCTGACCCTGCGCGGGATCCTCGGTGTGCTGACCGCGCTGGTCTTGTCGCTGTGCTACGGCCCGTGGATGATCCGCACCCTGCAGAACCGTCAGATCGGCCAGTCCGTTCGTAACGACGGCCCGCAATCGCACCTGTCCAAATCCGGTACGCCGACCATGGGCGGCGCGCTGATTCTGTCTTCGATCGGCGTCAGTACTTTGCTGTGGGCTGACCTGAGCAACCGTTATGTGTGGGTCGTGCTGCTGGTGACCCTGCTGTTCGGCGCCATCGGCTGGGTCGACGACTACCGCAAGGTGATCGAGAAGAACTCCCGTGGTCTGCCGAGCCGCTGGAAATATTTCTGGCAGTCGGTGTTTGGCCTCGGCGCGGCGATCTTCCTTTATATGACGGCCAGCACGCCGGTGGAAACCACCCTGATCCTGCCGATGCTCAAGGACTACAGCATTCCGCTGGGCGCAGGCTTCATCGTGCTGACGTACTTTGTGATCGTCGGTTCGAGCAACGCGGTCAACCTCACCGACGGCCTCGACGGCCTGGCAATCATGCCGACCGTGATGGTGGGCGGTGGTCTGGGCATTTTCTGCTACCTCTCGGGTAACGTGAAATTCGCTGAATACCTGCTGATTCCTTACGTACCGGGCGCAGGCGAGTTGATCGTGTTCTGCGGCGCACTGATCGGTGCCGGCCTGGGCTTCCTGTGGTTCAACACCTACCCGGCACAAGTCTTCATGGGCGACGTCGGCGCACTGGCGCTGGGCGCGGCCCTGGGCACCATCGCGGTGATCGTTCGTCAGGAAATCGTCCTGTTCATCATGGGCGGCGTGTTCGTGATGGAAACCCTGTCAGTCGTCATTCAGGTTGCCTCCTTTAAGCTGACCGGTCGCCGTGTGTTCCGCATGGCGCCGATTCACCACCACTTTGAACTCAAGGGCTGGCCCGAGCCGCGCGTGATCGTCCGTTTCTGGATCATCACCGTGATTCTCGTGCTGATCGGCCTTGCCACCCTGAAGCTGAGGTAGAACGAGTGTCTCTGATCGCTTCTGACCACTTCCGCATCGTTGTCGGCCTCGGCAAGAGCGGCATGTCCCTGGTTCGCTTCCTGGCGAACCGGGGCGTGGCGTTTGCCGTGGCCGACACGCGGGAAAATCCACCGGAACTGGCCACGCTCCAGCGTGACTATCCGCACGTGGAAGTGCGTTGTGGCGAGCTGGACGTCGAGTTTCTGTGCCGTGCCGACGAGCTCTACGTGAGCCCCGGCCTGGCGCTGGCGACCCCGGCCCTGCAAGCCGCCGCGGCCCGTGGCGTGAAGCTGTCCGGCGACATCGAGCTGTTCGCGCGCAACGCGAAGGCGCCGATCGTGGCCATCAGCGGTTCCAATGCGAAAAGCACCGTCACCACCCTGGTCGGCGAGATGGCGGCTGCGGCCGGCAAGCGCGTGGCCGTGGGCGGCAACCTCGGTACGCCGGCGCTGGATCTGCTCAGCGATGACGTCGAGCTGTACGTGATGGAGCTGTCGAGCTTCCAGCTGGAAACCACCGACCAGCTCAACGCCGAAGTGGCGACCGTGCTCAACATCAGCGAAGACCACATGGATCGCTACAGCGGTCTGCCGGCCTATCATCTGGCCAAGCACCGGATCTTCCGTGGCGCCAAGCAGTTCGTGGTCAACCGCCAGGACGCCTTGACCCGGCCGCTGATGGGCGAGGGCCAGCCGTGCTGGACCTTCGGCCTGACCAAACCCGATTTCAAGGCGTTCGGTCTGCGCGAAGAGAATGGCGAGAAGTACCTGGCCTTCGAATTCCAGAACCTGATGCCGGTGCGCGAACTGAAGATTCGCGGCGCCCACAACCAGTCCAACGCCCTGGCGGCGCTGGCACTCGGCCACGCGGTCGGGCTGCCGTTCGACGCCATGCTGGCAGCGCTGCGCACCTTCGCCGGTCTCGAACACCGTTGCCAGTGGGTACGTGATCTGGACGGCGTCGGTTACTACAACGATTCCAAAGCCACCAACGTCGGCGCCGCACTGGCCGCCATCGAAGGCCTGGGCGCGGACATCGACGGCAAGGTCGTGCTGATCGCCGGTGGCGACGGCAAGGGCGCCGACTTCAAAGACCTGCGCGATCCGGTGGCGGCCCATTGCCGCGCCGTGATCCTGATGGGTCGCGACTCCGACAAGATCGGCGAGGCGATCGGCGATGCCGTGCCGCTGATTCGCGCGACCACGCTGGTAGACGCGGTCGCCCAGTGCCGCGCCGCCGCCCAGCCGGGTGACGTGGTGCTGCTGTCGCCGGCCTGCGCCAGTTTCGACATGTTCAAGAACTACGAAGACCGTGGTCACCAGTTCGTCCGCGTCGTGGAGGATCTGGCATGAGCTTGAGAAACATCATCAAGCCATACCCGTCGCCGCTCATTACCGGACGCGGAATCGACCTCGACTTCCCGATGCTCGCCGGTTGCCTGGCGCTGCTCGGCCTGGGCCTGATCATGATTGCTTCGGCATCGACAGAAGTCGGCGCGGCGCAGTCGGGCAGTGCTCTCTATTACATGACCCGTCACCTGATCTACGTGGTGCTGGGCCTGGGCGCGTGCGTCGTCACCATGATGATTCCGATCGCCACCTGGCAGCGGCTGGGCTGGCTGATGCTGATCGGCGCGTTCGGTCTGCTGGTGATGGTGATCATCCCGGGGATCGGCCGTGAGGTGAACGGTTCGATGCGCTGGATCGGTTTCAGCTTCTTCAACGTTCAACCGTCCGAGATCGCCAAGGTGTTCGTGGTGATCTACCTCGCCGGTTACCTGGTGCGTCGCCAGAAAGAAGTGCGCGAGAGCTGGATGGGCTTCTTCAAGCCGTTCATCGTGCTGCTGCCGATGGCGGGCCTGTTGCTGATGGAGCCGGACTTCGGTGCCACCGTCGTGATGATGGGCGCGGCGGCGGCGATGCTGTTCCTCGGCGGGGTCGGGCTGTTCCGCTTCTCGCTGATGGTGGTGCTGGCCGTCGGTGCGGTGGTGTTGCTGATTCAGATGCAGCCGTACCGGATGGCGCGTCTGACCAACTTCGCCGACCCGTGGGCCGACCAGTTCGGCGCCGGTTATCAGTTGTCGCAAGCGTTGATCGCATTCGGTCGCGGTGAATGGCTGGGCGTTGGCCTGGGGAACAGCGTGCAGAAGCAGTTCTACCTGCCGGAAGCGCATACCGACTTCGTGTTCTCGGTGCTGGCCGAAGAACTCGGCGCCGTGGGCTCGCTGTGTACCGTAGCGCTGTTCGTGTTCGTGTGTATTCGCGGCATGTACATCGGTCTGTGGGCCGAGAAAGCCAAACAGTTTTTTGCCGCTTATGTTGCCTACGGTCTGTCGTTCCTGTGGATCGGCCAGTTCCTGATCAACATCGGCGTGAACGTCGGCCTGCTGCCGACCAAGGGCCTGACCTTGCCGTTCCTCAGTTACGGCGGCAGTTCCCTGGTGATCTGCTGCGCCTGCCTTGGCCTGTTGCTGAGGATCGAGTGGGAGAGCCGGACCCACCTGGGCAGTGAAGAGATGGAATTCCATGAGAGCGACTTCGCCGAGGAGCCGAACCATGGGCGCTAACGTATTGATCATGGCCGGCGGCACGGGTGGCCACGTGTTCCCGGCGCTGGCCTGTGCCCGCGAATTCCAGGCGCGCGGCTACACCGTGCACTGGCTCGGCACGCCGCGCGGGATCGAGAACGATCTGGTACCGGCGGCAGGTATTGAACTGCACCGCATCAACGCCACTGGCCTGCGTGGCAAGGGCAAGCTGTCGCTGCTCAAGGCGCCGTTCATGCTGCTGAAATCGGTGTGGCAGGCGCGGGCGATCATTCGCCGGTTGCGTCCGGTGTGCGTGGTCGGATTCGGCGGCTATGTGACCGGCCCCCGGTGGTCTTGCCGCCAAACTGGCCGGCGTACCGGTGATCGTTCATGAGCAGAACGCCGTGGCCGGCACCGCCAATCGGTTGCTGGTGCCGTTCGCCGCCCGGGTGTGTGAAGCCTTCCCCGACACCTTTACCCTGTCGGACAGCCGCCGTACCACCGGGAACCCGGTGCGCAGCGAGCTGTTTCTCGAAACACCGCGCCCGGCCCTGGCCGGACGCAAGGCGCGTTTGCTGATCCTGGGCGGAAGCCTGGGCGCAGAGCCGTTGAACAAGTTGCTGCCTGAAGCCCTGGCACAAGTCGCTGCCGACTTGCGTCCGGAAGTGTTCCATCAGGCCGGCAGAAACCACGATGAAGTGACTGCAGAGCGCTACCGCGCCGCCGGCGTGGACGCGCAGGTGCAGCCGTTCATCAAAGACATGGCCCAGGCCTATGGCTGGGCTGACCTGGTGGTGTGCCGCGCCGGCGCATTGACCATCAGCGAACTGGCCGCCGCCGGTCTGCCCTCGATGCTGGTGCCCTTGCCCCACGCGATCGACGATCACCAGACCCGCAACGCCGATTATTTGGCCCGCGAAGGCGCTGCCTTCCTGATGCCGCAAAGAACGACTGGTGCCGCGGACCTTGCCGCGCGCCTGACAGAGGTCTTGATGCAACCGCAACGACTCGAACAAATGGCCCAAGCGGCCCGCCGTCTGGCGAAACCCGAAGCCACCCGTAGCGTGGTCGATACCTGTCTGGAGGTGGCCCATGGTTGAGAATCAGAAAGCCATGCCGCAACCGGAAATGCGCCGCATCCGTCGCATCCACTTCGTCGGGATCGGCGGCGTGGGCATGTGCGGTATTGCTGAAGTGCTGCTGAACCTGGGCTATGAAGTGTCAGGTTCGGATCTGAAAGCTTCACCGGTGACCGAGCGCCTGGAATCCTTCGGTGCGCAGATCTTCATCGGCCACCGTGCCGAGAACGCCGCTGCCGCCGATGTGCTGGTGGTGTCGAGCGCCGTCAACACCTCCAACCCGGAAGTCGCGACTGCGCTGGAACGCCGCATCCCGGTGGTGCCGCGTGCCGAAATGCTCGCCGAACTGATGCGTTACCGTCACGGCATCGCCGTCGCCGGTACCCACGGCAAGACCACCACCACCAGCCTGATCGCTTCGGTGTTCGCCGCCGGTGGCCTGGATCCGACCTTCGTCATCGGTGGCCGTCTGAACGCTGCGGGCACCAATGCCCAGCTCGGCACCAGCCGTTACCTGATCGCCGAGGCCGATGAAAGCGACGCCAGCTTCCTGCACCTGCAACCGCTGGTGGCCGTGGTCACCAACATCGACGCCGACCACATGGCGACCTACGACGGTGACTTCAACAAACTGAAGAAAACCTTCGTCGAGTTCCTGCACAACCTGCCGTTCTACGGTCTGGCGGTGATGTGCCTGGACGATCCGGTGGTGCGTGAAATCCTGCCGCTGGTCAAGCGTCCGACCGTGACCTATGGCTTCAGCGAAGACGCCGACGTGCGCGCGATCAATGTTCGTCAGCAGGGCATGCAGACCTTCTTTACCGTGCTGCGCCCTGATCGCGAGCCGCTGGATGTGTCCGTGAACATGCCGGGCAACCACAACGTACTCAATTCCCTGGCGACCATCTGCATCGCCACCGACGAAGGCGTCAGCGATGAAGCCATCGTCCAGGGCCTTTCCGGGTTCCAGGGTGTCGGCCGACGCTTCCAGGTCTACGGCGAACTGCCGGTGGACGGCGGCAATGTGATGCTGGTCGACGACTACGGTCACCACCCGACCGAGGTCGCAGCAGTCATCAAAGCCGTGCGCGGTGGCTGGCCGGAGCGCCGTCTGGTGATGGTCTACCAGCCGCACCGTTACAGCCGCACCCGCGACCTGTACGACGATTTCGTCAATGTCCTGGCCGACGCCAACGTGCTGCTGCTGTGATGGAAGTCTATCCGGCCGGCGAAGAGCCGATTCCGGGCGCCGACAGCCGCAAGCTGTGCAACAGCATCCGCCAGCGCGGTCAGCTCGACCCGATCTACATCGAACGCGGCGTCGATCTGGCGCCGCTGGTCAAGCCGCTGCTGCGTGCCGGCGACATTCTGCTGTGCCAGGGCGCCGGTGACATCGGCGGCCTCGCACCGAAACTGTTGAAAAGCGAGTTGTTCGCCGGTGCCGTGGCGGCATCGGTCGAGGGGAAGTTGAAATGACTGCTGCCTACGCCAACCTGTTCTCCACCATCGCCCCGAAGGACTTCGGCCGTGTGGCCGTGCTGTTCGGTGGCCTGAGTGCCGAGCGTGAAGTCTCGCTGAAATCCGGCAATGCCGTGCTCAGTGCGCTGCAAAGCGCGGGTGTGGACGCGTTCGGGATCGACGTCGGCGCCGATATCCTGCAGCGCCTGCTGAGCGAAAAGATCGACCGTGCGTTCATCATCCTCCACGGTCGTGGCGGTGAAGACGGCAGCATGCAGGGCCTGCTCGAAGTGGCCGGCATTCCGTACACCGGCAGCGGCATCCTGGCTTCGGCACTGGCGATGGACAAACTGCGCACCAAGCAGGTCTGGCACACGCTCGGATTCCGACGCCACGTCACGCCGTGCTGCGCAGCGAGGCCGATTGTATTTCGGCAGCGACGGAACTGGGCTTCCCTTTGATCGTCAAACCGGCGCATGAAGGTTCAAGTATCGGGATGGCCAAAGTGACTTCCGCGTCCGAGTTGATCGACGCATGGAAAGCGGCCAGTACCTACGATTCGCAAGTGTTGGTCGAGCAATGGATCCACGGTCCCGAGTTCACCATCGCCACCCTGCGTGACCAGGTGTTGCCTCCTATCGCCCTGGGTACGCCACACACGTTCTACGACTACGACGCCAAGTACATCGCCAACGATACCCAGTATCGGATTCCGTGCGGGCTCGATGCCGCCAAGGAAAAAGAACTCATGGACCTCACGGCGCAAGCCTGCGAGGCGCTGGGTATTGCCGGTTGGGGCCGGGCGGACGTGATGCAGGACGCCGACGGCAAGTTCTGGTTCCTGGAAGTCAACACCGCTCCCGGCATGACCGATCACAGCCTGGTACCGATGGCGGCGAAAGCGGCCGGTCTGGATTTCCAGCAACTGGTCCTGGCCATTCTGGCCGCCAGTGTCGATGCCGATGGCAAGAAAGAGGCGCGAGGTTAAGACCATGCAAGGCGCTCATCTCAGACATCAGCCACCCGCACCCGGCCGCAAGCCGGTGCCGCGGGGTGCCAGCCGAATGGTGGCCAAAGAGCCGATGTCCGCGCGCCTGCCAAAAGCCAACTTCGGCTTTTTGAAAGGTCTGTTCTGGCCTGTGCTGCTGGTGGCCCTGGGGTTCGGCACTTACGAAGGCGCACAGCGTTTGCTGCCGTATGCCGACCGGCCGATCACCAAGATCGCCGTGCAGGGCGACCTGAGTTACATCAGTCAGCAGGCGGTGCAGCAGCGGATCGCCCCGTACGTGGCGTCGAGCTTCTTCACCATCGACCTGGCGAGCATGCGCACCGAGCTCGAGCAGATGCCGTGGATCGCCCACGCCGAAGTACGTCGGGTGTGGCCGGATCAGGTGGTGATCCGCCTCGAAGAGCAACTGCCGGTGGCCCGTTGGGGCGACGAGTCGTTGCTCAACAACCAGGGCCAGGCGTTCACGCCCAAGGAACTGGCGAACTACGAACACCTGCCGCAGCTGTTCGGTCCTCAGCGGGCCCAGCAGCAAGTGATGCAGCAATACCAGGTGCTGAGCCAGATGCTCCGGCCATTGGGCTTCTCGATTGCGCGGCTGGAGCTGCGTGAACGTGGCAGCTGGTTCCTGACCACCGGTGCCGGCAGTTCCGGCCCGGGATCGAGCTGCTGCTGGGACGCGGCAACCTGGTGGAAAAGATGCGCCGCTTCATTGCCATCTATGACAAGACGCTCAAAGAACAGATTACGAACATTGCGCGCATCGATCTGCGCTATGCCAACGGCCTTGCTGTTGGCTGGCGGGAACCAGTAGCGCCGACGACAGCCCAACCCGCTGTCGCAAAGAATTAAGAAGAGGCAGGACCCATGGCAAACGTGCAAAGCGGCAAAATGATCGTCGGTCTCGATATCGGCACCTCCAAGGTGGTGGCGCTGGTCGGCGAGGTTGCGGACGACGGCTCGCTGGAAATCGTCGGGATCGGCACTCATCCGTCCCGCGGCCTGAAAAAAGGCGTGGTGGTCAACATCGAGTCCACCGTGCAGTCGATCCAGCGCGCGATCGAGGAAGCCCAGCTGATGGCGGGCTGCCGCATTCACTCGGCGTTCGTCGGCGTGGCGGGCAATCACATTCGCAGCCTGAACTCCCACGGGATCGTGGCGATTCGTGATCGCGAAGTCAGCTCGGCTGACCTGGAGCGCGTACTCGACGCCGCCCAGGCGGTGGCGATCCCGGCCGACCAGCGTGTGCTGCACACCCTGCCGCAGGATTACGTGATCGATAACCAGGAAGGCGTGCGCGAGCCGCTGGGCATGTCCGGCGTGCGTCTGGAAGCCAAGGTTCACGTGGTCACCTGCGCCGTCAATGCCGCACAGAACATTGAAAAATGTGTGCGTCGCTGCGGTCTGGAAATCGACGACATCATTCTCGAGGCAACTGGCCTCGGCCTACTCGGTCCTGACCGACGACGAAAAAGAGCTGGGCGTGTGTCTGGTCGACATCGGCGGCTGGCACCACCGACATCGCGATCTTCACCGAAGGCGCGATCCGCCATACGGCGGTGATCCCGATTGCGGGTGACCAGGTGACCAACGACATCGCCATGGCGTTGCGCACCCCGACCCAGTACGCCGAAGAGATCAAGATCCGCTACGCCTGCGCCCTGGCCAAACTGGCCGGTGCCGGCGAGACCATCAAAGTGCCGAGCGTCGGCGACCGTCCACCGCGCGAACTGTCGCGTCAGGCCCTGGCCGAAGTGGTCGAGCCGCGTTACGACGAACTCTTCACCCTGATCCAGGCCGAGCTGCGTCGCAGCGGCTACGAAGACCTGATCCCGGCCGGCATCGTGCTGACCGGTGGTACCTCGAAGATGGAAGGCGCCACTGAACTGGCCGAAGAAATCTTCCACATGCCGGTCCGCCTGGGCGTGCCCCACGGCGTGAAAGGTCTGGATGACGTGGTACGCAACCCGATTTATTCCACTGGCGTTGGCTTGTTGATGTACGGCCTGCAGAAGCAGTCCGACGGGATTTCGTTCTCGGGCATCGGCAGCCGCGACAGCTACAGCAACGATGAGCCGCAGGCGCCGTTGCTGGACCGTTTGAAGAAGTGGGTTCAAGGCAACTTCTAACGCTTTACCGCAGCACCGCAACAAACAGCAGTAGGCGAAAAAACTAGAGAATGTAAGGAGAGGGAAAATGTTCGAACTCGTAGACAACATCCCCGCAAGCCCGGTAATCAAAGTTATCGGTGTTGGCGGTGGCGGCGGCAACGCTGTCAATCACATGGTCAAGAGCAACATCGAAGGCGTGGAATTCATCTGCGCCAACACCGATGCTCAAGCGCTGAAAAACATCGGCGCGCGCACCATTCTGCAACTGGGCACCGGCGTAACCAAAGGCCTGGGCGCCGGCGCCAACCCGGAAGTCGGCCGTCAGGCTGCGCTGGAAGATCGCGAGCGCATCGCTGAAGTGCTGGCCGGCACCAACATGGTGTTCATCACCACCGGCATGGGCGGCGGTACCGGTACCGGTGCGGCGCCGATCATCGCCGAAGTGGCCAAGGAAATGGGCATCCTGACCGTTGCGGTCGTGACTCGTCCGTTCCCGTTCGAAGGCCGCAAGCGTATGCAGATCGCCGACGAAGGCATCCGCATGCTCTCGGAAAGTCGTCTCGACTCGCTGATCACCATTCCGAACGAAAAACTGCTGACCATCCTCGGCAAGGACGCAAGCCTGCTGTCGGCTTTCGCCAAGGCTGACGATGTACTGGCCGGTGCCGTTCGCGGTATCTCCGACATCATCAAACGTCCGGGCATGATCAACGTCGACTTTGCCGACGTACGCACCGTGATGAGCGAAATGGGCATGGCGATGATGGGCACTGGCTGCGCCAGCGGTCCGAACCGTGCACGTGAAGCCACTGAAGCGGCCATCCGCAACCCGCTGCTGGAAGACGTGAACCTGCAAGGCGCACGCGGCATCCTGGTGAACATCACTGCCGGTCCTGACCTGTCCCTGGGTGAGTACTCCGACGTGGGTTCGATCATCGAAGCCTTCGCTTCCGAGCACGCGATGGTCAAGGTCGGTACCGTTATCGATCCGGACATGCGCGACGAACTGCACGTGACCGTGGTTGCCACCGGTCTGGGCGCGAAAATCGAGAAGCCTGTGAAGGTCATCGACAACACCGTTCACACCTCGATGGCGGCTGCTCAAGTGCAGCAACCGGCACCCGCTCGTCAGGAGCAGCCAGCGGTGAATTACCGTGACCTGGACCGTCCGACCGTCATGCGCAACCAGGCTCAGGCCGGTGCTGCGACTGCCGCTAAGATGAATCCGCAAGATGACCTGGACTACCTGGACATCCCGGCCTTCCTGCGTCGTCAGGCCGATTGATGAAATGTATCAGGGGTATTCAGGTGATTGGTGTTCAGCAAAGGCTCGGTCTGCTATCATCGCCAGCCTTTGTTGATACCAGTTCGCAATTTGCGCTGAAGCGGCCCATGCCATGATTAAACAACGCACACTGAAAAATATTATCCGTGCCACCGGTGTAGGTCTGCACTCCGGGGAGAAGGTTTACCTGACCCTCAAGCCTGCACCTGTCGACACCGGGATCGTCTTTCGTCGTGCCGATCTCGATCCGGTTGTCGAGATACCGGCTCGCGCGGCCAACGTCGGCGAGACAACCATGTCGACGACGCTGGTCAACGGTGACGTGAAGGTAGACACGGTGGAGCACCTGCTCTCGGCCATGGCTGGCCTGGGCATCGATAACGCCTACGTCGAGCTCTCCGCGTCTGAAGTCCCGATCATGGATGGCAGCGCAGGACCTTTCGTATTCCTGATTCAATCGGCTGGCCTGGAAGAACAGGACGCCGCCAAGAAATTCATCCGCATCCTGCGTGAAGTGACAGTGGAAGACGGCGACAAGCGCGCCACTTTCGTCCCTTTCGAAGGGTTCAAGGTGAGCTTCGAGATCGATTTCGATCACCCGGTTTTCCGGGACCGCACCCAAAGTGCAAGCGTGGATTTTTCCAGCACTTCGTTCGTAAAAGAAGTCAGCCGCGCCCGCACTTTCGGTTTCATGAGTGACATCGAGTACCTGCGCAAGCACAACCTCGCACTCGGCGGCAGCGTGGAAAACGCGATCGTGGTCGATGCCGATGGTGTACTGAACGAAGACGGCCTTCGCTATGAAGACGAATTCGTGAAGCACAAGATCCTCGATGCGATTGGCGACCTGTACCTGCTGGGCAACAGCTTGATTGGTGAGTTCAAGGGCTTCAAGTCCGGACACGCACTGAACAACCAGCTGCTGCGCAAGTTGATTGAGCAGAAAGATGCCTGGGAAGTCGTGACGTTCGAAGACGCCAGCACTGCACCAATCTCTTACATGCGCCGGTTGCGGCGGTGTAAGTAAAAAACCTCTCTAGTTTTTGAAGGCCACCTTTGGGTGGCCTTTTTTTATGCCTGTTTTCAGGCGACGACGACCCGGTTTCGCCCACCTTCCTTGGCTTGATACAACGCCTTGTCCGCAGCGAACAACAGTTGCTCCAGGCTGATTTCGCTCGTCGCCGTCCAGGTACTGATACCGACACTCACGGTCACCGGTGACTGGTCTTGATTCAGGCTCGGCAATTGTTCCACCGCTGCACGAATGTGTTCGGCGATCTGCTGCGCCCCGGCACTGTCGGTTTCCGCGAGGATCACCGAAAACTCCTCACCGCCATACCGCGCCACCAGATCCGCCCGGACGCCGCACATTGGCGGTGATCACCCTGGCCAGTTCACGCAACGCCTGATCTCCGGCCTGATGCCCGTGGCGGTCATTGAAGGCCTTGAAGTGGTCGGCGTCGATCATCAGCAATGACAGCGGCTTGCCCGAGCGCTGGGCGCGGAACCACTCGTGGCGCAGTGACTGATCGAGCATCCGCCGGTTGGCGACCCCGGTCAGGGCATCAGTTGCGGCGAGTTGTGCCAGTTCATGTTCGGCCCGTTGACGCAGGCGCAGCTCCCGGGCCAGCAGCCAGGTCAGCCACAGCAGACCGGCACACAACACGCCGGTGGCGCCGCTGATCAGGATCGCCGTGCGTCGCCACGCGCCGAACACTTCCTCGCTGGACAGGGCAACGATCACCGTCAGCGGCAGATTGCCGACTCGCGAATAGGTGTACAGCCGTTGCTGATAATCCATGCTCGAAATGCTGTTGAAACTGCCATTGTCGTTGTTGTCGCGCAGAATCCGCACCACATTGGGCCGGGCGGCAAAGCTCTTGCCGATCGAATCGCTCTGCAGATAAGGCTTCTGCGCCAGCAGGATGCCGTCGTTGTTGATGATGTTGAGGGTGCTGTCGACGCCGATGTCGAGACTGTTGAACAACTGATCAAAGTAATCGAGCTTCATCGACGCCACGGCCACGCCCAGAAACTCACCGGTGTCTGAAGAAATGCGCCGACTGAAACTGATCCGCCACTGGTCCGCGTCATCGCAGTCGCAACGGGGTTTGAACGGACGGCTGATGAACATGCCGGTGTCGCGGTTGAAGGCGTGGGCGAGGAAGTAGTCGCGGTCGGCGAAATTCCCCGGCAGCGGATCGACCCGCGAGGAGTCGGCAATCACCTCGCATACTTGTCGAGCAACAGGATGTCGCCCTTGAAGCGCGCCGTGGTCGAGCGGTCGAACAACGCCAGATGGCGGATCTGCGGCGACACGTCTTTCAGGTCGTCACGCTGGGCGGCGGCGATCAGCCCTTGCAGCGTCAGGTCATACAGCTCGACGGTGCGCAGTACATCGGCGTCGATCAGCTGGGCGATGGTGGTGGCGCCACGGGTGGCCGATTCCTGGGCGTTGGCGCGTTCACGGATCAGCAGGAACGTGACGATGCACACAATCGCGATCACGCTCAGCAGGCTGCCTGAAATCAACAGCAGCTCGGAGCGTCCGGTCGTGCCGGGAACGGTAGGGGTGCGGCTCGCGATCATGGTCCGGTTTTCGGTTGGAGATTCTTCTAAGCGTAGTTGTACCCGCTCGCTGCCACAGGCAAGAAAAAGGCCAGCGCGTCAGGCTGGCCTTTTATCGCAGTGCCGATCTTAGAAGACGTTGATCGGGTAGTCGATGATCACACGGTATTCATCGGTGTCCGTATCCAGCGCGCCATAACCGTTGCCGCCACGGTTGGTCGCCCATTGCAGACGTACTGCCAGGTCTTTGGCCTGACCGCTTTGCACCACGTATTTGAGATCGATGTCGCGCTCCCAGTGTTTGGCGTTGCGGCCTTCGGCGCTGTACCACGAGGCGTAACCCTTGCTGTCCGGATCGGCCTTGGTCAGGTCCAGCGTACCGCGTGAGTAGGACAGCGACGAGGTCAGCCCCGGCAGGCCGACGCCCGCGAAGTCGTAGGCGTACTTGAGTTTCCACGAGCGCTCGTTCGGGCCGTTGAAGTCCGAGTACTGCTGCGAGTTGTCGAGGTAGACGCTGTCGCCCTGGCTGATGTAATCGAACGGCGTGTTGCCGTTGACCCGCTGATACGCGGCGGTAACGCTGTGGCTGCCGATGCCCACGGTGAAATGCAGGCTGTAGGTGTTGTTATCGATGTTGCCCAGCAGCGCGTCGCCGGTGTCCTGGGTGTGATAAAAGTGCAGGCCCGGGTTGAGGGTCACCCGATCATTCAGTGCCCAGGTGTAGTCGAGGTCGTAGTAGTACTGGTTCCAGACGTCCTTCAACTCGGAGGCATACAGGCTGCTGGTCAGGCCTTCGACGCCGCTCCAGGCCACGCCGGCCCAGTTCAGGTGCTGGCTCTTGTCGCCGTCGGCGAGGGTGCCGTAAGAGGTGCCGATGCGTTTGTGGCCGCTCTGGTTGTAGGGTTTGGTGAAACTGGCCTGACCACCTTCGATCATCCAGCCGTCGAGGCTGTGGTTGGTCAGGCTGAGGCCGCGAAAGGTCTGCGGCAGCATGCGCGTCTCGCCACCGGCGATCACCGGGTTGGCGAGGAACAGATCGCCGGCCTTCAGCTCGGTATCGAACGCGCGCATCTTCAAGGTGCCGCCCGCCGTGGAGAACGAGCCCGGCGCTTTGCCGCTGCCGTCGCTGACCGGCAGGATGCTGGAGTTGTCCGTTCCGCCACCGCCATCAAGTTTGAGACCGAGCATGGCGTGGGCATCGAGGCCGAAGCCGACCGTGCCTTCGGTGTAGCCTGACTCGAATTTGCCGAGGAACCCTTGGCCCCACTCGATGTTGTCATCCGTCTGCTGCAGACGGTTGCGGTTCATGTAGTAGTTGCGGGCGTTGAGGTTGAGGCTCGCGCCTTCGACGAACCCTTGTTGCTCGGCTTCGGCAGCGTGGGCAGTGGGGGCAATCGTTTGCGGCAATTGCAATGAACAGCGGGGTGAAGCGAACTGGGTAACGCACGTGCGGTAAAGCTCCTTGGGTCAACTGACACTTCAATGTCTTGAGGTGCGGGATGTTTCCAGTTGTTAAAGACGAACCAGACAGCGTTCAGACCACAACGAAAAAAGGCCGCTGAATATCAGCGGCCTGCAAGGACGACGGTTGAACGGGAAGAGCCAAACAACCGCGTCGAGGAAACGTTGCGCGGTGCGCGACTCAGCTGTCTTTCTCGGAGGCTTGAGCCTGAGAATTTAAGGCCTGCGGGGCTTGCGTAGCGTCCTGAGCCTTGGCCATCACTTCTGCCTGATGCTGTTCGAATGCGTGAGCGCGAGCGGCATTTTGCGCTACAAACGTCTGGGATTCTTCAGCCATCGCATCGGCGACAGGATCAATGAGGACAAAACGAAAGCGCTGGCAATACCCATACTATTGGACATCTTGAAAACCTTCTTGCTTGGCAAGTGCTGTTTGGTGCGGGCAAAGATAAGGTTGCCGGGCGTTGGGAAACAGCGTGATTTTCATAAATGACTGTTACAGCAGAAGCAAAGATCAGCAGGGGAGGTCGTTTCCGGGCTCGGCTTGAGAGGGACGCAGAGCATCCCGGGCGGCATTCCCACGCAGAGCGTGGGGAACGATGAGGGGGTGGGATCAGACCGGCAGATGAATCCCGAAGGTATTCATCCCGCGATCACTGCGCACGAACACATCCCCGCCATGCATCAGCGCGATCGCCTTGACGATCGCCAGCCCCAATCCGTGGTTGTTGCCGCTGTTGCTGCGCGACGCATCGACCCGGTAGAAACGCTCGAACAAGCGCGGTAAATGCTCGCTGGCAATCGGCGAGCCGGGGTTGGCCACGCCGATGCTGACCTGATGTTCCTCGACCGCGATCTGCACCTCGATCACCTGTCCCGGCGCGGTGTGTTGCACTGCGTTGCTCAGTAGATTGATCAGGGCCCGGCGCAGGTGGGCGATCTCGATCCGCACCTGGGCATCGCCACTGACGTGGACCTGGACCTGCGCATCCTCAAGGATGAAATCGAGGTATTCGAGAGTGGTCGCCACTTCATCAGCCAGCGAGGTCGAGGTCAGTTTTGGTAGCCTTGCTGCCCTGATCGGCGCTGGCCAGGAACAGCATGTCGTTGATGATCGAGCGCAGGCGTTCCAGCTCTTCGAGATTGGATTGCAGCACTTCGAAATAATGCTCGGCGGAGCGCCCGCGAGTGAGGGCGACCTGGGTCCTGACCGATCAGGTTGGTCAACGGCGAGCGCAGTTCATGGGCGACGTCGGCGTTGAAGGATTCGAGACGCGAATAGGCTTGTTCAACCCGCTCCAGCGTCGAGTTGAACGAGTCGACGAACTGCTCCAGTTCCGGCGGCAACGGCGACAGACGCAGGCGCCCGGCCCGCAACGGCGGCGCCAGACGCTGGGCTTCGTGGGACAGTTTTATCAACGGTTTTGAGGCCGAACCGCGCCACCCAGTAACCCAAGGCCGAGGCCAGCAGCACGCCGATCACCGCCAGACTCACTAGCGCGATCAGCAACTGATGCTGGGTCTGGTGAAAGGTTTCGGTGTCGATGCCGATCATGAAGCGCAGCGGCGGGCGTTGATCCTTGGCCGGCAGTTCGGGTGAGCAGCACTTTCAGCGGATAGGGATGGTCGGGCAGTTGCAGGTCGCGCATGCCCAGCGGGCCTTGGGCGAACGCACGGATCAAGGCATCCGGCTCGCCGAATTCGTAGCCCGGATTGCCGCTGACCACCCAGAAACGGATGCGCTTGTCTTCTTCGCCGAGCAGCTTGAGCTTGGCGTTGATCTTCACCCAATGCTCGGGGGTACCATAGCGGTTGAGCGCGGATTCCAGCACGCTGTAACGCGCATCGAGCTCCGCTTCCGGCAGCAGGCCCAGGCCTTTGTCCCACTTGTTGATACAGCGCGCCGCCGATCAACAGGAACACCAGCAGCGCCACCAGCGTGAACATCCCGCTCAAGCGCAGCGCGATAGAGTTACTGGACACCACGGCTCTCCAGCACATAACCCATGCCACGGATGGTGTGCAGCAGTTTCTCGTCGAACGGCCCGTCGAGCTTGGCCCGCAGGCGCTTGATCGCGGACTTCGACCACGTTGGCGTCACTGTCGAAATTGATGTCCCCAGACCATCTCGGCAATCGCGGTTTTCGAGAGGATTTCGCCTTGGCGCCGGGCCAGGACGCTGAGCAGCGAAAACTCCTTCGCGGTCAGATCCAGCCGCGTGCCGGCGCGGGTGGCCTTGCGGCTGATCAGATCGATCCACAGGTCGGCGATGCTCACTTGCACCGGTTCGTGGCCGCCGCTGCGCCGGGTCAGCGCTTGCAGGCGCGCCACCAGTTCGAGGAAGGAGAACGGTTTGCCGAGGTAATCGTCGGCGCCGTCGCGCAGGCCGCGGATCCGGTCTTCGACCCGCTCGCGGGCGGTGAGCATGATCACCGGCGTCTGCTTGCGCGCACGCAAGGCGCGCAGTACGCCGAAGCCATCGAGGCCCGGCAGCATCACGTCGAGGACGATCACCGCGTAGTCGCTTTCCAGTGCCAGGTGCAGACCCTGGACGCCGTCGCGGGCCCGATCCACGGTGTAACCCTGTTCCGTCAGGCCGCGGTGCAGGTAGTCCGCGGTTTTTTCTTCGTCTTCGATAATCAGAACGCGCATGACCCGCCTCAGTCTGTCGTTGCCAGCGCCGCGATGGGCGCAGGTTTGGGCTTGTGGAACAGTCGCTCGAGCCACAAGTATATGACCGGCGTGGTGAACAGCGTCAGCATCTGGCTGACCAGCAGGCCGCCCACCACCGCGATCCCCAGGGGCTGGCGCAGTTCGGCGCCGGTGCCGTAACCGAGCATCAGCGGCAGGGCGCCAAGCAGCGCGGCGAGGGTGGTCATGATGATTGGCCGGAACCGCGTGATACACGCTTCGAAAATCGCATCCTGCGGCGACAGCCCGCGATGGCGCTGGGCTTCCAGGGCGAAGTCGATCATCAGGATGCCGTTCTTCTTCACGATACCGATCAGCAGCACCAGCCCGATCAGCGCCATGATCGAAAAGTCCTGGCCGCAGATCCACAGCATGATCACCGCGCCGAGACCCGCCGCTGGCAAGGTCGAGATGATCGTCAGCGGATGGACGAAGCTCTCGTAGAGCACGCCGAGAATGATGTACACCGCCACCAGCGCCGCGAGAATCAGCCACGGCTGACTTTTCAGCGAACTCTGGAACGCCTGGGCCGCGCCTTGGAAGTTGCCGCTGATCGCGGTCGGCATGCCGATTTCGGCCTTGGCCTGATTCAGCAGAATCACCGCGTCGCCCAGTGCCACGCCGGGCGCCAGGTTGAACGACAGGTTGGCGGCCGGGAACATGCCGTCGTGGGCGATGGACAGCGGGCCGATGGTCGGCGCGTCGAATCGGGCCAGCGCCGACAGTGGCACCATTTCTCCGCTCAGCGGTGAGCGCAGGTAGAAATAGTTGAGGCTTTCGGCCTTGCCGCGCTGCTTGGTGTCCAGTTCCAGGATCACGTTGTACTGGTTGACCTGGGTCTGGAACTCGTTGATCTGGCGCTGACCGAAGGCGTCGTACAGCGCCTCGTCGACATCACTCGCCGTCAGGCCGAAACGCGCGGCGGCGCTGCGGTCGATGCTGATGTGGGTGATGCTGCCACCCAGTTGCAGGTCGTTGGAAATGTCACGGAACGCCGGGATGCTGCGCAGCTTTTCGGTGAGTTTCTGGGTCCAGGTGGCGAGGGTCGGCCCGTCGTTGCTCTTGAGCACGTATTGATACTGCGCACGGCTCGGGCCGGAGCTGAGGTTGATGTCCTGGCCGGCGCGCAGGTAAAGCACGATGCCGGGGACTTTCATCAGTTGCGGACGAATGCGATCCTGGCTGGCCGAAACATCGCGGTCACCGCGTTTTTTCAGGGCGATCCAGAAGCGCCCGTTGGCGATGGTCTGGTTGCTGCCGGACACGCCGACCGAGTGGGAAAACGCCTGCACGGCCGGGTCGGCGGCGACGATTTCGGCCATCGCCAGGTGTTTTTTCACCATGTCGCTGTAGGAAATATCGGCGGCGGCTTCGGTTATGCCGAGGACGAAACCGGTGTCCTGCACCGGGAAGAACCCCTTGGGGATAAACACGTAGCCGCCAATCGCCAGCGCGACGGAAATGCCGAACACGCCGATCATCAATTTCTGGTGAGCGAGGGCGCGGCGCAGGCCTTTTTCGTACCAGCCGAGCAGGCGTTCGCTGAAGCCCGGTTTGTCATGGGCGTGATGCACCGGTTTGCGCATGAACAGCGCCGCCAGCGTCGGCGCCAACGTCAGCGATACCACCACGGAAATCATGATGGTCGAGGTGGCCGTCAGGGCGAATTCCTTGAACAAGCGCCCGACCACGCCGCCCATGAACAGCAGCGGAATGAACGCCGCCACCAGCGAGAAACTGATCGACACCACGGTAAAACCGATCTCGCCGGCGCCCTTGATCGCGGCATCGCGCATGCTGTCGCCGGCCTCCAGATGACGGTGGATGTTCTCCACCACCACGATGGCATCGTCGACCACGAATCCCACCGCCACCACGATCGCGACGAGGGTCAGATTGTTCAGGCTGAAACCGAGCAAATACATCAGCGCGAAACTGGCGGTCAGTGACACGCCGAGCACCGCCCGAGACAATCATCGTCGCCGACAACTGGCGCAGGAACAGCGCCATCACCGCCACCACCAGCAGGATCGCGATCAGCAGAGTGATTTCCACTTCATGCAGCGAGGCGCGGATGGTCTGGGTACGATCGATCAGGGTTTTCACCTGCACCGAGGCCGGCAGCATGGCTTCGAGGCCGGGCAGGGCGGCCTGAATCCGGTCTACGGTTTCGACGATGTTGGCGCCGGGCTGGCGGGAGATCACCAGGTTCACGCCCGGTCGATCACCGGCCCAGGCTTGCACGTAGGCATCTTCCGAACCGTTGACGACTTTCGCGACATCTTTGAGGTGAACCGGGGCGCCGTCCTTGTAGGAAACGATGAGTTGGCTGTATTCCTCGGGGTGGAACAACTGGTCGTTGGTCGACAACGTGAAATGCTCGATTCGCCGTACAAGGCGCCCTTGGCGAGGTGAGGCTGGTCTGCTGGATCGCCACACGAATGTCGGCGAGGGTCAGGCCGATGGCCGCCAGTTTGTCGGCCGAGGCCTGTACGCGGATTGCCGGACGTTGCTGACCGGTGATGTTGATCTGGCCTACACCGTCGATCTGACTGATCTGACGGGCAAGCAGGGTTTCCACCAGGTCGCTGAGCTCGGTGCCTGGCATTTGCGTGGAGCTGACGCTGAGGATCAGCACCGGGCTGTCGGCCGGTTGACCTTCTTCCAGGTCGGCAGGGTCGGCATGTCTTTCGGCAGTTTGCCGGCGGCGGTGTTGATCGCGGCCTGCACTTCCTGGGCGGCGGTGTCGATGCTCTTGTCGAGGGTGAATTGCAGGGTCAGCAACGTGGAGCCCAGCGCACTGCTGGAGGTCATCTGGGTCATGCCGGGGATGGCGCTGAATTGCACCTCCAGCGGCGTGGCCACGGACGAAGCCATGGTGTCCGGGCTGGCGCCGGGCAACTGTGCTGAGACTTGAATCGTAGGAAATTCCGCTTCCGGCAGTGGGGCAATCGGCAGGCGCGGGAAGGCAATCACCCCGACCAGCACCAGCGCGATGATCAACAGAATCGTCGCCACCGGGTGATCGATGCACCAGGTCGAAACGCCTTTGTGCTGCTTCATGGCTTGGGCTCCGCTTGCACCACCTGCGGCGGTTCGCTCATGACCTGCACGGTCGAACCGGGCTTGAGCCGCGACTGGCCATCACTGACCAAAACGTCGCCGGGCTTCACGCCTTTGATGATGTCCTGGCCGCTGCCCTGGTAAACCATTTGCACCTGCACGGCTTCAACCTTGTCGCCGTTGACCCTGTACACGAAGTGTTGATCGAGGCCGCGTTGTACGACGGTGGGCGGAACCACCAGCGCATCTTTATCCAGCGCTGTCTGAATCTTTACCGTCACCAGCAGACCCGGCCAGAGTTTCTGATTGGGGTTGTCGAACTCGGCCTTGGCGCGGATGGTGCCGGTGTTGGCGTTGATCTGGTTGTCGATCAGGGTCAGGTGACCTTCGCCGAGCAGGTTGCCGGTTTCGCCGTCGGTGTCGGCGCCGATGTAAGCCTTGACCTGAGCGCGCTGCGGATCGCTGATCAGGCCTTGCAGGGTCGGCAGCATTTGCTGGGGCAGGGAAAACTCGACGGCGATCGGGTCGATCTGGGTCACGGTGAACAGACCTTGCGCGTCGGTCATGCGCAGGAAGTTGCCTTCGTCGACCGTGCGAATCCCGACGCGGCCGGTGACCGGGGAGCGAATCTGGGTGTAGGAAAGTTGTACCTGTGCCGCGTCAATCGCGGCCTGATTGCCCTGGGCGGTGGCCTTGAGCTGGTTGACCAGTGCCTGTTGCTGGTCGTAGGTCTGCTTGGACACGCCATCGTCGACGCTGAGCAGTTTGTAGCGCTTGAGGTTGACCAGCGCGACTTGCAGTTGCGCCTGGCTTTCGCCCAGTTGCGCGCGGGCCTGGTCGAGGCTGGCGCGAATTGAGCGGTCGTCGATGGTGGCGAGCAGGTCGCCCTGTTTCACCAGTTGACCTTCCTTGACCAAAAGCTTGGTGAGGATGCCGTCGATCTGTGGGCGCACCACCACGCTGTGCAGGGAGAGGACCGAGCCGATGCCGCTGGTGTAGCGGGGGACGTCTTTTTCGCTGACGGCGACAACCCTGACCGGGATGGCGGTGGGGGCTGCCAGTTTGGCCGGGGCGGGTTTGTATGCGTACCACAGACCTGCGGCTGCGAGGGCGATCAACAGGGTGGCGAGCAGGGTCTTTTTCTTCTGGGTTTGCATGCTTGTGGGGCGCCAGGGGGACGGGGTTTGGGCAGGTTTTGTCTTTATAAACTTGTTTGGGGGTCAGGAGGGTGACGGCTAGCTGTCGCGGCTGTCAGTTTCGGCTTTGGGCTTGGCGGCCTTTGGGCCGACCATGCTGCTTTGGGTTTGGGTGTATATCCGTTTCTTTGGGTGTTGCGACTGGCGGTTTCGCCCTTACGGCGAGTCCCTTTTTCAAACGCCAAAAAGGAACCAAAAGGCTTGGCCCCTGCGTTCGGCGCCTCGCTGTGGCTCGGCGTTCCTTCGTTCCGGGATTCATCCGGGGGCATCGCCTACGGTTTGCTTCGCTGCACCTCCTCTCGATGAGTTTGGCTTCGCCAAACGGTCGCTGCGCTCCCACCCCCGGATAAATCCCTCCACTCAGCCTGCCGATGGGGTCGGCACGTCAAAAGCGGTACTCGAGCTAACGCTCATCGTTCTGAGTGGTGAAAAGCGGAAAGCGAACTGCTTTCCTGTGGGAGCCAGCCTGCTGGCGATGGCGGCCTGACAGCCGACCAGATCTTGTGGGATTGATCGTTCCCACGCTCTGCGTGGGAATGCCGCCCGGGACGCTCCGCGTTCCATTTTCGAATGTTTAAAGATGTGTGGGGTTCACTGAACCTTCCCACAATGTTTTCAGGTTGTCCGTCGGAAGCACGCTCTCTAGTCTTCGGCTGTCGCTGCCAATTCAGCGAACAGGTGTGGAAACCTGATTTCAAGTAGTTGCAAAGCATCTCCCCGTAATCGTTGCCGATGTCTTCTTTCGTCTGCAAACTGCGTCGCGGCGGCTGTACGCAGGCAGACTTCGGTCTGGCCGGTTGCCTACTTATCGGTTTTCCACCCTGCGTACAGCTGCCACCTTTTGTCGTGTGGAAACGACAAGGGATGGCTCCATAGCCAAGTAGGAGTTTTTCATGGACAAACTGATACCCGATCCACCCCTTGAATCACCCACCCCACTCGAAGAGGCCATGCGCGCCGAAGACCTCGCCCGTAACCGCGAAGCCATCAAACGCGCCCTCGACTATTACCTCTGCCCCAACCCCACCAAGCCGCGCCCGAGCACGATGTATATGGTCACTCCCAACGTCGACACCGAAAGCCTGCTGGCCAATGCCTGCGAGTCCCTGGCGTCGGCCAGTACCATCGCCAGCAATTTCGCCAATGAGCTTTCCGGCCCGCAGCGCAGTACGGCGTTGGGAATCCAGCAGATCATCATGCTGGCGGAGCTGGCGGTGAGCCGGGCGCTGGATCGGGTTGATCCGCAGACGTGATCCGCTAGTCGAACAATCCCCAAAAGGCACCGGTCGTAGCCGTTTTGGGACTCTTTAAAGTCCACGCGCGCAGGTATACTGCGCGCTTTCGCGGCTCGTCCACCGGGCCGGACTTTTTGCTTCGCGGAGCTTTCATGACTTCCCCAATCGACAACGCTGTGAGCGATGTCCCGGCAGAGCTGGCCGAGGCCGGTGAATCCAGGCCGACCATTCCTGCGTTCAAGTTTCCGTTCAAGCCAGGTGAGCTGGCGGCGGCCAAAGCGGCCAAGCAGCCGCAATTCAAGGGCAAGGACGGTGATCGTCACGCCAAGATTCCGGGTGTGGCGCCGTCGGGCACTCGCCGTTCGATGGGCAAGCGCTGATTCATTCCCGCCTCGGCCGTCGCTGTGATTTTCGGTCACGGTGATGGCTATTTGCTCAGTTCCTGAGCCAGATCAACGTTTAACCAGTGAGTGCGCTTAGAGTCAGCAGCCCTGCCGACTCTTTCCAATAAAACGAGCGCGCTTTCCATGAAGATCAATCTCCCGGTGACCGGGCGCAATGTCGATGTTGCGCCGGATGCGAACATTCTCTCGACCACCGATCTGACCAGCGCGATCACCTACGCCAACGACGACTTCATCAAGATCAGCGGTTACAGCCGCGACGAGCTGCTGGGTGCGCCGCACAATCTGCTGCGTCATCCGGACATGCCGGCGCAGGCGTTTGCCCATATGTGGCAGACGCTCAAGGGCGGGCGGTCGTGGATGGGGCTGGTCAAGAATCGTTGCAAGAGCGGTGATCATTACTGGGTCAGTGCCTATGTCACGCCAGTCACGCAGAACGGTGCGGCGGTGGAGTATCAGTCGGTCCGCACGCGGCCGGATGCGCGGCAGATAGCGGCCGCGGAGCGGGCGTACGCGCAGTTGCGCGAGGGGCGGGTGTCGCGATGGCAGCGGCTGCCGGTGCTGAGTTTGCGGGCGAAGATCATGGCGTTGACCAGTTCGGTGCTGGCGCTGGTGCTGGGGATTGAAGCCTGGCTGCGGCCGGAGTCCATGGGCATCGAAGCTGCTGCGCTGGTGGTCGGCAGCGGCGCGTGTGCCTTGGGCGTGGGTTGGCTATTGCGGCCGCTGGAGCGTCTGACCGAGCGGGCGCGAGGGATTGCCGACAACCCGTTGAGTCAGGGTATTTATACCGGGCGGCGGGATCAGTTCGGGCAGATCGAGTTTGCCTTGCAGATGCTTGAAGCGCAGGTCGGCGCGGTGGTGGGGCGGATCGGTGATGCATCGCAGCGGCTGGCCGGGCATGCGGCGCAATTGGTCGATCATCTGCACAGCAGTCACACCAGCACGTTGGCGCAGCAGGCGGAAACCGATCAGGTGGCGGCGGCGATTCATCAGATGGCGGCCAGTGTGGCCGAGGTGGCCAGCCATGCGCAGCAGGCGTCGGTGGCGGCGGATATGGCCGGGACGGAAACCCGAGAGGGGCATCTGCTGGTCGGCGAGAGTCGCAGTGCGGTGTTGCGGCTGGCCGAGGAGTTGGGGCGGGCGACCGAGGTGATTCATCAGCTCGAAGGCCACAGCAGCGAGATTTCCGGGGTGCTGGAGGTGATTCGCAGCATCGCCGAGCAGACCAATCTGTTGGCGCTCAACGCGGCGATCGAAGCGGCCCGGGCCGGGGATGCCGGGCGTGGGTTTGCGGTGGTGGCCGATGAGGTGCGGGGTCTGGCCCAACGCACTCAGCAGTCGACCAACGAGATCCAGCGAATGATCAGCACCCTGCAGAACGGTGCGCGGGATGCGGTGCTGGTGATGCAGCAGAGCAGCGAGCATGTGGATAACAGCGTCGAACAGGCCCAGCGCGCGGCCCGGGCCTTGGACGGGATCAGCGGGCGGGTCGAGCAGATCACCGAGATGAGTCTGCAGATTGCGGCGGCGGTCGAAGAGCAGAGCGCGGTGAGCGAGGACATCAACCGCAACATCGTCAGTATTCGCACGGCGTGCGAGTTGACGGTGGATGAAGGGCGCCAGAGCCAGCTCAACTCACAGGATGTGGCGGGGCTGGCGGGGGATTTGCGTTCGCTGGCGCGGGAGTTCTGGGGGCGGCGGCAGGTTCGGGATTGAGGTTGCCTGGGCCGGCCTCTTCGCGAGCAGGCTCGCTCCCACATTTAAAATGCAATCCCTGTGGGAGCGAGCCTGCTCGCGAAGGGGGCATCTGCCTTGGCGAAAATTACGGATCAAGCTGCTCGCAGCGAAATGAACGCGTAGGTCTGCGGCGGCTCGGACACCACGTGTGCCCCGGCTGCCCGCACTTGCCCGGCAATGTCTTCGCCGGAGACATGGAACAGCCATTCGCTGGAAACTTCGCTCAACGGCTGCGCCGTGACCTGATCGATCACCGAGGCAAACGCGCCCATGTCCGGCAGGTACGCGGTGAACCCATCGCCCTTAAGCGCCGTGGTGCGGATGCCGAGCAAGCCGCAGATCGCGTCCTTGGTCTGGATGTCATCCCGGTCGGCCTGACGGGAGCGCTGGATCAGCGTCACCAGTTCCTGATCCACCAGCTCACCGCCGACGATCAACTGCGGCCCTTGCTCCCAGGACTCTGGCGGGCAGTCCTTGGCGGCAGGGTTCAGCGGGATGTGCGGATTGATTTCGGCGGGATAGATTCGGCACACGAGCGGCCGACGTTCGTAGATGCGGCACAGCTTGTCTTCGTCAAGATTCCGGCAGGGGCCGACGTTGTAGGCGGCGAAAGTGATCGCCACATGAGCCTCGGACATTCCGCTGCGGACCACTGCTGAACGGCGTTGCGCATGCTCGCGCTGCTGTTCCGGCAGGCCCAGGCCGTTGGCAAGAAACGCCTCCACCAGCACGATCACCTGACCGCCGTCGTCCGCCCACATACGGGCTTCGGCCAGGGTCAGGGGTACATGGTGATCGGTGCAGCATTTGCCGCAGCCTACGCAGGAAAAGGTCGTATTCATTGAGCGGGCAATCTTCAATCAGGGTGTGAATCGGCGACATAAAGCCGCCGTACAGGCCCGGAGTGAAGCAAGTTGTGCGCCATTCGCTCAGGGTTTGGCGGTGGGGCGGATCGAGTCCCATTCGGTGACGAATGCGGTTTTCGACTTTTTGTTGTACAGGCACAGCTCGGTGCCTTGCTGGCCCTTCATGTGTTTTTGCGGGTACTGGCCTTGCAGCAACAGCGCCGTGTAGCCGACACGGTCATCGAATTGCGCGGCGTTGCCGACCGGTTTGGCGTTTTTCAGGCCGCTGGCCTTGGTGCAGCTGGCGAGCACGGTTTTGTCGTAGGCCGCCCAGGCGTCGGGGCTGGAGGCGTGGGCCTGGGAGGCGAGGGCGCTGAGGAAGAGAAGGCTTAATGTAATGGGTTTCATGGTGTAGGCATCCTTGGTCTGTGTGGCCGGACTTTGGATTGCCGCTGAGGCGTTAAGTTGCTTGTGCCGACCTCATCGCCAGCAGGCTGGCTCCCACTTTGGAATGCATTTCAAACTGTGGGAGCTTGCCTGCAAGCGATGGCGTAGGGTCAGTCCGGCACCAGTTCCCGGCGAACCACATACATTCCAGACATTTCGTACAAGCGTTGCGCTCGCTGATTGCTCTCCAGCACCTTCAGGTCGACAAATCCTTCACGCCGATCCTGAAACGCCTTGAACGCATGAAGCAGCAACGCCCGACCCAATCCACGTCCCTGGGCGCGAGGGTGCACCACCAGATTCTTGATGTAGGAACTGGTCCAGCATTGCGCCACGCCAAGGACGCCTTCGGCATCGCTGGCGATGAAACACAGTGCCGGATCGTATTCCGGATCGGTTTCGAACTGCTGTTGCCAGACGTCCAGCGCGGGCACCCGGCCACCGCCTTCGCGGTAGCCGATCTGCATCAGTTCATGCACGGCGGATGCGCGTTCGGCGCTGTAGGTGGTGAGTTCGATGCCGTTCGGCCATTCGATGGTCGGCACGTCCTGGCTCAGGTCGCGCCGCATCAGAAAACAGAACGTCTCGCTCAAGACTCAGTGACCCTGGGCTGCGACGTGTTTGGCCGCTTCGATCAGGCAGTGGGTCAGCTCCGGCGAGGAGAACTTGGTCAACACACCGTTGGCCCCGGCGAGGCGGGCCTTTTCGCTGTTCATCGCGCTGTCCAGCGAGGTGTGCAGCAGCACGTAGAGGTGGGCGAAGTCCGGGGTTTCGCGCAGGGTACGGGTGAAGGCGTAACCGTCCATCTCGGACATTTCGATGTCGGAGACGATCAGGTTGATCTGCTGCGCCGTACCTTGCAGGTCCAGGAGGCAGTCGATGGCTTCCTTGGCACTGCGCGCGGTGTGGCATTGCAGGCCGAGGTTGCGCAGGGTGTGCACCGATTGCTGCAACGCCACCTGACTGTCGTCGACCACCAGGATCCGCGCGTTGCCCAGCACTTCGGCGTCTTCCATGCTCAGCTCGGTCGGGGCCATTTCGATCTGTGCCGGGGCGATGCCGTGGATGACTTTTTCAATGTCCAGCACCTGCACCAGCGTGCCGTCGACCGAAGTCACGCCGGTGATGTAGGCGCGCGAACCGCCGGAACCGAACGGCGGCGGTTTGATGTCGGTGGTCAGGCAATGCACGATCTTGCTTACCGCCTGCACATGCAGTCCCTGTTTCGAACGGCTGACGTCGGTGACGATCAGGCAGCCGCCGTTCGGATCTTCAAGCGGCCGCTCGCCGATGGCGCGGCTCAAGTCGATCACCGACAGCGAAGCACCGCGCAAAGTGGCGATGCCTTTGACGTGCGGGTGCGACTCCGGCAGCTTGGTCAGCGGCGGGCAGGGGATGATTTCACTGACCTTCAGCAGGTTGATCGCCATCAGCTTGCCGCTGCGCAAGGTAAACAGCAGAAGCGAAAGTGAATCTGCGCGGGCTTTGTTGGAAGACATAAAAACCTTCTGTGGAGAAAGGTGGGTGGGCGAGGGTGGAAGTCGCCAGAAACTATTGATGCCGGGTTATCGGCGTCAAAAGGTTGGGCTTTAGGTTAGTTGTCGGGTGGCGTTCCGATGAAGGAGCTTTTGAACTTGAAGCACATTTCAGCCCTTCATCCCCAACCGCTTCGCCATCCGCCCCAGATTCGCCCGGTCCAGCCCCAGTTCACGCGCAGCACTGGCCCAGTTGTCCCGATTGCGCTCAAGCGCTGCACTGATCAACTGCCGCTGATACTGCTCGGTGGCGGTGCGCAGGTCGCCGCTGATCAACGGCTGGAGGGTGGCTGCTTCGGACGGCGCCGATGAGTTATCCACAACCTCGCGCGGCAGATCGAGATCCTGCGCACTGAGGCTGAGAATCTTCGGCCGCACCTTGCAGTTGCCCAGCGCCTTCAGTGCGCTGCGCCCAATCAAATGCTCCAGTTCCCGCACATTGCCCGGCCAGGTGTAGGTCAGCAGCGCTTCCTGCGCGTCGCTGTTCAGACGCAGGCTGTTGAGGCCCATGCGCGAGCGGTTCTGTTCCAGGAAATAGCCGCTGAGCAACAACACATCGCGCCCCCGGTCACGCAGCGCCGGCACCCGCAACGGGTAGACGCTGAGTCGATGGTAGAAGTCGGCGCGATAGCGGCCGCTGCGCACTTCTTCGGCCAGATCGCGGTTGGTCGCGGCGATCAGGCGCACATCGACCTGATGTTCCTTGTCCGAACCCAGACGTTGTAACTGACCACTCTGCAACACCCGCAACAGCTTGGCCTGGACGGTCAGCGACAACTCGCCGACTTCATCGAGAAACAGCGTGCCGCCATTGGCCAGTTCGAACTTGCCGCGCCGGTCGCTGGTGGCGCCGGTGAAGGCGCCGCGCACGTGGCCGAACAGTTCGCTTTCCACCAAGGTATCCGGCAGCGCTGCGCAGTTGAGGCTGATGATCGGTTTGTCGGCACGCTTGGAGGCGGCGTGGATCGCCTGGGCCACCAGTTCCTTGCCGACCCCGGTTTCGCCGGTAATTAGTACGGTCAGGTCGCTGCCACCGACCAGATTGATCTCTTCCACGAGCCGTTTATGCGCCTTGCTCTGCCCGATCATTTCGCGGTTCTGCTGGCCGCTGGCCTGGCGATAGATCTCGGCACGCTGGTGCTCGTCCTCGGCGCGAATCGCCAGACGTTCGATGCGTTCGGCGGCGTTGACCGTGGCCGAGGCGAGGCTGGCGAAGGCTTGCAAGGCGTCGAGTTCGATCGGTTCGAAACGCTCCGGATCGAGGGCGTCGAGGGTGATCAGGCCCCAGAGTTTTTCATCGACGAACAACGGGCAACCGAGGCAATCGTGAACTTCGAGGTGATCGTCGAGGCCGTCGACCAGTCCGTCATACGGATCGGGCAAGTCGCTGTCGGCGGCGAAGCGGGTCGGCCCTTGGCCGGCCAGCAGCACTTCGAAGCGCGGGTGTTCGCTGACCTTGAAGCGCCGGCCGAGGGTGTCGGTGCTCAACCCGTCTACGGCCAGCGGCACCAGCCATTCTCCGTCGAGGCGCAACAATGCGGCGGCATCGCAGGGCAGCAGGGCGCGCATGGCTTCGAGCAGGCGCCGGTAGCGCTCGCCTTCGGGCAATTCGCGGGACAGATCGGAGACCAGTGGGAGCAGCGCGGTGAGCAATGATTTGGCGGACATAGGCTTGTAGTCAAAGAGACGCGTTGTAGTCGAAGCGACTATAGAGGTACTTGTGTCGATCTGACTACATAATTTTCAAGCTATTGATTTATATAGAAAAAATAGTTGGCACGAATACTGGAGTGAACAAGGCACTTTTAGAGAAAGCTCAGGAGTCACCCTTATGCTTAGCGTCCAGGATCGTGCCATCATCAAGTCCACCGTGCCTCTGCTGGAAAGCGGCGGTGAAGCGCTGATCACCCACTTCTACCGGATGATGCTCTCCGAGTACCCGCAAGTCCGCCCGCTGTTCAACCAGGCCCACCAGGCCAGCGGTGACCAGCCTCGCGCTCTGGCCAACGGTGTGTTGATGTACGCCCGCCACATCGATCAACTCGACCAGTTGGGCGATCTGGTGGCCAAGATCATCAACAAGCACGTGGCCCTGCAAATCCTGCCGGAGCACTACCCGATCGTCGGCACCTGCCTGCTGCGCGCCATCTCCGAAGTGCTTGGCGAAGAAATCGCCACCCCGCAAGTGATGAGTGCCTGGGGCGCAGCCTACGGTCAATTGGCCGATATCCTGATCGGCGCCGAAACCGCGATCTATGACCAGAAAGAACAAGCCGTCGGCGGCTGGCGCGGGGCGCGTGAATTCATCGTCGCGGCCAAGGTCGAGGAGAGCGCGGAAATCACCTCGTTCTACTTCGAGCCGGCGGACAAGGGCCCGATCCTCGCAGCGGAGCCGGGTCAGTACATCGGTATGAAGCTGATCCTCGACGGCGAGGAAATCCGTCGTAACTACTCGCTGTCGGCACTGGCCAACAAAGGTCAGTACCGCATCAGTGTCAAACGCGAACCGGGCGGCCGCGCCTCCAATTTCCTGCACGATCAACTGCACGTCGGCGCGAGCATTCAGCTGTTCCCGCCATCGGGTGAATTCACCCTGACTGCCAGCGACAAACCGCTGGTGCTGATCAGTGGCGGCGTCGGCATCACGCCGACGCTGGCGATGCTGGAAGCGGCGCTGGAAACCGAGCGCCCGGTGTACTTCATCCACAGTGCGCGCAACGGCAGCGTGCATGCGTTCCGTGACTGGATCGACGGGCTGGCCGCACGTCATCCGCAGCTCAAGCGCTTCTATTGCTACGCCGAAGATGACGGCGTGAGCCCGGCGGCGGACAAGGTCGGGTTGTTGAATGAAGAGCAACTGGGCGAGTGGCTGCCGGCGGAGCGTGATGTGGACGCTTACTTCCTTGGGCCGAAAGGTTTCATGGGGGCGATCAAGCGTCACCTGAAGGCGCTGGGGTGTGCCTGAGAAGCAGAGCCGGTATGAGTTCTTCGGGCCGGCTGCTGCTCTGGAATAATCCGGAACCGAGTCGCCTTCATTCGCGAGCAAGCCCGCTCCCACATTGGAATGCATTTCAATGTGGGAGCGGGCTTGCTCGCGATTGGCCGTTACGGGGACTTGATTCTTAAATTCTGTTTAAAGGTTAATCGTTTCTTAACCGGTTTATCGTTTATTCCCCGATGCTGATGATAGGCGCTCGTTCGTTTACATGATCAGGATCGTCCCCATGTCGCATTTCGCCTCATCCCGTCGTTTCAGCCTGGCCACTTTGGGCCTGTCGTTTGCCTTGCTGTCCAGTCCGTTCGCCTTCGCCCAATCCGCGTTGATTCAGCCGCAGACCCTGATCGTCGATCAGAGTCTGCCCAAGGCCCAGCGAGATGCAATGGAACTGGCGGCGCGGCGTTATGGCAGTTTCTGGAACACGGGCGAAGAGGCGTTGGCCAACGCCGCCCTGTCGCCGCAGTTCGTCGACAAGACCCCGCCGGAAGGTCGGGTGCAAGGGCCGACGGGGCCTTTGCTGGCGTCGAAGTTCTTTCGCACGGCGGTGCCGGACTTGAGTTGCGAGATCGAACAAATGATCGTCGCCGGGGATCGCGTGGTGGTGCACCTGCACTTTCGCGGGCATTTCACCGGCACCTTCAAGACTCTCAAAGGGCAGGGCCAGCGTGTAGACTTCCGGGCAACCGATATCTATCAGATCGACAACGGTCGCATCGCGGCCAATTGGCATATCGAAGACAACATCAGCCTGATGGCGCAACTGCAAGCGCAGCCGCCGGCCAGCTGAACCATGGACTTGAAAGGGAAACGCGATGAGCGAGGAAACGATTCGATTGGGACGTGAACGGCGCTATCTGGTGTTGCTGGGCATCATCTGCCTGGCGCTGATCGGTGGCGCGCTGTACATGCAGATCGTGCTGGGCGAGGCGCCGTGCCCGCTGTGCATCCTGCAGCGTTATGCGTTGCTGCTGATCGCGTTGTTCGCGTTCATCGGCGCGGCCATGCGCACCCGGCGCAGCATCACCGTGTTCGAGGTGCTGGTGGTGATTTGTGCCATCGCCGGGGCCGGCGTCGCCGGGCATCACGTGTACACCCAGTTCTATCCGGCGGTGAGCTGCGGCATCGATGTGTTGCAGCCGATCGTCGATGACCTGCCGCTGGCGAAGATCTTCCCGCTGGGCTTCCAGGTCGACGGTTTCTGCTCGACGCCGTACCCGCCGATCCTCGGCCTGTCGCTGGCGCAATGGGCGCTGGTGGCCTTCGTGCTGGTGGTGATCCTGGTGCCGTTGCTGACCTCGCGTAACCGAAAAGCGTTGCGCTGAATCAACTTTTCGGCGCCTGCGCCGATAAAACAAACGCCTCGATTTGCAGTGACGGAAATCGAGGCGTTTTGCATTTCAGGGTCTTGGTGAAAACGCCGTGACGAACGGCAAGGAAGGGTGCGGCAGATGTGCGACATGTTGTCACACGCGCCCTGTCGCAGCGCGGTTCACCGGCCCGGATTGGAGTGCTGTTACAAAAAAGGATTGGTCTGTTTCAGCGTTTTTTGGTTTTTGCACGGGAGTGCCGGATCAGGCAGTTTTAACAGACTCTGACAGATGGCCAAAAGCCTTGGCATATCGGGCTTTGCGCGGATCGCGCCGTGGGAAAAAGCTCTCGGAGCTGTCTGAACTGAGGCCGATAGGCCTACATTTTTTGATGTTTTTGTTGAGAATCGATTTCGATAACATGGGTCACTTTTGCAAAAACGTTGATGGATTGTTGCTCTGAGCGATAAAAATTATTTCGGGATAAGACATGGTGTATAGGGCGCTACCTATCTACAATCGCCCGCACTGAATTCCCGGCACTGTTCAGCCTTTATTAAGGAGGCGAGCAGGAAGTCGGGTGTCGGGCAGCCGAGAGGCTAGCGAGACACCCAGGTGTCGGTGCCTTTCCAACTTTCCGCACCAAATGGAATTGGTCTGTAACAAGGCCTTTGACCACGAATTCGAATAAGAACTGACCGCTGTCCCAGGTTTTGTCGAGCGTCTGACGCGCGACGGGCGGCCCTTATTCAATCCAAAGAAAATGCCAACCCTTGGCAGGGTGAAGTGTTGGCGATCAAAACCCAACTGCATTGCGCAAGCTGCTTTAGAGGTCGTGAGATGAGTAAAAACAGGTACCCCAGATTACTAGGCCTAGTGCCGCTGCTCGGCACGTTGTTGCTGGGAGGCTGCAACATGACCTTGCTCAATCCAACGGGCCAGGTCGGCCTGGAACAGCGCAACCTGATCATCACCGCCACGCTGCTGATGCTGTTGGTCGTTGTGCCGGTCATCGTCATGACCTTCCTGTTCGCCTGGAAGTACCGCGCCTCCAACAAGAACGCCGTCTACACCCCGAAATGGTCGCACTCGACCAAGATCGAAGTGGCAGTCTGGACCATCCCGGTCCTGATCATCATTGCCCTGGGTTACATCACCTACAAGTCGACCCACTCGCTGGATCCGTATCGTCCGATCGAATCCGACGTCAAGCCGGTGACCATCGAAGTGGTCGCGCTGGACTGGAAGTGGCTGTTCATCTACCCGGAACAAGGCATCGCCACGGTTAACAAGATCGTGTTCCCGGCGCACACGCCAGTTAACTTCCGGATCACTTCGGACGCGGTGATGAACTCGTTCTTCATCCGGGCCTGGGCGGCCAGATCTACGCGATGGCGGGCATGACCACCAAGCTGCACCTGATCGCTGACCGCAACGCTGAAATGGACGGTATCTCCGCCAACTACAGCGGCGCTGGTTTCACGGTATGAAATTCAAAGCGATCGCAACTTCTCAGGAAGATTTCGACGCCTGGGTAAGTGAAGTCAAAAAGGCACCTAAACAGCTTGAAGCCGCTGAATACGCAGCCCTTGCCAAGCCAAGCCAGAACAATCCAGTCGAGCTCTACTCCTCGGTCACGCCGAACCTGTTCCAGACCATCGTCGACAAGTACGAAGGCATGAAACCGGGCAAGCCGCTGAAGCACGAGAAGAAAGAGAAAGAAGTGGCGGCAACGGATATGGACTCGAATTCGCATTCAGCTGCCGGGGCAGAGGAGTAAACGATGTTTGGTAAATTAAGTTGGGAAGCGATCCCTTTCCACGAGCCGATCGTGATGGTCACCATCTCGATGATCGCGCTCGGTGGTCTGGCGTTGTTCGCTGCAATCACCTACTTCAAGAAGTGGACTTACCTGTGGACCGAGTGGCTGACGTCGGTCGACCACAAGAAAATCGGCGTGATGTACATCATCGTCGCCATGGTCATGCTGCTGCGCGGTTTTGCAGACGCCATCATGATGCGGACCCAGCTGGCCATGGCCACCGAGGGTTCGCCTGGCTACCTGCCACCTGAACACTATGACCAGATCTTCACCGCTCACGGTGTGATCATGATCATCTTCATGGCGATGCCATTCTTCACCGGCCTGATGAACCTTGCAGTGCCGCTGCAGATCGGCGCGCGTGACGTTGCGTTCCCGTTCCTGAACTCCCTGAGCTTCTGGCTGCTGGTGTCCGGCGTCGTGCTGATCAACCTGTCCCTGGGCGTCGGCGAATTCGCCAAGACCGGCTGGGTTGCCTATCCACCGCTGTCGGGTCTGCAATACAGCCCTGGCGTGGGGATGGACTACTACATCTGGGCGCTACAGCTATCGGGTCTGGGTACAACGTTAACCGGGGTCAACTTCCTCGCGACCGTGCTGAAAATGCGTACCCCTGGCATGAAGCTGATGGACATGCCGATCTTCACCTGGACCTGCACCTGGGCAAACGTCCTGATCGTGGCTTCGTTCCCGATCCTGACCGCTACCCTGGCGCTGCTGACCCTTGACCGTTACATGGATTTCCACATTTTCACCAATGAACTTGGTGGCAATCCAATGATGTACGTCAACCTGTTCTGGGCATGGGGCCACCCTGAGGTTTACATCCTGATCCTGCCGGCGTTCGGCATTTTCTCGGAAGTCATCTCGGCCTTCACCGGCAAGAAACTGTTCGGCCACCACTCGATGATCTACGCCTCGGGCGCGATCTCGGTACTGGGCTTCATGGTTTGGCTGCACCACTTCTTCACCATGGGTTCGGGTGCCAGCGTCAACGCCTTCTTCGGTCTGGCGACGATGCTGATTTCCATCCCGACGGGTGTGAAGCTGTTCAACTGGCTGTTCACCATCTACCAGGGCCGTCTGCGCTTCACCAGCCAGGTTCTGTGGACCCTGGGCTTCATGGTGACCTTCGCCATCGGCGGCATGACCGGCGTACTGCTGGCCATCCCGGGTGCTGACTTCGTTCTGCACAACAGCCTGTTCGTGATCGCGCACTTCCACAACGTGATCATCGGCGGCGCGGTATTCGGCTACATCGCAGGTTTCGGTTTCTACTTCCCGAAAGCGTTCGGCTTCAAGCTGCACGAAGGCTGGGGTAAAGCAGCGTTCTGGTTCTGGATCTCGGGCTTCTTCGTCGCGTTCATGCCGCTCTACGCTCTGGGCTTCATGGGCATGACCCGTCGTCTGAACGCCACCACCAACCCTGAGTGGGTACCGTACCTGTACGTTGCCATGTTCGGTGCGGTGATGATCGCTGTGGGTATCGCCTGCCAGCTGATCCAGCTGTACGTGTCGGTGCGTGACCGCAACAAGCCGGAAAACATGTGCGAACACGGTGACCCGTGGAATGCCCATACCCTGGAATGGTCGACCTCGTCGCCACCTCCGTTCTACAACTTCGCTGTACTGCCAAAAGCAGACTGCATCGATCCGTTCACCGAGGCCAAGGAAAACGGTACCGCGTACAAGGCTCCGGCCAAGTACGAACCGATCCACATGCCGAACAACACCGCCACTGGCGTGGTGATGGGCGCGCTGCTGACCGTGTTCGGTTTCGCGATGATCTGGCACATCTGGTGGTTGGCGATCGCCAGCCTGGCCGGCACTGTCATCTACTTCGTGATCCACGCAGCACGTGACGATCAGGGCTACATGGTGCCGGTCGACGTGATCGAGCGCATCGAAGCCGAGCAGCACAAGCGTCTGGTAGCGGCCGGGAAGATCCCTGCTTCCGCAACCCGTGTTGAAACCAAGTTGGAACAGGCTTAAACAATGTCGAACTTAGTGACCAATGCTGGACACGCCCATGGTCATGACCATGGGCACGATGACCATCACCACGACTCGGGCGAGATGACCGTATACGGTTTCTGGCTCTACCTGATGACCGACTGCATTCTGTTTGCGTCGATCTTCGCGGTGTACGCGGTACTGGTAAACAACGTCGCCGGTGGCCCGTCGGGCCACGACATTTTCGAACTGCCATACGTGCTGGGCGAAACCGCTCTGCTGTTGTTCAGTTCGATCACCTACGGCTTCGCCATGCTGGCGTTGTACAAGGGTAAAAAGCAGCAGGTTCTGGGCTGGTTGTTCATGACCTTCCTGCTCGGCGCAGGCTTCATCGCCATGGAGATCAACGAGTTCCACCTGCTGATCTCCGAGGGCTTCGGTCCTAGCCGTTCGGGCTTCCTGTCGGCGTTCTTCACGCTGGTCGGTACCCACGGTCTGCACGTGTCCGCCGGTCTGATCTGGATGGGCATCATGATGTACCAGGTCAACAAGCACGGCCTGACGGCGACCAACAAGACCCGTCTGAGCTGCCTGAGCCTGTTCTGGCACTTCCTGGACGTGGTGTGGATCTGCGTATTCACCGTTGTTTACCTGATGGGGACCCTGTAATGGCTAATGCACACTCCCATGACAGCCATGATGCTGGCCACGGCAGCGTTAAGTCGTACGCCATCGGCTTCATCCTGTCGGTAATCCTGACCGTCATCCCGTTCGGCCTGGTGATGTTCCCGACCCTGCCGAAGTCGACGACGCTGGCAATCGTCCTGCTGTTCGCCGTGATCCAGGTGATCGTTCACCTGTATTACTTCCTGCACCTGGACCGTTCCATCGCTCAACGTAACAACGTGATTGCGTTCGTCTTTACGGCCATCGTGATCGTGCTGCTGGTCGGTCTGTCGCTGTGGATCATGTTCAGCATCCACACCTACATGATGGCGAAGTGAGGTAAACCCGATGTCGCTCAAGCACTTTATCCAAATCACCAAACCGGGGATCATTTTCGGTAACGTGCTTTCTGTGGCAGGCGGGTTCTTCCTGGCCTCGAAAGGGCATGTCGATCTGGCCGTGTTTCTGGCAGCCATGATCGGCACTTCCCTGGTCGTGGCCTCCGGTTGCGTGTTCAACAACTGCATCGACCGCGACATCGACCTGAAGATGGAACGCACCAAGAACCGGGTGCTGGTCCAGGGCTTGATCTCCCTGAAACTGGCCCTGGTCTATGCCACCGTCCTGGGTGTCGCCGGCGTTGCATTGCTGTACAAGGTGGCCAACCCGTTGGCTGCCCTGTTCGCCGTGATCGGCTTCATCATCTACGTCGGCTTCTACAGCCTGTACCTCAAGCGCAAGTCGGTTCACGGCACGCTGGTGGGCAGTCTGTCGGGCGCGATGCCGCCGGTGATCGGTTACGTGGCCGTGACCAACAGCTTCGACATGGCCGCGCTGACCCTGCTGGTGATGTTCAGCCTGTGGCAGATGCCGCATTCCTACGCCATCGCGATCTTCCGCTTCAACGATTACCTGGCCGCATCGATTCCGGTGTTGCCAGTGAAGCGCGGGATCCAGGTAGCCAAGAAGCACATCCTGCTCTACATCCTGGCCTTCCTCGTGGCGACCTTGATGCTGACTTTCAGCGGTTACGCTGGCATGAGCTACCTCGCCGTCGCCGCGGCCATGGGCATGTACTGGCTGTACATGGCCTGGACCGGCTACAAGGCGGTGGATGACACGGTCTGGGCACGCAAGCTGTTCGTGTTCTCGATCTTCACCATCACCGCGTTGAGCGTCATGATGTCCCTGGACTTCAAGGTGCCGACCGAGCTGCTGCTGACGTACGCGCCGTAAGGTTCGAACGTTGTACGAGAAACCCGTTCATCGAGAGATGAGCGGGGTTTTTTGTTGCTCGGATGATGGAGAAACGACGTCCTTTGTCGCGAAGAGACTCTCCTCCCAAAAGGACGCGGGATTCAGCTATTCCCCCGAAACGACTAGCTAGAAATCGACAGGTTGCGGTCGGTAGGCAAAAGCCCTAGATTCGGATCCAACTACATGCATCGATCAAGAGGCTGGGCGAAATGACTGAGAGGATGACCTGCGACGAGCGCTTCATTGCCCTGGCAAAAGAGCTGAACTACGACATCAATGGCGAGAACACGGTGGGTGGCAATTACGCGCCGTTGATCCGTCATCGCGATGAGATCTACATCAGCGGCATGGTGCCGCGCACCGAAGGCAAAATTCAGTATCCGGGGCGAGTGGGGCAGGAGTTGACGCTCAAGGATGCGCAGGCCGCGGCGAGCATCAGTGCGATGCGGTGTCTGGCTTTTATCGTCGATGCAGTCGGTTCGCTGGACAAGGTCAGGTCGTTGTTGCGGGTCACGGTGTACGTGAAGTCCACGCCGGATTTCGTCGACCTCAGCGAAGTCGCCAACGGCGCGTCCGATGTATTCAGTTATGTGTTGGGCGATGTCGGGCGTCACACCCGCACCACTGTCGGCGTCTATCAGTTGCCGAAAAACGCAGCCATCGAAGTCGATATGATCGCCGCAGTGCATCCTTCGGCGTAATCGCTGAAAGCCGCACAACAAAAAGCCCCGCCTGAATGTCAGTGCGGGGCTTTTTTGTCAGCGCCCGGTATTACTGGGCGGCGATGCTGTAACCGTCGAACGCGGTCTGCTGTTGCAGCGCGGTGATGATGTTCTTGCGGTTGATGGCGTGTTCGGCGCCGGTGTTGTCGACGAACGTTTCGCCTTCGATTTCCGCCTCGTCGCCTTCACCCACGAAGGTGAAGCCGAGGAATTCCAGCGCCTCGCGATCCACGCTCAGGCGCGAACGCGGTGTGCGCATTGGCAGGGTCACGCTGATGCCGTCCTTGCTGATGCTGAACACTTCGACGTCTTTCTTGGCGCGTGCGGCCTTGCTCTTGCCGCCGCTCGGGTTGCTGATCGCCTGATGGGTCTGGTTCAGAACCTTGAGGGCCAGGCCGTAGACGATTTCCTGGAACGCCGGATCGTCCTTGAAGCTGGACAGGATGCGGCTGATCGGGAATTTGCTGCTCAGATCTTCGAGGGCGGCGATGTCGGCGGCTTCGGCGTCCTTCAGGCGCTTGAGTTCGCCCATCAGCTCGTAAGCCTGGTCGTCATCGAAGCGGTCGTGGGCCTGACGGATCGCGGCGCGCAGTTCGCGGATCTGATCGCTTTCGCGGCTCGACTGGAACGCGTCCAGCACCATCTCGCTGATGATCTTCGCCTGTGGGATGTGTTGTGAAAGATTGATGGAGTTTTCGTATTCCGCTTTGGACGACAGAGTGACTACGGATTCAGCGGTGTTGAAATCGGACATTGAAATTTCACTACTTTTTTAACTTGAGATGAGACGAGAAAGCGCTGGGGGCTTTTTCAGGCCGACTAATTTAGGGGAGCGCGGCAGCGTTGTCACGGAGCAAGGGGCCGGCGGTGCCGATTATTTATCCGGATGATTTGTGAAGGGCAACCAGACACCGCGCGTGCGTTGGCTCATTCATTGGCGACAGCGTTCTCCGGTAGCCGCCGGGAAGTCAGGCCACGCAACGTCCAGTAGAGCTTCAGAGAACGGGTGCCGATCAGGCCGCACATGAAGCCCGCAATGCAGGCTTTGAGCAGCAGCATGTCCGGGGACGCGGAACGCTCCGGATGCACGTCATGCTGATAATTGAAGTAGTAGTTCGCAGAAAAGAACATCAGGTACATGATCAGGATTTTTACTGTGCCCGGCATGATCAGCCCTGTCGCAGAGTCGTCGAGCACCACGCCCCGCCGAGAGAAAACCAGCCAGGCCGAGAGACCGCCCAGCAACAGCGCGCCGAGCCAGATGCTGAAAAACAAGGCCGGGTTGATCGTCAGGTTCAGGGTATACAGCGACCACGCCAGAAACGCCGGGGGTGTAATCAGCATCGAGGCACGGCTTTCGCGGCGGGGAGAGAACGCCTTTATACCGAAGCAAACCACCAGCAGAAAAATCAGGTAAACCCGTATCGGAGTGTTTTGCAGAATCGTGAGCATTGCGCAGCATCCATGCTGGAAAAGGAGGAGGGTGGAGCATAGCCGGGGTCACAGTAACCGTCGGCTATTTCAGTCGCAAACGCTCCATCGCAATCACCGATGTTTCAAACCCCAGGCTGGCAAAAAACGCTTCCGCCCCTTCGCGCCCGGCACGCAGAACCCAGGTAATGTCGCTGTTATCACCCATCACATGTTCGACCAGCGCCCGCCCGATTCCCGCGCGCCGGTGTTGCCCGTCGACCACGACCATCGACAGGTAACCGTTGGACAAACCATCGGTGATGCCACGGGCGAAACCGACAACCTGCTGGCCGCTCAATGCAACGGCAGTGCGTTGGGAGTTCTGGATGAGCTGTGCGAAATGTTCGGCGGTGCCGGTGCGATGGCCCCAGCCGTTCGCCTCCAGAAACTGCCTTGCGGCCTCGACTTCCGTGGGCATGAGGTCGCGTATTGAAATGTCTTCTTTCATTCGTTGATCCCGTCCCTGGTGTATTTCCAACAGTAGTCGTATTGCCTACGGTCTGCCCCACATCTGCATGGCGAACTCGACGAAGCGACGCAGTTTCGGCAGCCGATAGCGATCCGGCGCGTAAAGCAGATGCATCGGGCGGTTCGGCGGCTGGTAGTCCGGCATCACGGCGACCAGTCTACCGTCGCGCAGATCCTGTTCCACCAGTGCGTCCGGCAGCATCACGATGCCCATGCCGGTGCGCGCGGCCTGATGCAAGCCGGCGGAGCTGTTGATCAGCATCGGGCCTTTGACGTCGACCATGATTTCTCCGTCCGGGCCGCTGAGGCGCCACTGTTTTTCCACCGATTGCCAGTCATCGCCGGCGGGGTAGGCGAAGGACAGGCAGTCGTGCTGGCGCAACTCTTCAGGCGTGAGCGGCATTCCCCGTCGGGCCACGTACTCCGGGGAGGCGCAGACGGTCAGGGTGTAGTCGATCAGCGGGCGGGCGATCAGGTTGGACTGGTCGAAGTGGCCCAGTCGGAAGGCCACGTCGAGGCCGCTTTCCAGCAGGTCCGGGCGGCGATTGGTCAGGATCACGTCGAGTTTGACCTGCGGACATTGCAGGGAAAACTCACTGAGCGCCGGGGCCAGGCGTTCGACGCCAAAGGTCAGTGGCGCCGTAACCCGCAGAATGCCGCGCGGTTCATCCAGCGTCTGCTCGGCGAGGCGTTCGGAGTCGGCGACTAGACCTAAGACTTCCAGACAGCGCTGGTAGTAAACGCTGCCGAACTCGGTCAGGCGCTGGCGGCGGGTGGTGCGTTGCAGCAATTGCACACCGAGCCGTTGCTCCAGCGCCCGCAGGTGATTGCCCACCATGGTCGTGGACATTTCGCACTGCAGCGCGGCCGCCGTCATGCTGCCGGACTCCACAACCTTGACGTACACGCTCATCGACTGGAACAGATCCATTATCAAGCCGGCTTTTAAATGATTGAAGTTTTGCCGAGTTTATCCAGTTCAGGTGGATAACCATACTGCCAGCACCTCACCTTGCTGGAGTTTGCCGACATGACCGCCGCCCTGATGAACACCTATCAACCGCTGGACTTGAGCTTCATCAAAGGCCTGGGCACCCGACTCTGGGATCAGGCGGGCCGCGAGTATCTGGACGCGGTGGCGGGCGTGGCGGTGACCAATGTCGGCCACTCGCACCCACGCATCGTGTCGGCGATCAGCGAGCAGGCGGGATTGCTGCTGCACACCTCCAACCTCTACAGCATCGACTGGCAACAGTCGCTGGCGCACAAGCTGACGCAGCTGGCGGGGATGGAGCGGGCGTTCTTCAACAACTCCGGTGCCGAGGCCAACGAAACCGCTCTGAAACTGGCGCGTCTGTACGGCTGGCGCAAAGGCATCGAACAGCCGCTGGTGGTGGTGATGGCCAACGCGTTTCATGGGCGTACCCTAGGCACCTTGTCCGCCAGCGATGGCCCGGCGGTGCGCCTGGGCTTCAATGAGTTGCCCGGGGATTTCGTCAAGGTTCCGTTCGGCGATCTTGAGGCGGTGGAGCAGGTACAGCGCAAGCATGGCCAGCGAATCGTGGCGATTCTGGTCGAGCCGATTCAGGGTGAAAGCGGCGTGCAACTGGCGCCGTCCGGCTACCTCAAGGCCCTGCGTGAATTGTGCAACCGCCACGCCTGGCTGTTGATGCTCGACGAAATCCAGACCGGTATCGGCCGTACCGGTCGCTGGTTTGCGTTCCAGCACGAAGGCATCGTTCCCGACGTCATGACCCTCGCCAAGGGCCTGGGCAACGGCGTGCCGATCGGCGCCTGCCTGGCACGGGGCCGGGCGGCGGATCTGTTCACTCCCGGCAGCCACGGCAGCACCTTCGGCGGTAATCCACTGGCGTGCCGGGTGGGTTGCACCGTGCTCGAGATTATCGAGGAACAAGGTCTACTGGAAAATGCCAGGGTCCAGGGTGAGCGCCTGCTGACCCGCTTGCGCGCAGAGCTCGCGGACAATCCGAATGTGCTGGCGATTCGTGGACAAGGGCTGATGATCGGCATCGAACTGAAACAGCCGATCCGCGACCTGACACTGATTGCCGCGCGGGATCATGGACTGCTGATCAACGTCACTCGGGGCAAGACGATCCGGCTGCTGCCGCCGCTGACAATTGATGAGCGGGAGGTGGGGATGATTGTCAGAGGGGTGGCGCGAGCGCTGGGCGAGAGCTGATTTTCCCGCTTGCGTCTGAAATGGCTGCCGTTTTTTCGGCAGCCATTTTTTGCTTAATCAGGATAATCCGACAAATCCGGCGCCAGCATCCGGGTCTTCGGTGCGCCGTTCGCGTTGTGCTGGATGATGTCGTTCGGCTGCCCCTGTTGGTTGAAAAACACTTGGCCGATCCCCGCCGAATTCCACAACCGTTCACCCGCTTCGGCGTGCTCGGGCATGTACGGCACGATGCGCATGCGGCGGCGTTTGGTCAGCCAGTTGAGTGGCGAGCGCGGTGAATAGAGCCAGCGATTGAGGTGGTCGAACCATTCCAGCAGGGTCGGCGGGAATTCATTTTTTATGCCGCTGCTGGTGATCTGCCAGATGCGCGGCCCGGCCTTGCGGTGTCGGATCAAGACTTCGTAGACGAAGGAATAATGCACGTCGCCTGACAGCACCACGTAACTGCCCGGTGTACGTGAGTGTCGGAAAATGTTCAGGATCACCTGGGCGGCGCCGCGATGGGCCATCCAGTTTTCTGCGTCCACCAGCAGTGGATAACCGCACCAGCTGAACACTCGCTGCACGGTTTCGATCAGCTTCACGCCGAAGATCGGTGCCGGCGAAACGATGATCGCCGAAGGATGGTCGAGCAGTTCCTGCTGCAGTTCGCTCAGGGCTTCCCAGTCCAGCAAACCCGACGGTTGCTTGAGCGCCATTTCGCTGCGCCAGCGTCGGGTGCGGGTGTCGAGCACCACCAGCGCCGGGCTGGTTGGCATTACGAAATGCCAATGCTGAAAGCGCAGCAGCTCCTCAATCAATTCGTCCTGCACGGAGCGTCGAGATAGCGGTCGTCACCGCTGGCGCTCAGACCTCGGGTTTTCTCCAGTACAGCGCTGAATGCATCCGGATTGTTGCCCCAGCCCTGACACAACATGTAGGCGATCAGCGCGTTGCCGATGATGCGTTTGGAGAACGGATGGCCGTAGGCCGTTTCCTCCCATTGCGCGGACAGGTTCAGTCATCGGTGATGTCGTGGTCATCGAAAATCATCAGGCTCGGCAAGTGCGCCAATGCCCGGCCACCTGGCCGAGGCCGGCCTTGAAACCGTCGATGCGCGTCTGTTCGAGGGCGTAGCGCTTGAGGCGTTCCGGCGTCAGCGCTGGCGGCTGCGGATTGACCAGTGCCCAGCGGGTTGGCGACCACACCAGCAAATACATGGCCATGACTTCGGCGAACGTCACAAGGTGATTGTCAGCGCTGCTGCTGGTGAAAATCGGCTTGCGCGCCCCACCGAAAAAACGCTCGCGCAATGTCTCGTTGCTTTCCAGTGCCGGCAACAGATCCGCACGATGGTAGTAGCTAGCGGGGTGTTCGTAGAGTTTCGCGCTGTCGCTGACCACCGCGCCTTCGAGGTGCTCACCGAACAGGCCCGAGGCGCTCGATCAGGGCGTGAATCGCCCGCAACATCGGACCGGCCACGTCGTCGGCGTAGACCTGATCACCGCTCATCATCAGCAGGGCGGGACGTTGCTGCGGTTCGGTTTCGGCGGCCAGCAACCGATCAACACAAAGCAGACCGTCGGCGGCCGGATGATGGGGCTTGCGGCAGGAACCGTGGAGCAACTGGTCAATGCGCGAGCGCGGGACGAAGTTCGGGCTGGTGGCGTTGTCGTAGAGCAGGTGCGGCGCCCAGTCGGCGATGGGCTGTTGGCCATCGATCAACAGGTCGTAGTCGATGCGGGTGTCGCAGGGCAGGGCGGTTTCCAGCGGAACGTCGATCAGGTGAACAAACGCCCGGGTGCCTACCGGAATGACCGTGCATTTCCCGCATCCAGTGGAATGTCTCCTACGCCTTGCAGGCGCAAGGTCAACGACAGTTCGCGGCTGCCGACCAGCCAAAACACTAAGCGCGTCGGTTCCAGTCGGCGCAGCAGTGGCCCGGCCAGAACAGCAGGCAGCGGGCTCAGGTCATCAGGTGTCGGAGGCATCGGGGAAAAAGCTCAAGGCGCACAGGCCGGCGATGATAGCGCAGCCGGCGCCTCGAACCCTTAAATCAGGCTTAAGAGCCTGTTTTTTCCAGCTTCAGCGCGAGCAGGCGCCATTCGGCCGGCGTCGCGTCGACACGTGCCTGTTCCTGTACGGAGCAGTCGAAGCGGTACGTCACATCGTCGCCATTCATGTTTCGCGCGGTGACGGTGTTGCTGAAGGAGTAAACCTGATCCTTGAAGCGCTGCGGCGTGAGGCTTTTGCTGTCAGCAAACCGGGCAGAGGCGGGAAAGCGCAAGGTGCTGGTCACGAACGGGCTGCACATCACATACGCGAGCATCGATTTGTCGCCTTGGGCGTCGGCGCGCAATTTTTTGCTCAGCGCCGTCAGGGCCTTGCGCCCCTGATCGTCACTCTGGTCGATCACGGTTTGCACCGACATCGTCTTCGGCGCGCGACTGGCGTAATTCGGCAGCAACGCGGAATCCGCTGGAGAGGGCTTGTTGTCCGGCTCGATAGCGGCAAACACCGGCGCATCTTTCAGCGCAGCAGGGCTCGCAACCGCCTCGGCCTCCGGCAGCAACGAGGTCGGTTCGGCTTGCTGCTGTGCCGCGACGTTTTCAGTCTGCGCGGCTTCGTAATGATGCGCCGACGGGAGCAGTGAAAAGCTGATCGCCAACACCACCATCGCCACAATGAAACCGCCTGCCGCACCGACCAGGTGGCCGTAGAACAAGTGCCAGCTGCCGCGGTTTTTCACTACCCAGCGCCACATGAAACCCCAGGCCGCGACAAATGCCAGAAAACGCAGAAACTCCATTCGATCCTTCCTTAAACCTGCAAAAAAACTGAAAACAGTGCGTCGCGCAGATTGACTACTGACGATGGACGGCAAGATAACAAAATAGTAGCTTCGCGCCACTTTCCTGATTCCTGTAATGGACTACTCATGTCAAAAGTCGCCCCTGCTTTGCGTCTGCTGTGCGCAATTACTTTCGCCAGTGCCATGACCCCGGCATTCGCCGCATGGAAGGAGCACCCGGAAAACAGCTGGAAGTATTACCTCGCCAACTGTCAGCGCATGCAGGAAAAAATGCCGACGTCCAAAGCGGTCGCGTGCCCGGCGCCTTTGAGGTGATGGGCGATCTGGAGAACAGCCAGGGAGCATGAATGAGCACCGCCCGAACCTGCCTCCCCAATACCTCGCCTCCGGGGAATTCGCTCGATGCGAAAACGTGGCGGCCGAGGCCGATGCGATGATTGCCCGTGGCAAAGCCGAGTTCGCCGACAGAATGAACCAGGCAGCCGAGCAAGGCCGGATCGCCCACCAGAACTCCCCCGAATACCAACGCGCCCGTTCACTCGGCTACAGCGATGTCGGCGAAATCTCCTTCCTCAAACTTCACGAAGACATGGACGGCGAAGCGCGCCTGAAAACCATGCTGATTACCGTCGATGAAGTCTGCGGCCAATACTTTCGCGCCACGCAATATGTGAAACCGTATGTGATCTACACCGTTCGGCCGTCGGATGGCGGGTGTGGTGAGGAAAAACGCGTTGCGATTGTCGGTGGCAGGTCGGTTGAGAAGGGTGATTACATCGATGAGCGGGGCGAGTTTCAGTATGTGGGCTGGAAGAAACTGGTGGGGGCGGATGGGTTTCCTACTGAGATTCGGGTGTTGAAGGCTCGGCGCTGACCGCAAAACAGTCACGCCGTCCAGTCACGTGTGGGGGAAGTAATTCACAGCAAGAAACAGCAGGGTCGCCATGCCGGCGGCCAGGCCACACGCCGCGCCGAGCAACTGACGTGCAACCGGATGTTCGGGTTGACGGCGATTGGCGATCCACAGCCATACCCCCGCCAGAACGCCCGCGCTGGTGATGAACACCACCAGACTGCGATTCAGGTTGGGGGTCGCCATCGACGTGCCAATGACTGCGTCGTAAATCAGCGTGAACACAATGCCGGTAACCACGCCACTTCCGGCGCCGGCAAGGTTGGCCAGCAACAGGTTCCACTCACCCCGTTGCTTCACCACCCACAGCCAGGTTCCAGCCATCACAGCAAGCACACAACACAGCATCCATTTTGGTTCATTCCCGAGTGCGCGATAACAGAGGCGGTTGACAGGCCTGGCGAGTGGGCGGCAAGATATCAAAATAGAAGCTTCGCGCCACTTTCTTCATCTGCGTAGCTTAAAGAATGTCCTTCAAATAACCCTTGAGCGCGAGGAGCGGCTGATCGAGCTGCTCCAGCGACTGCGCCTGACTGAAGTCCGTCGACAACTTGTGCAGTTCCCGCCCCAACGGTTTCTCGACGCCACCCAACGCATCCATCGCCAGCGCCAGGCATTCGTTCATCTTGAACTGGATCGTCTCGACATCACCCCGGCGCACCAGCAGTTCGAACACGTCTTTCTGATAGTCGCCCATGACCATGTCATCGCGCAGGATCGGGCTCAGACCTTCTTCCTCGTACGCGAGTTTGAGGGAGAACAGGGCGACGGTTTCCAGTGACGTTTCCATGGGGTGAACCTGTTTGAGATCTCGCCGGAGGGCCGGTGGCACTTTCCGACAGACGAAAAAAAAGGCCTTGCTAAGCAAGACCTTTTCTAATTTTGGTGCCCCGAGGGAGACTCGAACTCCCACTCCTTTCGAAAACGGATTTTGAATCCGCCGCGTCTACCAATTCCGCCATCAGGGCTCAATGGCGGCGAAGTATAGAGAGGTGCCTACCGTTGGTCAATCACGTTTCATGGTCAATTTTCGATATTTCCGCTAGACTTTCCGGCCCTGCTAGACGAACCCCATCATGCGCGTTGCTGACTTTACCTTCGAGCTTCCTGATTCGCTGATTGCCCGCCATCCTTTGGCCGAGCGTCGCGGTAGTCGCCTGTTGACCCTGGATGGGGTCAGCGGCGCCCTGGCACACCGTCAATTCACTGATTTGCTGGAGCATTTGCGCCCCGGCGATCTGATGGTGTTCAACAATACCCGGGTGATTCCGGCGCGCCTGTTCGGGCAGAAGGAGTCCGGCGGCAAGCTGGAAATCCTCATCGAACGCGTGCTCGATACCCACCGCGTGCTGGCTCATGTGCGTTCCAGCAAGTCGCCGAAACCGGGTTCGAAGATCCTGATTGACGGCGGCGGTGAAGCCGAGATGCTGGCGCGTCACGATGCGCTGTTCGAGCTGGGGTTTGCCGAAGAAGTGCTGCCGCTGCTCGATCGCGTCGGGCACATGCCGTTGCCTCCTTATATAGACCGCCCGGACGAAGGTTCGGATCGCGAGCGCTATCAGACCGTGTATGCCGAGAAACTCGGCGCGGTGGCGGCACCGACCGCCGGGCTGCATTTCGATCAGACGCTGATGGAAGCGATCGCCGCCAAGGTGTCGAGACGGCGTTCGTCACGCTGCACGTCGGCGCTGGCACTTTCCAGCCGGTGCGCGTCGAGAAGATCGAAGATCACCACATGCACACTGAATGGCTGGAAGTCGGTCAGGACGTGGTCGATGCCGTCGCCGCTTGCCGTGAGCGTGGCGGTCGCGTCGTCGCTGTCGGCACCACCAGCGTGCGTTCGCTGGAAAGCGCCGCCCGCGATGGCGTACTCAAGCCGTTCAGCGGCGACACCGACATCTTTATTTACCCGGGCCGGCCGTTCCATGTGGTCGACGCGCTGGTCACCAATTTCCATTTGCCCGAGTCCACGCTGTTGATGCTGGTTTCGGCATTCGCCGGTTATCCGGAAACCATGGCCGCCTACAAAGCCGCCGTGGACAACGGATACCGCTTTTTCAGCTACGGTGATGCGATGTTCATCACCCGTAATCCCGCGCCGCGCGGCCAGAGGAAACAGTATGAGTCGCACCTGTCGTATGTCGTTCGAGCTGCTTGCCACCGATGGCAAGGCCCGTCGTGGTCGTCTGACCTTCCCCCGTGGCACCGTCGAGACCCCGGCCTTCATGCCGGTGGGCACCTACGGCACGGTCAAGGGAATGTTGCCGCGTGACATCGTCGCCACTGGCGCGGAAATCATTCTGGGCAACACTTTCCACCTGTGGTTGCGCCCGGGTACGGAAGTGATCAAGGAGCACGGCGACCTGCACGATTTCATGCAGTGGAAAGGCCCGATCCTGACCGACTCCGGCGGTTTTCAGGTGTTCAGCCTCGGCGCCATGCGCAAGATCAAGGAGGAGGGCGTGACCTTCGCCTCCCCGGTCGACGGCTCGAAAGTGTTCATGGGCCCGGAAGAGTCGATGCAGGTCCAGCGCGACCTGGGCTCCGACATCGTGATGATCTTCGACGAATGCACCCCGTACCCGGCTGACGAAGACGTCGCCCGTGTGTCCATGGAGCTGTCGCTGCGCTGGGCCCAGCGTTCGAAGAATGCCCATGGCGACAACACGGCGGCGCTGTTCGGCATCGTTCAGGGTGGCATGCACCAGGACTTGCGCATGCGCTCGCTGGAAGGCCTGGACAAGATCGGCTTCGACGGCCTGGCCATCGGCGGTCTGTCGGTGGGCGAGCCCAAGCACGAAATGATCAAGGTGCTGGACTACCTGCCGGGCATGATGCCGGCTGACAAACCTCGTTACCTTATGGGCGTTGGCAAACCGGAAGATCTGGTTGAGGGTGTGCGCCGCGGTGTGGACATGTTCGATTGCGTGATGCCAACCCGTAATGCCCGCAACGGGCATCTGTTCATTGATACAGGCGTGCTGAAGATCCGTAACGCATTCCATCGCCATGATGATTCGCCGCTGGATCCGACCTGCGATTGCTATACCTGCCAGAACTTCTCCCGCGCTTATCTGCATCATCTGGACAAGTGCGGCGAAATGCTCGGCAGCATGCTCAATACCATCCACAATTTGCGCCATTATCAGGTGCTGATGGCTGGTTTGCGCGAGGCTATTCAACAGGGTACATTGGCCGCCTTTGTCGATGCCTTCTACGCCAAACGCGGGCTTCCCGTTCCGCCTTTGGACTGAGTTTTCTGACCCCAAGATTCAACATTTGCAACTGGAGTGCTAAATGAGCTTTTTTATCTCTAATGCCATGGCTGACGCGGCTGCACCGGCTGCAGCGCCTATGGGCGGCGGCTTCGAGTGGATTTTCCTGGTTGGCTTCCTGGTCATCTTCTACCTGATGATCTGGCGTCCACAGGCCAAGCGCGCCAAAGAGCAGAAGAACCTGCTGAGCAGCCTGCAGAAGGGCGACGAAGTGGTCACCACCGGCGGCATCGCCGGCAAGATCACCAAAGTGGCCGATGACTTCGTGGTTCTGGAAGTTTCCGACACCGTGGAAATGAAGTTCCAGAAGGGCGCCATCGCCGCCACGCTGCCAAAAGGCACGCTGAAAGCGATCTAAGGTTCCAACTTCTACTCAATCGACGGGGCGCGCAAGGCGCCCCGCGTTCATAACGGGCGGCGTGATGCTGAACAAATATCCTCTGTGGAAATACATTCTGATCCTGGCGGTGCTGGCGATCGGTCTGATTTATTCCGCTCCGAATCTATACCCCGATGACCCGGCCATTCAGATCAGCGGCGCCAGCACGGCCCTGCAGGTCAATCAGGCCGATCTGGATCGCGTAAGCACCGCGCTCAAGGAATCCGGGATCAACGTCAAGGCTTCGAGCCTGGCTGCGAACGGCAAGGGCGGTCTGATCCGTCTGACCAAGGCTGAAGACCAGCTGCCGGCCAAGGACGTTGTCCGCAAGGCATTGGGTGATGACTACGTCGTCGCGCTGAACCTGGCACAAACTACCCCGCAATGGCTGCGCAGCGTGGCCGCGCACCCGATGAAACTGGGTCTGGACTTGTCCGGTGGTGTGCACTTCCTGCTGGAAGTGGACATGGACAAAGCCCTCGACGCCCGCCTGAAAGTCTATGAAGGCGACGTCAAGAGCCTGTTGCGCAAAGAGAAACTGCGTTATCGCAGCCTGCCGCAACTCAATGGCGCCATTCAGCTGGCTTCAGCGATGCTGACTCCCGTGAACAGGCCCGTGCGCTGATCCGCAAGAATTTCAACGATTTCGACATTGTTCCGGCCGACCTCAACGGTCAACCGGTGCTGCGTCTGGCGATGACCCCGGCCAAGCTGGCGGAAATCCGTGAATACTCCATCAAGCAGAACTTGACCACGGTACGTAACCGCGTCAACGAGCTGGGTGTTGCCGAACCTATCGTCCAGCGTCAGGGCGCCAACCGTATCGTGGTTGAGTTGCCGGGCGTGCAGGACACTGCCGAAGCCAAGCGTATCCTCGGCAAGACGGCCAACCTGGAGTTCCGTCTGGCTGCAGAACCGGGCGCTTCGAAAGCCACTTCCGAGACCTTTGAGTTCCGTGAGGGCAACCGTCCTC
>JASFAW010000009.1:43479485-43520091 GCA_030737815.1 Allium fistulosum | reverse complement strand
CGCTGCTCAACATGCGCCGCCGTCAGCGTCAGGTGCATGAAGGGCGTCGGCGTTATCAGGATATTTTCGAAGGCACCGGCGTGGCGTTGTGCGTGCTGTGATCTTTCGGGGCTCAAACAGGTTTTCGAAAGGGCCCAGATCCAGACCAGCGACCAGCTCAAGGCCTGGCTCGACCAGCCGGCACAGCGCCAGCAATTGCTCCACGAACCTGCGGTGTGACCGAGGTCAACAGGTCGCGCTGCAACTGCTCAACGTCAATTCCTGCGACCACGCCTGGCAACTGTTGATCGACGGTCAGCCGCACAGTCAGTGCGCCATCGGCAATCAAGTGCTGGACGCCGTGCTCCAGCAGCAAAAGCAGCTGGAACTGGAAATCAAGTTGCCGGACATCAATGGCCGCGACCAGCACCTGTGGCTGGTGCTGCGCCTGCCTCAGGAACAGCACGACTACAAGGCCGTGATCCTGAGCATCAACGACATCACCAGCCGCAAGCTGATCGAACTGTCGCTGCTGGAGCGCGAAGGTTTCTGGTCGGACGTGGTGCGTACCGTGCCGGATCATCTGTATGTGCAGGACGTGATCAGCCAGCGGATGATTTTCAGCAACCACCACCTCGGCCAGACCCTGGGCTACAACCGCACCGAACTGCATCAGATGGGCGAGTACTTCTGGGAAATCCTCCTGCACCCGGAAGACGCCGACTATTACCACCGCTCGCGGCAGATGCAGCGTCACGCCGGTTACAGCCAGTTGTTGCAATGCCAGTTGCGCTTCCGTCATCGCGACGGCAAAGTGGCGGCGCTTCGACATTCGCGAACAGGCGCTGGCCCGGGACAAGCACGATCAGGTCACGCGGATCATCGGCGTGGCCAAGGACATCACCGAGCAGATCGAAGCCAGCGAGTCCCTTGCGCGACAGCGAACAGCGCTACCGGATGCTCGCCGAAAGCATCAGCGACGTGATTTTCTCCACCGACAGCAAGCTGTCGCTGAACTACGTCAGCCCGTCGTGCAGGCAGTGCTGGGCTATGACGCCGAATGGATTTTCAGAACGGCTGGCAATCGACCATCGCCAACCCTCAGCAGTTGAGCGGCATCTATCACCTGATGGATCGGGTCAGCAAAGCTCTGGGCAATCCGAGCAACTGGTGATTTTGCGCAACCAGGTGCAGACCCAGCTGTTCCTGTTCGACTGCCTGCGCGCCGACGGTCGCAAGATCCCGATTGAACTGCGTCTGGTGCTGGTGTGGGACGAGCATGGCGCCTTCGAAGGCGTGCTCGGGGTCGGTCGCGACATCAGCCAGCAGCGCCGCGCCGAGAAAGACCTGCGCATGGCAGCCACGGTATTCGAGCACTCGACCTCGGCGATCCTGATCACCGACCCGGCCGGTTACATCGTCCAGGCCCAACGAGGCGTTCAGCCGGGGTCAGCGGTTACGCGGTGAGCGAAGTGCTCGACCAGTTGCCGAACATGCTGACCGTCGACGAACAGCAGATGCGCACCTGCGCTACGTGCTCAAGCAGTTTTTGCACCAGCACAGCACCTGGGAAGGCGAAGTCTGGCTCAAGCGCCGCAACGGCGAGCACTACCCGGCATGGGTCGGCATCACCGCCGTGCTCGACGACGAGGGTGACCTCGCCAGTTACGTGTGCTTCTTCAGCGACATCAGCGAGCGCAAGGCCAGCGAGCAGCGGATTCACCGCCTCGCCTACTACGACGCCCTGTCCCACCTGCCGAACCGCACGCTGTTCCAGGATCGTCTGCACACCGCGCTGCAATCGGCCGAGCGACAGAAGTCGTGGGTGGTGCTGATGTTCCCTCGACCTCGACCGTTTCAAACCGATCAACGACTCCCTCGGCCACGCCGCCGGCGACCGCATGCTCAAGGACATGGCCACGCGTTTGCTGACCTGCGTCGACGATGACGACACCGTGGCGCGGATGGGCGGCGACGAATTCACGCTGTTGCTGCAACACCGCTCCAGCCGTGTGAAATGGCGCTGAACCGTGCGATCCACGTGGCCGAACAGATCCTTGGCAGTCTGGTACGACCGTTCGTACTTGAGGGACGCGAGTTCTTCGTCACCGCCAGTATCGGCATCGCCCTGAGCCCGCAGGACGGCAACGAACTCAGCCAGCTGATGAAGAACGCCGACACCGCGATGTACCACGCCAAGGAGCGCGGCAAGAACAACTTCCAGTTCTATCAGGCCGACATGAACGCCAGTGCGCTGAACGTCTGGAGCTGGAAAGCGATCTGCGCCACGCCCTCGAACAAAACGATTTCGTGCTGTAATTACCAGCCGCAGTTCAGCGGCGACGGCCAAACGCCTCACCGGCGCCGAAGCCCTGCTGCGCTGGCGTCATCCGCGTCGCGGGCTGGTGCCGCCGGGGGATTTCATCCCGGTGCTCGAAGAACTCGGGCTGGTGGTGGACCGTCGGCGACTGGGTGATCAGCGAAGCCTGTCGCCAGCTCAAGACCTGGCACCAGAGCCGCGTGCGCGTGCCGAAAGTCTCGGTGAACATCTCGGCGCGGCAATTCTCCGACGGCCAGCTCGGCACGCGGATCGCCACGATCCTGCGCGAAACCGGCCTGCCGCCGGCGTGTCTGGAACTGGAGCTGACCGAAAGTATCCTGATGCGCGAAGTCAGCGAGGCGATGCAGATCCTTGCTGGTCTGAAGAATCTCGGCTTGAGCATTGCGGTCGACGACTTCGGCACCGGTTACTCGTCACTGAACTACCTCAAGCAGTTCCCGATCGACGTGCTGAAGATCGACCGCACCTTCGTCGATGGCCTGCCGTCCGGCGAGCAGGAGCGCAGATCGCCCGGGCGATCATCGCCATGGCCCACAGCCTGAATCTGGCGGTAATCGCCGAGGGCGTGGAAACCCATGAGCAACTGGACTTCCGCGCGAGCATGGCTGCGACGAGGTTCAGGGTTATCTGTTCGGGCGGCCGATGCCGGCGGGACGGTTCGAGGCGCAGTTCAGCAATGATGCGCTGTTCATGTTCGACTGAGACTTTTGTGGGGAAGCCATCGCCAGCAGGCTGGCTCCCACAAGGATTGATTGCCGGTCAGGGAATTTGCAGGCTATCGCGATTACTGTGGGAGCCAGCCTGCTGGCGATTTGGCCGGCACAATCACCGTATATCCACGCATGAACGCCACTTGTCTGCGACATGATGTCGTTTCATATGCCATCCAAAACCCGTTGGGTTAGAATGCCCCCTTTTCTGCCCCGATCCTTGAGGACCGCCATGTTCAGCCGTGATTTGACTATTGCCAAGTACGACCGCCGATCTTTTTGCCGCCATGGAGGCAAGAAGCCCAGCGCCAGGAAGAACACATCGAGCTGATCGCTTCGGAGAACTACACCAGCCCAGCGGTGATGGAAGCTCAAGGCTCGGTACTGACCAACAAGTACGCCGAAGGCTACCCGGGCAAGCGCTACTACGGTGGTTGCGAGTACGTCGACGTTGTCGAGCAACTGGCCATCGACCGCGCCAAGGAGCTGTTCGGCGCCGACTACGCCAACGTTCAACCGCACGCCGGTTCCCAAGCCAACGCCGCTGTTTACCTGGCCCTGCTGTCGGCCGGTGACACCATCCTGGGCATGAGCCTGGCCCACGGCGGTCACCCTGACCCACGGCGCCAGCGTTTTCCTCCTCCGGCAAGCTGTACAACGCCATCCAGTACGGCATCGACGCCAACGGTCTGATCGACTACGACGAAGTCGAGCGCCTGGCTGTTGAACACAAGCCGAAAATGATCGTGGCCGGTTTCTCTGCCTACTCGCAGATCCTCGACTTCCCGCGTTTCCGCGCCATCGCCGACAAGGTGGGCGCGTACCTGTTCGTCGACATGGCTCACGTGGCCGGGTCTGGTCGCCGCTGGCGTCTACCCGAACCCGGTTCCGTTCGCTGACGTCGTGACCACCACCACCCACAAGACCCTGCGCGGTCCACGGGGTGGCCTGATCTGGCTCGCGCCAACGCCGATATCGAGAAGAAGCTGAACTCCGCCGTATTCCCGGGCGCCCAGGGTGGCCCGCTGGAGCACGTGATCGCCGCCAAAGCGATCTGCTTCAAGGAAGCCCTGCAGCCTGAGTTCAAGGCTACCAGCAACAAGTGGTGAAAAACGCCCAGGCCATGGCCAGCGTGTTCATCGAGCGCGGTTTCGACGTGGTTTCCGGCGGTACTGAAAACCACCTGTTCCTGCTGTCGCTGATCAAGCAGGAAATCTCCGGTAAAGACGCCGACGCCGCTCTGGGCAAAGCGTTCATCACCGTGAACAAGAACCCGTGCCAAACGACCCACGCTCCCCGTTCGTCACCTCCGGCCTGCGCTCGGTACTCCGGCCGTGACCACTCGCGGCTTCAAGGAAGCAGAGTGCAAAGAGCTGGCCGGCTGGATCTGCGACATCTGGCTGACCTGAACAACGAAGCGGTGATCGACGCCGTTCGTGAGAAAGTCAAAGCCATCTGCAAGAAACTGCCGGTATACGGCGCTTAATTGCGACGTTAAAACCGCAGCATGAAAAACCGGGCCAGTGATGGCCGGTTTTTTTTTCGCCCAGACTTCAAGCTGAAGAGACAGGCATCGGGCGCGGGAACAGCAGCGACAACACTTGCGGCAAACATTAATCGACAAATCAGGACAGGGCTGCGCAGTTAGAAACGGAATCTTCGGTTGCTCACAATTAAGCGCAAGTTTCCAGCGTTGAATTAGTCACCGAACGCTTCGAGACTTTCAAGCGGCAAAAAGTGCATCGCCATAACATAGAACAAACTACAAACCAAGCACCCCATTTCGAAAGACTCATGATGCACGTATGCATGAGCTTAAACGTCAATAACAATAGTCGCACAGTTGGGAACCTGGAATTCATCAGCGAATACTCACCACCGTTCCAATATCCGGCTAAACCGATGGCAAATGATGACCACACAAAAAACCACCCTCCTGAAACATCCATATAACAATCAATCACTTAACAAGACGCATCTGCTGGTAACTTGTATTCAGCCGAACTACCTCGGCACTTATACAACCAGACTAATGGACTAGATATATGCCCCAGGACAAAGACCGGTCATTTGTGGCCACAATGACAACCAATTACGGAAACCTGCACTTACCTAAATTAACCTATGGAAAAACCACAAAGATCAAAAAAACAGATTACGACACCTGGTCGTTTGATACATATGTTGATGTCTCGAACACCCTGTGTGTAAAAGGCGACACGCCTTACGACCAGATCAAGTTCTACTTTTATTGCATTGACGACTATTACTCCATCTACTTGCTAACCGACGGTTTTTATCATCGGTATGCGTTAAGCAATGAAGACAAAGACATCATCAGTGCCTTCCGCGCCAATAGTGAGCAGACGACTTTCAACCTGCTAGACGGCAATGGGCGCATTGTCACGCTCGATCAGATCGATACCGCCCAGCCGATCTTGCGCATACAAACCCGTGGTGGCCGTACGCTGAGCGTGCGCGGCAATCACTCGGTAGGCGGCCTGGTTTGTACCGGAAAGAGCGGTGGGAGTGCCTTGAACTTCAAACTGAATATTCTGAGCCAGGGCGCAGCTTGAGACCGCCGATTCATTACTCATGACGATGGACCGACAAAAGCGTTGATTGCGACTATTGACACTTCATCGAGCCCGTCGCGCTTCCCGGACGAGATCTGATATCCAACCGTGCCTACCAGGACGACGATCATCAGATCTCGTTTTTTTCGAAGGCCAGAAAGGCTCAAGTCCGTGCCATTGCACCCAACTGGTCAGACCGGTCATGCCAATTCGTCATTTTTCACTTGCGATCCGTAAAAAACAGCGCCTAGACTGCACCCGCACTGGACATACCGGAAGACCACAATAATTAAGTCCTGAATCTGATGCGCCCCGCGCACGGCAGCCAGGACACCGACCAGGATTCCTCCCATGCTCAGATGGTGCTCGCGCTCAATCTTCCTCCAAGTGGTTCTCGGACTGATGCTCGGCATCGTCTGCGGGCTGACCCTTCCTGAATACTCGGCCCAGCTCAAACCGCTTGGCGACGGCTTCATCAAACTGATCAAGATGCTCATCGGCCTGATCGTGTTCTGTGTGGTGGTCAGCGGCATCAGCGGCGCGGGCGATCTGAAGAAGGTCGGGCGTATCGGCCTCAAGTCGGTGATCTACTTCGAAGTGCTGACCACCATCGCCCTGGTGATCGGTCTGGTGTTCGCCTTCACCACCGGGATCGGCAGCGGCGCCAACATCCATCTGGAGCAACTGTCCGCCGCCGACATGGGCGACATCGCCGAACGCGGCCAGCACATGCACACCACCACTCAGTTCCTGATGGACCTGATTCCGACTTCGGTACTCGGCGCCTTTGCCGACAACAACATCCTGCAAGTGCTGTTGTTCTCGGTGCTGTTCGGCAGCGCGTTGAATCTGGTGGGCGAAGCCGCTTCCGGAATCTCGCGGCTGATCAACGAGCTGAGCCACGTGATCTTCCGCATCATGGGCATGATCGTGCGTCTGGCACCGATCGGCGTGTTCGGCGCCATCGCCTTTCACCACCAGCAAATACGGCCTCGATTCCCCTGCAACACCTGGGCAGTCTGGTCGGCTTGTTCTACCTGACCTGCATCGCCTTCGTCGCGCTGATACTCGGCCTGGTGATGCGCCTGTCCGGCCTGCGCATGTGGCCGCTGCTCAAGTACCTGCGCGAAGAATTGCTGATCGTCATGGGCACCGCCTCTTCCGATGCCGTGCTGCCGCAGATCATGCGCAAGCTTGAGCATCTGGGCATCGGCAGCTCGACCGTCGGGCTGGTGATTCCCACCGGTTACTCGTTCAACCTCGACGGCTTTTCGATCTACCTGACCCTGGCCATCGTGTTCATTGCCAACGCCACCGGTACGCCGCTGGCCATGACCGATCTGCTGACGATTTTGCTGGTATCGCTGATTACCTCGAAAGGTGCCCATGGTATTCCGGGTTCGGCACTGGTGATTCTGGCGGCGACGCTGACGGCCATCCCGGCGATCCCGGTGGTCGGTCTGGTGCTGGTGCTGGCGGTGGACTGGTTCATGGGCATCGGCCGCGCGCTGACCAACCTGATCGGCAACTGCGTCGCCACCGTGGCCATCGCCCGCTGGGAAAAGGACATCGACGTACAACGGGCGAACAAGGTGCTCAACGGCGAGCAGGGCTATAACTTTCAGCCGAGAAAAACCGTCGCTCAAGCGGCGGCCAAAGAATTCTGAATGAGCGCCGTGCCTGCGCCAATGCAGACACGGCTCATGGAGCGAACCCGTGATTACTTCATCAACCGTCGTCAACTCAGTGGTAGAAAAACTTCGGGCTGCGCTGGCCCGTGGTCAGTGGCGCTCCGGCGAGATGCTGCCGGGTCAGCGCGAGCTCGCCGAACAACTGGGCATCAGCCGCCCGAGCCTGCGTGAAGCGGTGATCGTGCTGGAAACCCTCGGCCTGGTGCGCTCGATGCCCGGCAAAGGCGTGGTGGTGCTCGACGCCCAGGCCAGTGACAGCCAAAGCCACGACAGCGCGGTAGCCGGCGCCAGTCTCGAAGACGTACTGCAACTGCGCTACACCCTCGAGCCGTTCATCGTCGGTCTGGTGGCGCAGTCGATCAGCAGCAAGGAGGTCGGGCAATTGCGCCTGACCCTGATGGACATGCGTGAAGCCCTCGAAGCGGGCGACAGCGAGGCCGGCGTCAGCGCCTACATCGCGTTCCACGAGGAGCTGTTCACCCTGACCTCGAACCCGATTTTCCAGAGCGTGGTGCAACAGACCAGCAACGCCCTCAAGCAAAGCGCCGAAGTGCTGCGCAATTCGCCGGAGCACTTGGCCGAACGCCTTGAAGAAAACGAAGCCGTGGTGCGCGCGATCCGCAGCAAGAACAGCGCCCAGGCCAGCGCCGAAATGCGCCGGCACATCCTGCGTGAAGGCCAGCGCATGGGCATCGAGCTGAATATTCCGGATGACAACTTGAGCCACTGAAACGCCTCACACAGGAGACCGGCCATGAACAGTCTTGCCACGCCGTCGCACCCTCGCCCGACCTCGGCGGCCCTGCCCTTCTCCCGCCTGCACGCACCGGTGGAGGATCTGTATCCGCGCCTGTTCGATGCGATCCTCGAGCAACGCATCGATGCCGCCAGCCGCTTCACCGAAGAAAGCCTCAAGCAGATGTTCGGCGTCAGCCGCGCCGATGTGCGTCGGGTGCTGACCCAGCTGTCCCACGAACAGATCATCGTGCTGCGGGCCAACCACCGACCACGCGTGGCCGCGCCGGACGCCGAGCAGACACGTCAGGCACTGCACGCCCGGCGTCTGGCCGAGAACACGCTGGTTCGATTGGCTTGTCAGCATGCGCAGGCTGAAGATCTGAAGCGCCTGCGCGCCCTGATCGAACGTGAGCGCCAGGCTGTGGATAAAGATCGACGGGGCGCAGCGATTCGCCTGTCCGGGGAGTTTCATTTGCAGCTGGCGAAAATGGCGCGGAATGCACCGTTGGCGCATTTTCTCGGCACGCTGGTGCCGCTGACCTCACTGGCGATTGCGCGATGCGGTAAGCAGATGCACAGATGTTGTGCATGGGAGGAGCACCTTGAAATTGTAGAGGCGGTGGAGCGCGGAGATATTTCAAAAGCCGGCATGTTGATGAATCGGCATCTGCATCATCTTGAGCAGGCACTGCTGGGTTCAGAGTCTGGATATTGTGTTGCTGGTTAGAACGCCTTCGCGAGCAAGCCCGCTCCCACAATGAACTGCATTCTTCCTGACAGAATGCGATCTACTGTGGGAGCGGGCTTGCTCGCTAAGAGGCCCTTCGAGCCTCCACAAATTCAGTTTTGCTGTGCAACCACCCTGGCAAACCCCGCCCGGATTTTCTCTTCTGGCAAGTCGTCGGCGATAAACACGATCACGCTTTCCCGAGCCTCGCCCTCGGCCCACTCGGTGTCCCAGTCGAAGCCATAGAGTTTCAGCACGCCCTGAAACACCAACCGCCGATCTTCACCGGCAATGTTCAACACGCCCTTGTAGCGCAGCAATTGCTTGCCGTGCTCTTCCAGCAATTCATTCATGAATTCGCTGAGCTGATCGATATCCAACGGCTGGTCGGTACGCAGCACCAGACTGGAAATCCGGTCGATGGACGGCGCCTTGCTCACCGGTCGCAGACTCACCCCGCCGCCGAGATCGGCGTTCAGGTTGAAACCGCGCACATCGAGCAATTCAGCCAGATCGATTTTGCCGTGCTCCACCACGCGGATCGGTGCACGGCGGTTGATGCGGGTCAGGCGTTCGCTGAGCGCGGTGAACGCGGCCTCGTCCACCAGATCGGTCTTGCTCACCAGCAAGCGGTCGGCAAAACCGATCTGCGCCTGGGCGATGGTCTGGGTCAGGTGCAGTTCGGCATGAGCGGCGTCTACCAGGGTGATGATGCCGTCGAGCAGGTAACGCTCGCGCAGTTCTTCGTCGATGAAAAAGGTCTGCGCGACCGGGGCGGGGTCGGCCAGGCCGGTGCATTCGATGACCAGCCGATCAAAAGCGATTTCGCCGCTGTCCAGCCGTTCGAGCAGCAGGTACAGGGCCTTGGTCAGGTCGGTGTGGATGGTGCAGCAGACGCAGCCGTTGGCCAGGGTCATGACTTGCACCGGCTCGTCGCCCAGCAATTGGGTGTCGATACCGGCGTCGCTGAATTCGTTTTCGATCACGGCGATTTTCAGGCCGTGCTCGGCTTTCAACAGATGGCGCAGCAAGGTGGTCTTGCCGGCGCCGAGGAAACCGCTGAGCACCGTGACCGGGATGGGAGAGGACAAACGCTTTCTCCTTCACAAGACAATAGAACAATACAAAAACAAATGTGGGAGCCAGCCTGCTGGCGATGAGGATGTATCAGTCGACATTTCTGCTGAATGACACACCGCTATCGCGAGCAGGCTCGCTCCCACAGGGGGGACTGCATCAACCGAAGGCTGTCAGATCAACAGCACTTCGGCCCACCCTTGCCACCGTAACGGGCTTCCTGACGTTCGCGAAAGAACATCTCGTAGCTCATCACCGGTTTGTCCGGGTGTTTGGTCTGCATATGCTCGACGTAGGTGTCGTAGTCGGGCATGCCGACCATCAGGCGCGCGGCCTGACCGAGGTATTTACCGAGGCGACTCAGGTCATTGAACATGCTGCAATCCTCTGGTTACGCGTCCGGCAGGGCCTGGAATGGCGATTCTTTGTCCGTACGCTCTTTTTTGCCCCAGGCGGCGATGCCGACCTTGAGCGCATAGAACAGGATGCTGAATACCACGAACAGGAACAGCGCGGTCAATGTAGCGTTGGTGTAGGCGTTGAAGATCACGTGCTGCATCTGCTCGACGCTTTTCGCCGGTGCCAGCACCTGACCGTTGGCCAGTGCATCGCTGTACTTCTTGGCCAGCGACAGGAAGCCGATCGCCGGGTTGGCGTCGAACAGCTTGATAAAGCCTGCAGTGGTGGTGCAGATCAGCAGCCAGGTGGCCGGCAGCAGGGTGACCCAGATGTAGCGCTGGCGCTTCATCTTGATCAGGACCACGGTGCCGAGCATCAGCGCGATACCGGCCAGCATCTGGTTGGAGATGCCGAACAGCGGCCACAGGGTGTTGATCCCGCCCAGTGGATCGACCACGCCCTGATACAGCAACCAGCCCCACATCGCCACACAACCGGCGGTGGCGATCAGGTTGGCGGACCAGGATTCGGTACGTTTCAGCGCCGGAACGAAGGAGCCGAGCAGGTCCTGCAGCATGAAGCGACCGGCACGGGTGCCCGCGTCCACAGCGGTCAGGATGAACAGCGCTTCGAACAGGATCGCGAAGTGGTACCAGAACGCCATGGTGTTTTCACCCGGCAGGACACTGTGCAGGATCTGCGCGATACCGACCGCCAGGGTCGGCGCACCGCCGGCACGGGCCAGGATGGTGGTTTCGCCGATGTCATGCGCCACGGCTTGCAGGGCTTCCGGGGTAATTGCAAAGCCCCAGTTGCTGACTGCGGTTGCCACGGACACCACGTCACCGCCGACCACGGCGGCCGGGCTGTTCATGGCGAAATACACGCCAGGCTCGATCACCGAGGCAGCGACCATGGCCATGATGGCCACGAACGATTCCATCAGCATGCCGCCGTAACCGATGTAACGGGCGTTGGTTTCGTTATCCAGCAGCTTCGGCGTGGTGCCGGAGGAGATCAGCGCGTGGAAACCGGATACCGCACCGCAAGCGATGGTGATGAACAGAAACGGGAACAGACCGCCCTTCCACACCGGACCGGTGCCGTCGACGAACTGGGTCAGGGCCGGCATTTTCAGCTCGGGCATGGTCACCAGGATGCCGATCGCCAGAGCGACGATGGTACCGATCTTGAGGAACGTGGAGAGATAGTCACGCGGCGCCAGAATCAGCCACACCGGTAGCGAAGCGGCGACGAAACCGTAACCGACCAGCATCCAGGTAATCTGCACGCCAGTGAAAGTGAAGGCCTTGGCCCAGACCGGATCGGCGGCAATCTGCCCGCCCAGCCAGATCGAACCCAGCAGCAGCAATACGCCGACTACCGAGATCTCGCCGATGCGACCCGGACGGATGTAGCGCATGTAGATGCCCATGAACATCGCGATCGGGATGGTCGCCATCACGGTGAAGATGCCCCACGGGCTTTCAGCCAGGGCTTTCACCACGATCAGCGCCAGCACCGCGAGGATGATGATCATGATCAGGAAGCAGCCGAACAGCGCGATGGTGCCGGGGATACGGCCCATTTCTTCACGCACCATGTCGCCCAGGGAACGGCCGTTGCGACGGGTGGACATGAACAGGACCATGAAGTCCTGCACCGCGCCCGCCAGCACCACGCCGGCGATCAGCCACAGCGTACCGGGCAGATAGCCCATCTGCGCCGCCAGTACCGGGCCGACCAGAGGTCCCGCGCCGGCAATGGCCGCGAAGTGGTGACCGAAGAGAATGTGTTTGTTGGTTGGAACGTAGTCCAGACCGTCGTTGTTGAGTACGGCGGGGGTGGCCCGACGCGGATCGAGTTGCATCACATTGTTAGCGATGAACAGACTGTAGTAACGGTACGCAACCAGATAAATGGCCACGGCGGCGACCACAATCCACAAGGCGTTGATCGCCTCGCCTCGGCGCAATGCCACTACGCCCAGGGCGCACGCTCCTACGATTGCCAGCAGCAGCCAGGGTAAGTGGCGTAGCAGGCTATTATTATTTTTCATTTTATTATTCCAGCCAGGGTGGACAAGAAAGACAGCCACCCCGAGTTTAGCGCTGTTGGCGGCAAAGGCCATACCCCGACATTGGTCTAGACAGTCCATTCGTTGGCATCACCCCGCCGGTCGGGTCTATAGTCAGCTGACCTTCCTGAGGATTGCGCCATGAGCGAGCACCCGTCCGAGCGTCGCCGCTTCAAACGTATCGCTTTCGATGCCCGAACCGAATTGAGCCAGGGCGAGTACATCTGGCCGGTGAAGCTGATCGACCTGTCGCTCAAGGGATTGCTGATCGAGCGACCGGAGCCCTGGCTGGGCAATCCCGAGCAGGATTTTTTCGTCGACATTCATTTGAGCGAGGACGTGCACATCGAGATGGATGTGCAACTGGCTCATGAAGATCACGGCCAGCTCGGTTTCGTGTGCCGGCATATCAGCCTGGAGTCGATTCAGCGCCTGCGTCGCCTGATCGAACTCAATCTGGCCGACGAAACCGAACTGGAACGCGAGCTCGGGGCGCTGATCGACGTCTGATCACTCGAACAGCGAGTCCAGCGCCTGCTCCAGACGCGTCACCGCAATGATCTGCAAGCCTGGAGGCGCTTCCTTCGGCGCGTTGCCTTTGGGCACGATCGCGCGCTTGAAGCCGTGCTTGGCGGCTTCCTTCAAACGCTCCTGGCCGCTTGGCACCGGGCGCACTTCGCCCGACAGGCCGACTTCGCCGAACACCAGCAAGTCATGGGGCAAAGGACGGTTGCGCAGGCTCGACATGACGGCGGCCATCAAGGCCAGGTCAGACGCGGTTTCCAGCACCTTCACCCCGCCGACCACGTTGAGGAACACGTCCTGATCGTGGGTCGGAATGCCGCCATGACGGTGCAGCACCGCCAACAGCATCGCCAGACGATTCTGATCCAGACCCAGCGTGACCCGACGCGGGTTGGCCAGATGACTGTCATCCACCAGCGCCTGGACCTCCACCAGCATCGGCCGTGTGCCTTCCCACGTCGCCATGACCACGCTGCCCGGGACTTCTTCCTGAGCACGTGTGAGAAAAATCGCCGAAGGGTTGGAGACTTCTTTCAGGCCCTTGTCGGTCATGCCGAACACGCCCAACTCGTTGACCGCACCGAAACGGTTTTTCACCGCCCGCAGCAAACGCAATCGCCCGTCGGACTCGCCCTCGAAATACAGCACGGTATCGACCATGTGCTCCAGAACCCGCGGCCCTGCGAGCGCGCCTTCCTTGGTCACGTGGCCGACCAGGAAAATCGCCGTGCCGCTTTGCTTGGCGTACCGCACCAGCAACGCCGCACTCTCGCGCACCTGGGACACGCCGCCCGGCGCCGATTGCAATTGTTCGGTGAAAATCGTCTGGATCGAGTCGATCACCATCACCTTGGGTTTTTCCTGGCGAGCGGTGGCGATGATGGTTTCGATGCAGGTTTCGGTCATGACCCGCAGTTGATCCTGCGGCAGGCCCAGGCGGCGCGCGCGCATGGCGACCTGTTGCTGGGATTCTTCACCGGTAACGTAAAGCGCCGGCATGCTCTTGGCGAGGTTGCACAGGGTCTGCAGCAGAATCGTCGACTTGCCAATGCCCGGGTCGCCGCCGATCAGCACCACTGAACCGTCCACCAGACCACCACCGAGCACTCGGTCCAGCTCACCGGAGGCGGTGGAAAAACGTGGAATCTCTTCGATGCTGACTTCGGCCAGAGTCTTGATCTGCGCTTGCTGCCCGGCCCAACCGGTGCGCCCGCTCGGGGCGGCGGCACCGCCGCTCTCGACCATGGTTTCGGTCAGGGTGTTCCAGGCGCCGCATTCGCCGCATTGCCCGGCCCACTTGGGAAAGGTTGCGCCGCACTCGGTGCAGCCGTACATGCGCTTGGCCTTGGCCATCTGAACCCCCGACAAAAACCGCGATGATAACGCAGCCATCGTCGATCAGCGCGGCGCGCCGGGGCGGATTTCTCCGCTGGTCAGACGCGCGGTACCACTGCCAGTCAAACCCCGACAATTGCCGGGGCTTGAGAGGGTCGCTGTCAGTCGACCAGTTTGGCCGCCAGCGCCTTGACCCGATCCAGGTCACCCTTGGCCACTTTGGTCACACCGGCGCCGTATTCCGGATCCGCCTTATAGAGGAAGGACAGCATGATGTGCTTGCTCTCGTCACCGGCGCCGGCCAGCGAACCGCCGAAGCTCTCGATCAGATCCTGGCGCTCCTTCTTGCTGAACGAGCGATACAGATCACCGGCCTGCTTGAAGTTCTGCTCGCGCTGGATCTTCGCCTGTTGCGTACTGCCCTGCAGTGCGGTCTGGCTGTATCGCGCACCTGGCGTTTCTTCACGCGGCTGCAGACGGCTTGGCTGATAGTTGACACCCGAGGTGCTCGCACCGGCATTCATCGCGCCGTCCTGATTGCCATTGTTCACTGCAGTTTTGGCAGCATTGATCGGCAATTGCAGGGCATTGGCGCCGAGGCGATACATTTGCGTATCGGCATACGCAAATATCCGACCCTGGAGTAAACGATCTTCCGAGGGCTCGATGCCCGGAACAACATTTGAGGGAGCCATGGCCACTTGTTCGGTTTCCTGGAAGACATTAGAAGGATTGCGGTTCAAGACCATTTGTCCAACTTTGCGCTCTGGGATACCTGGCCAGATCTTGGTTGCATCAAGAGGATCGAAGTCAAACTTGGACAAATCTTGCGGATTCAAGACCTGAACGTACAAGTCCCACTTCGGAAAGTTGCCTTTGTTAATATTTGTTACTAAATCGTGAGTCATGTGACTGTAATCACGGCCCTGAACTTGCACAACTTGTTGCGGATCAAGATTCTTGATGCCCTGCAAACTTTTCCAGTGAAACTTCACATAGTGCACATCGCCCTTGGCATTGACCAACTTGTAAGCGTGCACACTGTTACCGTCCATCTCCCGATAACTGGCCGGCGTTCCCGAATTGGAATACAACTCGGTCAATGTGCGGGTGGCTTCGGGTACATGGGAGAAGAAATCGAAGCGGCGTGAATCATCATCGAGGTTGGTACGCGGGTCGGGCTTGAAGGCGTGCACCATGTCCGGAAACTTGATCGCATCGCGGATGAAGAACGTCGGGAAGTTGTTCCCCACCAAATCCCAGTTCCCGTCTGCGGTGTAGAACTTGGTCGCGAACCCCCGAGGGTCACGCAGGGTTTCCGGAGAGTGATTGCCGTGAACCACCGCCGAGAAACGCACGAACACCGGCGTGACCTGGCCGGCGGTGAACACTTTGGCCTTGCTCAGATCGCTCAGATCGTTGGTCGCGGTGAACGTGCCATGGGCACCGGTGCCTCGGGCATGCACGACGCGTTCGGGAATGCGTTCGCGGTCGAAGCGTTGCAGCTTCTGGATCAGTTGCACGTCCTGCAACAGCACCGGACCGTTGGCGCCGGCGGTTTGCGAGTTCTGGTTGTCGCCGACCGCGGCACCGTTATCCCGGGTCAAGGGCGCCGCATTCGCGGAAAGGGTCAGCAGGCCGGCAGTCAATAAACCGAAGGTACGACGAAGGGGAAAGCCCCCCAGTCCAGGCATGGAATTCATTTCAGGCTCCTCTGTTTTTTTGAGGCGCATCCAGGTGCGCCAGACAGAGGCTAGAAGCTCGGCTTGCCAAACATAAATAGAAAGTTCGTAACGCTATGATTGATCATTTTTTCTTGAAGATCAGCACGTTGCAGCGTATTCCGCGCGCGATTAGTGGCACTTTGCAAACTAATTGCGAAATGGTGTGTCGATAAAAACGGGCTTTGTAAGAAGGTGTTACGCGCAGGACGCGTTATGCTGATTTACACTGCGTACACCAAACTCATCTGTAACAAGGAAATAACTATGGGCGTGCTCAGCGAGTTCAAGGCCTTCGCGGTCAAAGGCAATGTGGTCGACATGGCCGTCGGTATCATCATCGGCGCGGCCTTCGGCAAGATCGTTTCATCGTTTGTCGGCGATGTGATCATGCCGCCAATCGGCCTGCTGATCGGTGGGGTGGATTTCAGTGACCTGGCCATCACCCTCAAGGCTGCTCAAGGCGATGCCCCCGCCGTAATGCTGGCGTATGGCAAGTTCATCCAGAGTGTTCTGGACTTCGTGATCGTCGCCTTCGCGATCTTCATGGGTGTCAAAGCCATCAACCGCCTGAAGCGCGAAGAAGCCGTGGCCCCTACCCTGCCGCCGGTACCAACCAAGGAAGAAGAACTGCTGGGCGAGATTCGCGATCTGCTCAAGGCCCAGAACAACCGGCCTTGAAGACTGAAACGGCGCCTGAGGGCGCCGTTTCCTTACCAGTAATTTTCCACCGCCACCTGTCCCGGGCGCCGGGTCAGACTCAGGGCCATGCCGCGTTGCTTGAGCAAGGCCCGGGTGTCATCGATCATCTGCGGATTGCCGCAGAGCATGACCCGGGAATGCGCCGGCGTCAGCTCGACTCCGGCCACCTCTTCCAGCTCGCCATTTTCGATCAGCGTGGTAATGCGACCATTGAGGGCGCCGGCATACGGTTCACGGGTGACCACCGGAATAAACTGGAACTTGTGGGCGTATTCCGCGAGGTAGTCGCGCTGTGTCAGTTCCACGATCAGCTGTTGATAAGCCAGCTCCCGAGACTCTCGCACGCTGTAGACCAGAATGATTCGCTCAAATTTCTCCCAGACCTCAAAGTCCTGCAGGATCGACAAAAACGGTGCCACGCCCGTGCCTGTGGATAACAGCCAGAGATCACGACCATCGATGAAGCGGTCCAGCGTCAGATAGCCAAAGGCCTGGCGCTCGATCAGCAAGCTATCTCCCACCTTCAGGCGGCTCAGTTCGCTGGTGAACTCCCCCCCCGGCACCACAATGGAAAAGAATTCGAGAAATTCGTCGAACGGCGAGGACACCATCGAGTAGGCGCGCCACACCGTGCTGCCATCCTCACGGGTCACGCCAATCCGGGCGAATTGTCCGGCTCGGAAGCGAAAACCGGCATCCCGTGTGGTACGCAGGGTGAATAGACTCGGGGTCAGCGGCTGCACATCGAGCAATGTCTGGCGGCTGAATTTTTCGCTGCTGGCGGTCATTGGGTCACTCCATCAACAATGACTGAATTGTTACGCACTAATCCTCATTGAAACACCGACGGTTTGTAATGATATTTCGATGTGCCATCATCCTGAAAAAGAGCAATAGAAGATATTCAACGATGCAAATTCTTTAAATGATCATCCGCATATAAAACGTCATCTGATATTCCCGTTACAACCATCGTTCAAGAACAAAAAAATCCAACGAGCCTGTAGGAATCATCCTACACTTCCATCCGTGCCGGCACATTGGATCCAATCCGGCACCCTCAGGAAATATTGAAGAGATGGAGACTCTCGAAATGGAAAGGTGGAAGGAGTACCAGATTCAACAGTTGACGCGCGCGAAGAATATTGAAAACGCATTTCCGATTTTGAGAAATTTCGCCCATAACATCGGTTTTCAGTTTTGTGGTATTACAGTCTCGCGGCCTGACTCGCAGTCATTCAAACCGTTTTATATCAATAACTTCACGGCGGCGTGGAACGACGAATACGAAGAAAATTGCTGTAAAAACGACCCGATAACGGCTTTTTGCCATCAATCAATGTTGCCGTTTCTCTGGACCAGGAAAGCATTTTCCAAGACACCGAAAATGTGGAGTGCACTTCAGAATCACGGGATGGAACATGGCTGGTCACAGTCGTATCTCGACGAAGAGAAAGACCTGTGCTCCACAATCAGTCTGGCACGACCCTACTGCGAAATCTCTGCATTGGAGCTCTACGAACAATACGGTGTGATGCACTTCATCACGCAGCACTTGAGTGAAATGATCGCCCACGCCCTCCCGCCAGCACAGGCCAAATCACCGCCAGTACGATTGTCTACCCGGGAGCTCGAAATCGTGAGGCTGTGCGCCTTGGGCAAGACAGCCTGGGAAATCGGCCAGATTCTGAATGTGGCCGAACGGACCGTGAACTATCACATCAAAAACCTGATCGTTAAGTTCAACGCCTGCAACAAGATGTCAGCCGTCATCGCCGCCACCAAGGCCGGGTTCATTCCCAATCACCCCTAATGAAATCAGACGAGTATTGCCAATAAAAAAAACGTACCATTTGCAACCTTCCTGAGTGATGACGCAATCTTTTGCGCCGCTGTCCACTCGGATGGTTCCGCCGCACTACCCCTGGGCCGCGGGACACCCGTTGATTACCCAGAGTCCCCGCACCATGCCTTTGCTCGATACGCCCTTCGCCCAGCTTGATCTGATCCGCCAGCCCGAACAGCAGAACGAACCGCTGCAAGCCTTCGACGCAGCCGATGAATACCTGCTCAATCATCTGGCCGAACAGAATCTGCCGGCGGATACCCGAGTATTGGTGCTCAACGACAGTTTCGGCGCACTGGCCATCAGTCTCTCGGGCAAAATGCAGGTCAGCACCAGCGGCGATTCGTTCCTGGCGTTTCAGGGGCTGGAAAAAAACCTGCTGCGCAACGGCCAGGCGTTCGATGCTGTGCGCGGTATTCCCGCCAGCGAGCCGTTGGTCGGGCCGTTCGACCGGGTGCTGATCCGCGTCCCGAAAACTCTGGCGCTGCTGGAAGAACAACTGATTCGCTTGCAGGGTCAATTGGCACCGGGCGCTCAGGTGGTGGCAGCGGCGATGGTCAAGCATTTGCCGCGCGCCGCCGGTGATCTGCTGGAACGCTACATCGGGCCGGTTCAGGCTTCGCTGGCGGTGAAGAAGGCCCGACTGCTGATCGCCGCGCCCGAGGCCAAGGCACTGGCTGTCTCGCCTTACCCGACCCGCTATCGCCTCGACGAGCCGGCCATCGAGCTGCTCAACCACGCCAACGTGTTCTGCCGTGAAGGGCTGGACATCGGCACACGCGCCTTCCTTCCGCACCTGCCAAAAAACCTTGGCGCTGCACGAGTCGCCGATCTTGGCTGCGGTAACGGCGTACTGGCCATCGCCAGCGCCCTGCAAAACCCCGATGCGCATTACACGCTGGTGGACGAATCGTTCATGGCCGTGCAATCGGCAGCCGAGAACTGGCGCGCGGCGTTCGGTGAACGTGACGTGATCGTGCGCGCCGGCGACGGTCTGGCCGGCCAGGAAGCGCAATCGCTGGACGTAGTCCTGTGCAACCCGCCATTCCACCAGCAACAGGTGGTCGGCGATTTCCTCGCCTGGCGCATGTTCCAGCAGGCCCGCGAAGCGCTGGTGGTCGGTGGTGCGCTGTACATCGTCGGCAACCGTCACCTGGGTTATCACAGCAAACTGGCGCGGCTGTTCCGGGGTGTCGAGCAAGTCGCGGCTACGCCGAAGTTCGTGATCCTCAAGGCGCGCAAATAATCCGGGCAAAAAAAACCCTCCGGTCGGAGGGTCAAAAATCCGTGCCGCAAGGCAGCGGGATGGGAAGTCTCAGTGCGTGGTCAGACCTGCGGCGTTCATGAACATGCGCATCAGGCTGGCGACGATGAACAGTGCACTGACGCTGCCGACCCAGATCATGGCCAACCAGCCGAGCCGCTGCCACAGCGGCTTTTTTTCGGCTTCTTCAATGTCGCGCAGGGAATGTTTGCCGGTCATGCTTGCATCCTCCGGTTAGGGGAGATGGCGCCGCTGCAGGCGCCATCGAAATCACCACTAGTGATAGCCGTCTTCGTGGGTGACCTTGCCGCGGAACACGTAATAGCTCCAGAAGGTGTAACCCAGGATGAACGGGATGATGAACAGCGTGCCCACCAGCATGAAGCCCTGGCTTTGCGGCGGCGCGGCGGCGTCCCAGATCGAGATCGAAGGCGGCACGATGTTCGGCCACAGGCTGATGCCCAGACCGCTGTAGCCGAGGAAGATCAGCACCAGGGTCAGCAGGAACGGCATGTAGTTGGCGTTGCGCGCCACCGCGCGGATCAGTGCGTACAGCGTCACCAACACCAGAATCGGCACCGGCAGGAACCAGAACAGATTGGGCAGGCTGAACCAGCGCTCGGCGATTTCCGGGTGAGAGAGCGGCGTCCACAGGCTGACGATGCCGATCACCGCCAGCAGCACGAAGGCCAGCGGGCGCGCCAGGTCATGCATCTGCTCCTGAAGCTTGCCTTCGGTCTTCATGATCAGCCAGGTGCAACCGAGCAGCGCATACGCCACAACAAGCGCGGCGCCGCAGAACAGCGTGAACGGCGTCAGCCAGTCCAGTGAACCGCCGGCATATTGCCGGTTGACCACGGGCAAGCCGTCGATGAACGCACCGAGCGCAACGCCCTGGAAGAATGTCGCGGCAATCGAACCACCGATGAACGCCTTGTCCCACAGGTGACGCTTGTCGTCCTTGGCCTTGAAGCGAAACTCGAACGCCACGCCACGGAAGATCAGCCCGACCAGCATGAAGATCAGCGGCAGGTACAACGCCGACAGCACGACCGAATAAGCCAGCGGAAACGCGCCGAACAACGCCGCGCCGCCCAGTACCAGCCAGGTTTCATTGCCGTCCCACACCGGGGCAACGGTGTTCATCATCACGTCGCGGTCGGTCTTGCCGGGGATGAACGGAAAGAGAATCCCGATCCCAAGGTCGAAACCGTCCATGACCACGTACATCATGATGCCGAAGATGATGATCACGGCCCAGATCAGCGGAAGATCAATACCCATGACTCAAATCTCCTTGGTCAGGCTGCGGTCGTGTTCGGCGCCATCGTCGTCGGCAGCGGACAACGGACGGGCCGGTGTGCGTTTCTGGCCAGGACCACCCTCGTTGGTTTCCTTGCCTTCGTCGGTCTTCGGCCCTTTGCGCACCAGGCGCATCATGTAGCCCAGCCCCGCACCAAACAGCGCGAAATACACCACCACGAACATGATCAGCGTGATGCTCATCTGCATGAAACTGTGGTTGGAAGAGGCATCGGCCGTGCGCATCAGTCCGTAGACCACCCATGGCTGACGACCGATTTCAGTGGTAAACCAGCCCGCCAGGATCGCGATCAGGCCGGATGGCCCCATCCACAGCGCCAAGTACAGGAACGGCCGGGAGGTGTAGAGCGAGTCACGCTTGCGCAGCCACAAACTCCACAGACCGGTGAAGATCATCAGGAAGCCGAGACCGACCATGATCCGGAACGACCAGAACACGATGGTCGAATTCGGCCGGTCTTCTGGCTGGAACTCCTTGAGCGCCGGGACTTGCTTGTCCAGCGAGTGGGTCAGGATCAGGCTGCCGAGGTATGGAATCTCGACAGCGAACTTGGTCTTTTCTTCCTTCATGTCCGGCCAGCCGAACAGAATCAGCGGTGTCGCTTCGTCGCCGACGTTTTCCCAGTGGCCTTCGATCGCGGCGATTTTCGCCGGCTGATGCTTGAGGGTGTTGAGGCCGTGGAAGTCGCCGATGACCGCCTGGATCGGCGCCACGATCAACGCCATCCACATCGCCATCGACAACATGGTGCGGATCGCCGGGTTGTCCTTGCCGCGCAGCAAGTGCCAGGCCGCCGACGAGCCGACGAAGAAGGCCGTTGCGACGAACGCTGCCGTCGCCATGTGCATCAGGCGATAGGGGAATGACGGGTTGAAGATGATTGCCAGCCAGTCCGTCGGAATGACCTGACCGTTGACGATCTCGAAGCCCTGCGGGGTCTGCATCCAACTGTTGGAGGCGAGAATCCAGAACGTGGAAATCAGTGTGCCGATGGCTACCATCACCGTGGAGAAAAAGTGCAGGCCGCGCCCGACCTTGTTCCAGCCGAACAGCATCACCCCGAGGAAACCGGCTTCGAGGAAGAACGCCGTGAGCACTTCATACGTCAGCAACGGGCCGGTGACGGAACCGGCGAAGTCCGAGAAGCGGCTCCAGTTGGTGCCGAACTGGTAGGCCATGACCAGCCCCGAGACCACGCCCATGCCGAAGTTGACGGCAAAGATCTTCGACCAGAAATGGTAGAGGTCACGGTAGGTGTCATTGCCGGTTTTCAGCCACAGGCCTTCCAGCACCGCGAGATAGCTCGCAAGACCGATGGTGATCGCCGGGAACAGGATGTGGAACGAGATGGTGAACGCGAACTGAATTCGGGCGAGATCCAGGGCCTCTAAACCGAACATAAGCTTTCCTCTATCAGATAACGGTTCCAGGACTGGCGGCCTTGAACCACTGCCCCCACGGGTATGGAGTGCGGCGAACTCGAATTCGTTCTTCTTTTTACAGGCATCGCGACGCAGGGAGTCTGCCGACGGGTCCCGGATCAGTTCCGCGATGGGTCTTGATCTGGATCAATCAACGTTGAAAGAGTAGTCCCATTTCCGACGGAGAACCGCGTGGTCTTTTGCCGCGTGACAAGTTGCCTCACAGACCTGGCAACGCCCTGACATACATCGGTGGCGGGGTTCGGTATCCGGGTGCGGAAAAATCGATGTCTGGCTAACTAAATTTTCTACCATAGCAACTTCCTGTTACAGACTGGTGATAATCTCCCGGTTCCCCTCGATCAAGACCGGCCCGCAAATGCCCAGCCAAGAGCCCTTGCTGTTACGTCACCACCGTCCCTTTCTTGCGTTCTGGTTGGCCCGGATCTTTACCGCCAGCGGTTTTCAGATGCTCACCGTGGCGATCGGCTGGAACCTTTATCAACTGACCGGCAACGTGCTCGACCTGGGTCTGGTCGGGCTGGTGGAATTCGCGCCACGCGTACTGTTCATGCTGCACACCGGCCACGTTGCCGATCGCTACGACCGGCGCAAGGTCGCGGCGATCTGCCAGTCGTTGCAGGCCTTGATCGCCCTGGCACTGGCCATCGGCAGCGCCACTGACCATGTCACCCGGGAAATGATCTTTATCCTGGCGTTCCTGCTGGGCGCCGCGCGCTCGTTCGAAATGCCGACTACCCAGGCGCTGCTGCCGAGCATCGTGCCCAGCGCGCTGTTTCCACGAGCGGTTGCCGCTGCGCAATCGGCGCAACAATCGGCCACCATCGTCGCCCCGGCGCTCGGCGGTCTGCTCTATGCCTTCGGCAGCGTGTGGGTGTACGGCCCGACGGTCATTCTGTATGTCATCGCCTGCACGCTGATGCTCAACCTGCCGGCCCGGCAAACCCCGCTGAACAAAGGCAAGGCGACGCTGGATTCGTTGCTGGCGGGGATTCGCTTCATTCGCAGCCGCCCGGACATTCTCGGGGCGATTTCGCTGGATCTGTTCGCCGTGCTGCTCGGCGGCGCCACCGCGTTGCTGCCGGTGTTCGCCAAGGACATTCTGCTGACCGGGCCATGGGGGCTTGGGTTGCTGCGCTCGGCGCCGGCGGTCGGGGCGTTGATGATGTCGTTGTTCCTGGCGCGGTTTGCCGTTGAGCGAAACGTCGGTCGGGTGATGTTCACTGCCGTCGGCGTGTTCGGTGTTGCCACCATCGCCTTCGGCCTGTCGACCTCGTTCTGGTTCTCCCTGGCGGTGCTGGTGGTGCTCGGCGCGGCGGACATGATCAGCATGGTGATCCGCGCCTCCTTCGTACAACTGGAAACCCCGGACGAAATGCGCGGCCGGGTCAGCGCGGTGAACGGCCTGTTCATCGGTGCCTCCAACCAGCTGGGCGAATTCGAATCCGGCCTCACCGCGCATTGGTTCGGCACCGTGCCGGCGGTGGTGATGGGCGGAATCGGCACGCTGGTGGTGACCGGAACCTGGATCAAACTGTTCCCGACCCTGGCCAACCGCGACCGGATGCATGTGCCGGTGGAAGAGGTGAAGGCCTGACTTTCTCAGGCCAGCAACTCGCCCGCCACCTTCGCTCTGACGGCCTTGCCCGCCAGTTGCTCGACCAGCGTCAGCGCAAATGCCAGCGCGGCGCCGGAGCCTTGGGCGGTGATGCAATTGCCGTCGACTACCACCGGTTGATCGACAAAGGTGCAACCGGAAAGGTTATGACTGCTGACGGGCAGGCAGGTCAGCCGGCGTTGACGTAATACGCCGAAACTTTGCAGGGCGACCGCCGGGGCTTCGGCGATGGCGGCGAACAGGCGTCCGGCGCTGGCCTGGTCCTTGAGTAATTGTTGCAAGGGCTGATGAGCCGCCAGGTGTTGCGCGCCGACCGCGCCGCCGGGCAGGACGATCAGGTCGAAGGTCTGGGCCAGCACATCAATGAGCATGCCGTCGGCGGTCAGTCGCGTGCCTCGGGCGCAGGTCAGCATGCGCCGGCCCTCGATGCTGGCCGCCACCACTTCGATGCCGGCGCGGCGCAGCACGTCGATCAGGGTTACGCATTGCAGATCATCGATGCCCTCGGCGAGGGTAATCAGGGCTCTAAAGGTCATGGGCGCCATCCGCTGGGTGATCTTTAAAGCGTAGTCAGCTTTGCCCTGCCCTGTTCGGCGACAGCCGTTACTTGATGTAAAGCTGGGTCGACATCGTGTTGCGCGGGGCGTTGATCGAGGTGTTGCTGAAGGTAAAGGTGCCTTCCTGACGAGTCGCCAGATCGAAGGTGTACAGCGAACCGACGGTTTTCGCGCCCGGCGTGCATTCGGTCAGGTTGCCGTTATCGAAGGCACAGACCGGACTCCGGGTGCCGTTCACTTCAAAGCCGTCCAGTGCAGCCTGAGGCTGACTCTGGCCGTAACCGATTTCCAGCACATAGACCTTGATGCCCGGCGCGCTGTGATCGCAACGGGTCTGCACCTGGCCATCGATAATGTCTTCGAGCCCGCAGGACGATGACTGAACCTTGATGACTTTCACCTCGCTCAATGGCGGTGCCGACGCCGCGAGTGCAGCCGGTACACCGGCCAGCAGCAAGGCCATCAGTCCAGCGGTCTTCATCCAACCCTTGTTCATGCGATCCATCCCCGAAAAAACAGCGCGCAGTATGGCGTACTTGGCCGTGGTGCAAAACTTCGCCGACGATCGACACCAACATCCGCCATCTTCCTCACGCTGCTGGTATGATGCGCGGCTTTTTCCGGCCCACCACAATTTTCCAGGCGCTTGCGACGGTCTGTGCTTTGCTGTTGAGGTCGATACATTCACGGCGCCACGCGCGCCACGGGGAGCAGACATGCTGGAAAGGCTGTTTCAACTCAAGGCACACAACACCAACGTGCGGACCGAGATTCTGGCGGGCGTCACGACCTTCCTGGCCATGGCCTACATTCTGTTCGTCAACCCGAGCATCCTCGGCGAGACCGGCATGGACAAAGGTGCGGTGTTCGTCGCCACGTGTCTGGCAGCCGCCATCGGCTCCACGGTCATGGGCCTGATCGCCAACTACCCGATCGCTCTCGCTCGCACCGGGCATGGGTCTGAACGCCTTCTTTACCTACACCGTCGTGCTGCACATGGGCCACACCTGGCAAGTGGCGCTGGGCGCGGTTGTTCATTTCCGCCGTGTGCTTCTTCCTGCTGTCGATCTTCCGCATCCGTGAATGATCATCAACAGCATCCCGCTGCCGCTGCGCTCGGCAATTGCCGCCGGTATCGGCCTGTTCCTGGCGCTGATCGCCCTGCACAACGCCGGTATCGTGGTCAGTAACCAGGCGACCATGGTTGGCCTCGGCGACCTGAAACAACCGGCCCCGATCCTCGCCACTCTCGGTTTTCGCCCTGATCGTTGCCCTTGAAGCCCTGAAAGTGCGCGGCGCAGGTGCTGATCGGCATTCTCGCGGTGACCATCGTTCCATCGTGATGGGCTTCACCCCGTTCGGCGGCGTGACTTCGATGCCACCTTCGCTGGCCCCGACCTTCCTGCAACTGACATCAAGGGCGCACTGGACATTGGTCTGGTCAGCGTGATTTTCGCCTTCCTGTTCGTTGACCTGTTCGACAACTCCGGCACCCTGATCGGCGTCGCCAGCGCGCCGGCCTGATGGGCAAGGACGGCCACATGCCGAAAATGGGCCGTGCGCTGATCGCCGACCAGTACCGCTGCAATGGCCGGTTCGCTGCTGGGTACCTCGACCACCACCAGCTACATCGATCCGCTGCGGGCGTGAGCGCCGGGGGCCGCACCGGCCTGACCGCCATCGTCGTCGCGATCCTGTTCCTGCTGGCGCTGTTCTTCTCGCCACTGGCTGCCAGCGTACCGGCGTTCGCCACGCACCAGCGCTGCTGTTCGTCGCCGTGCTGATGACTTCGGGCCTGGCGAAATAGACTGGGACGACATCACCGTCGCCGCACCGGTCGTGGTCACCGCCCTGGCGATGCCCTTCACCTATTCCATCGCCAACGGCATCGCCTTCGGCTTCATTGCCTGGACTGCGATCAAACTGCTGTCCGGCCGCGCCCGTGAGCTGAACCCGGCGCTGGTGATCCTGTCGATTCTGTTCGTGATCAAGCTGGTTGGTTCAACGCATGACTTTTGATTCCCAGGCCTACGCCGCACAACTCGAAGACAAGGTCACGCGCCTGCGTGACCTGCTGGCCCCGTTCGATGCACCGAAGCCAACGGTGTTCGACTCGCCGTTGCAGAACTTCCGCCTGCGCGCCGAATTCCGCCTGTGGCGCGAGGCCGGCGAGCGGCATTACGCGATGTTTTCCCAGGACGACAAACGCACGCCGATCCTGATCGAAGATTTCCCGATCGCCAGCCTGCGCATCAACCAGTTGATGCCGCAATTGAAAGCGGCCTGGCAGGCCAGCGCGGCGCTGAGCCACAAGCTGTTTCAGTGGAGTTTCTGACCACCCTGGCCGCGACGCGATGATCACCCTGTGTTATCACCGTCCGCTGACGAGCACTGGCATGTAGCAGCCACCAAACTGGCGGCGGATCTGGGCGTCAGCATCATCGGTCGTTCCAAGGGCAAGCGCGAAGTGCTCGGCCTCGATTACGTGGTCGAGAACTCGACGTCGGTGGTCGTACTTTCAGCTACCGCCAGCGGAAGGGCGCGTTCACCCAGCCCAACGGCACCGTGAACAGAAGATGCTCAACTGGGCATTACGAAGCACTGGGCGATCGCAGCGACGATCTGCTGGAGCTGTACTGCGGCAACGGCAACTTCACCCCTGCCGCTGGCGACCCGCTGTGCGCAAAGTGCGTGGCCACCCGAAATCAGCAAGGACTTCGGTCAACGCCGCACTGAGCAACCTGGCCGAAAACGCGGTGGATAACGTCACTCTGGTGCGTCTGTCCGCCGAAGAGCTGACCGAAGCGCTGAACGAAGTTCGCCCGTTCCGCGCCTGCACGGCATCGACCTGAAAAGCTACGAGTTCGGCAGCGTGTTCGTCGACCCGCCACGGGCCGCATGGACCCGGACACCTGCGAACTGACCCGTCGCCTTCGACAACATCCTGTACATCTCCTGCAACCGGAAACGCTGGCGGCCAACATTGCCAACTGCACGGACACGCACCGCATCACCCGCTGCGCGCTGTTCGACCAGTTCCCGTGGACTCACCACATGGAATCCGGTCGGTGTTGCTGACCCGGCGTTGATCGCAGATCCCAGATACAAGAAAGCCGTCCTGAGCGACGGCTTTTTTGTGCCTGTTCATGGCACGGGATCGATCTTGCGCGGACGCCCGCCCTTCCTGCCGTTGGCCCGTGCAGCTTCAGCTTTGGCGGTGCTGCTCTGGCGACCATTGCGAGAGGCGATCACCGAGGCGGCCATGGCCCATCAACGGCTGACTGGCCGAGATCATGCCGGCAATGGGAACCTGCAGGTCCTTGCGGTCGTGGCACAGCGCGGTGCCAGCGAAGCCGACGTTCAATCCGCTGAAGTCTTCCGGTTCGAAATCATCGAATTCGCGTAGAGAATTCACTGGCAGCAGCACGCCACTGTCGTCCTCGAAGTGAATCACCAGGCACGGTTTCTGAAAGGCTACCGACACGGCTTGCAGGCTGCTGCGTCGGCGCACGCCACCACGGTCGACGGCTTCGTCCAGACGTTTTTCCGTGACGGGCCGATCCGCGTGCAACGCGGCTTTGGACTGTTTTCATAGTTCTATTTCCACTCCTTCGTGGGCGCCGACCAGGGCCAACCGGAGTGTTTTGTTGACCTCCGGCTCGTAATACGCCCGAGCCAATCCTGAAACTCGTGCTGGTGACCTCCCGCAGCACCGCCACCTGGTTTGACTGCCCGTCCCACCACTGATTGTCGAGACAGGCCGTCGCAACCGAGTCACCAGATCCAGCGGGCCCCGCCGATGATGTTCGGTTCACGCAGCGACTGGCGCAGCCCTTCAAGCAGGCTGACCGGCGGACAATGCGACAACGGCACACATCCCACAAGCTCAACGCCGTTGTGCCAGAAACTGAATTTGAAGCGGGCGCTCCAGGCGCCTGCATCCACATGTGCGTGGGGCGGACAATGTTCGTCATGCAACATGATCACCACTGACAGTCCTTTGTAACTGCATACCTTCATGCTACCCATCCGTTAGGTTTAAAGTTTCAACACTTGCCATTCCCTGGCAAATCCGACCATAGGCGCCAACGCCTTCTGTGGCCGTTACCTTTCGAGCCCTAGTGCGGGAGCCGCAAAGCCCCCGCGCAAAATGGTAAGCAGTTCTTCGCAGCGGCCGCGCATTTGCTACATACGAAGACTCATTCCCCGGTGTAATCAATCATGCAGCGACACTTCGACGATCTTCAGCTGGGCAGCATCGAGTTGTTTTGCCTGGCCGCCGAGTGCGGCAGTTTCACCGGCGCGGCGCAGGCGGCTTCGGGACGCCGGCAGCGGTGAGCCGCTCGGTGTCACGCATGGAGGAACGCCTGGGCGTGCGGCTGTTCGCGCGCACCACCCGCAGCGTGAAACTGACCGGACAGCGGCCGGCGCTACTACGAAGAATGCAGGCAGGCGCTGGCGCAACTGGTCGAGGCGCAACGGGAAGTCATGGGCCAGCAGCAGGAACCGTCCGGCACCCTGCGTATCAGTATTCCTACAACCTACGCCCATCATCGGATCCTGCCGCTGTTGCCCGCGTTTCGTGCGCGCTTCCCGCAGGTGAAGGTCGACATGCACATCAGCAACCGCAACATCGACTCGTCGGCGAGGGCTACGACATGGCGATCCGCGTGCGGCGATTCCCGATTCCGGCCTGATCGCCAGACATCTGGAAGACGCGGCGCTGGTGATGGTCGCCAGCCCCGACTACCTCAAACGCGCCGGCACGCCGCAGACCCTCGAAGACCTCGAACAACACGAGTGTATTCAGTACGAATTGCCCAGCAGCGGGCGGCGGATCACTTGGCTGTTCTATGAGGAAGACGCGCCACGGGAAATCCTCGCCGAGGGCAACTTCTGCTGCTCCGATGACGTGCTCGGTGGCGTGACCCTGGCCAAACATGGCGCCGGGTTGTTCCAGACGTATCGCTTTATCGTCGAAAAAGAACTGGCCGGACGGCTCGCTGATAGAAGTGCTCAAACCCTACAGCGGACGCTCGCGGCCGTTCACCTGCTGTACCCGCAGAATCGCCACATGCCGCTGCGGCGTCAGGGCTTTCATCGATTTTCTGGTCGAGCAGTTGCCGCACTGATTGCACAGTGTGCGATCACCGCACACAAAACCGGGCTTGTCGATGCAGAGCAATTGATTAAAGTAACCATCTAGTACAATTTAACTCCACAGGCCGAAACCCTCGCCCAAGCCAAAACAATAAGTGGAGTTTGCCCCCATGGCCCCCTATCGTTCTGGTGCTAAACGGCCCGAACCTGAACCTGCTCGGTACCCGTGAACCGGCAACCTATGGTCACGAAACCCTGGCCGCATCTCCGCCCTGTGCGGACGCGCCGCCGAAGAGTTCGGCCTGGCCGTGGAGTTTCGCCAGACCAACCACGAAGGCGAATTGCTCGACTGGATTCACGGCGCCCGCCAGCGCTGCGCCGGTATCGTGATCAATCCGGCCGCCTGGACTCACACGTCGGTCGCGATCCGGCGACGCTCTGGTCGCCAGCGAATTGCCGGTGATCGAGGTGCACCTGTCCCAACGTCCCACGCCCGCGAGCCGTTCCGTCATCACTCGTTCGTTTCGGCCATCGCCACCGCCGTGATGTGCGGCTTCGGCAGCCACGGCTATCGCCTGGCCCTGGAACATTTCAGCCAGCGGCTGAAGGGGCGAACCGCATGAATCGTAACAACGTGATACTCGCCGGGCTGATCGGCGCCGGCATTCAGGCTTCCCGCACTCCGGCGCTGCACGAACACGAAGGCGACGAACAGGGCCTGCGCTACTTGTACCGGCTGATCGACCTCGATCAACTGCAACTGGACAGCAGCGCCCTGCCCGATCTGTTGCAGGCCGCCGAACGCATGAATTACACCGGCCTGAACATCACCTTCCGTGCAAGCAGGCAATCATCCCGCTGCTCGATGAATTGTCCCCGGAAGCTCGTGGCATCGGCGCCGTAAACACGGTGGGGCTGAAGGACGGCAAGCGCGTCGGCCACAACACCGATTGCCTGGGTTTTGCCGAGGTTTTCGTCGCGGCCTGCCAGACGTTACCCGCGAACGTGTCGTCCAGATGGCGCTGGTGGCGCCGGTGCGGCAGTCGCCCACGCCTTGTTGAGCGAAGGCGTACGGCAACTGAGCATTTTTGATGTGGACGTGGAGCGCGCCGAAAGCCTGGCCAACAACCTCAACCAGCATTTCGGTGCCGGTCGGGCCGTGGCCGGACATGATCTGGGGAGCACGCTGAGTCAGGCCGATGGTCTGGTAAACACTACGCCGAGGGCATGGCCAAATTGCCCGGCATGCCCGTGCCGGCGGCGTTGCTGCGGCCCGAGTTGTGGGTCGCGGAGATTGTGTATTTCCCGCTGGAAACCGAACTGCTGCGCAACGCCCGCGCCCTGGGTTGCCGAACCCTGGATGGCGGCAACATGGCGGTGTTTCAGGCAGTGAAGGCGTTTGAGCTGTTCAGCGCAAGGTGCCGGATGCGCAGCGGATGCTCGAGCATTTTCAAAGCATGAATGGATAAAACCGTGAGGGGGCCTGGCCCCCTCGACATCGGTCACGCCTGCAAGTAACGCAGCACCGACTCGCAAATCATCTCGCGATGACGTTGCTTGATGCTTTCGTCCGGCAGGTCGATCTGAAAGATCTCACCGAACGTATGGCGGTTCGATACGCGATAGAAGCAGAACGAACTGATCAACAGATGCACGTCCAGCGCGTCGAGCCCGGCGCGGAACACACCCTCTTCAGCACCGCGACGCAGAATCTCGCCCAGGGAATCGAGGATGGTGTTGTTCATTGCCTTGATCGCATCGAACGCTTCACGTACTCGGCATTGTGGATGTTTCGATGCAGACGATGCGCACGAAATCGACGTTGCGGTCGTGGTGATCGAAAGTGAACTCCACCAGGCGACGGATCGCTTCCACCGGCGGCAACTCCGCCAGGTGCAGGCGGTTCTCGGTGCTGCGGATGTCGCCGTAGAGCTTCTCCAGCACCTCGACGTACAACTGCTCTTGCTGCCGAAGTAGTAATAGATCATGCGTTTGGAGGTGTGGATACGCTCGGCGATCGCATCGACGCGAGCGCCGGACAGCCCCTGCTGGACGAACTCGACGATCGCCTCCTGCAGGATATTCTCGCGGGTCTTTTCCGGTTGTTCTTGCGACTTTTGCGCGGCTCTACCGCGGTAGAACGGGGGCTGCGGAAAGTTCTGAAGTCATCGTCATTGCGGGCTCACGGCCATCACTGCACAGGCTGGCGATTATGGGCCGCGCGGACCCAGTGAAGGAAGCCGCGCGACCGGTGTTTAATCCCGCGTTTACGAATTTCCTACAACTTGGCCTGGCGAACCACGCCACTGCGTGATTTGGCCATCGCCGCCAGCCGTACCGCGACGTTGGCCGCGCCATAACCGGCGTAACCGTTCTTGCGCTGGATGATCTCGAAGAAGAAGCGCCCCTCGAACGGCTCGGTGTAGACGTGGAACAACTCGCCACCTTGCGCATCGCGGTCGTACAGCACGTTGTAGTACGCCAGTTCACTGAGGAATTCGTCATCGAAATCGAAACGCGCCGCGAGGTCATCGTAATAGTTCAGCGGGATGTCCAGCAGCGGCACGCCTGCCTCTTTCGCCCGGCTGACTTCGGCGAAGATATCGTCGCAATCGAAGGCGATGTGATGCACCCCGGAACCGCGATAACTCGACAGCGCGTGTGAGATCGCGGTGTTGCGGTTCTCGGAAATGTTCAGCGGCAGCCGGATCGAACTGTCGCGACTGCGCAGGGCGCGGCTCTTCACCAGCCCGTACGGATCGGGCAGCACCACTTCATCGTCAGCCTCGAAATCCAGCAGGCTCTTGTAGAACAGCACCCAGCTGTCGAGGCTTGTCTGCCGGCAGCGCCATGGCCATGTGGTCGATGCGCTTGAGGCCGCCCCGCGCAACAGCGTCCGGCAGCAGATTGAAGTCGGTGCCGTAGACATCCGCCTGCTGATCCACCAGATAAATCAGGCTGCCGTCCGTGCACGCACCGCCGCCAGTTCCAGTTCATTGGGGCCGACCAGTCCGCGATACGGCTGACCTTTATAGGCGACGGCGCGGGCCAGCGCATTGGCGCTGTCCTTGACCCGCACGGCGGTGGCGCACAGCGATGGGCCGTGGGCCTCGAAAAAGCTGTGGCCGAACGAATAGGGTTCGGAGTTGAGGATCAGGTTGATATCGCCCTGGCGCAACAGGCTGACGCTCTTGGAGCGATGCTGGCCGGCCTTGACGAAACCCAGCCGTTCCAGCCAGTTCGACAGCTTGGCGCCCAGGCTTTCATCCACGGCGAACTCAAGAAACTCAATGCCGTTGTATTCGCTGGCCTTCGCGTTTCGAAGAGGATTTCGCGGTTATCCACAGGACGGATTTCCTGCTCCAGACGCTGGCGGTTTTCTCCTCCAGATACAGCAGCGAACGCAGACCGTCAGCGGCATTGGCCCGAGCGGCGCGGCGCGGAAGCCGTCGTTAAAGATTTCCAGCGACAGCGGCCGGTGTAGCCGCTCTGGATGATCGGCGCAAGAAACCCGGCAGATCGAATTCGCCTGCCCCGGGAAGCAGCGGAAATGCCGGCTCCACTCCAGCACGTCCATCGCCAGGATCGGCGCGTCGGCCATCTGTACGAAGAAAATCTTGTCGCCGGGAATCTCGGCAATCGCCCGTGGATCGCCTTTGAGCGACAAGGTGTGGAAGCTGTCGAGCAACACGCCGAGGGCCGAGTGATCGGCCTGACGCACGATGTCCCAGACCTGTTGATAAGTATTGACGTGACGGCCCCAGGCCAGCGCTTCATAACCGATGCGCAGGCCACGGGCGCCAGCGCGTTCGGCCAGCAGACGCAGGTCGTCAACGAGGATCTGCTGATCGCCGAGGCTGTCGGGGGAGGCGTTGCTGCAGACCAGTACCAGGGTCGGTACCCAGTTCCTGCATCAGGTCGAACTTGCGCTCGGCCCGTTCCAGGTTGCGCTCCAGGCGATCGCGGCGGCAGCCTTCGAAATCGCGGAACGGCTGGAACAGGGTGATGGCAATCCCGAGGTCGGCGCACATCTGCCGGATTTCCCGGGGGCTGCCGTCGTAATACAGAAGATCGTTTTCGAAAATCTCCACCCCGTCGAACCCGGCGGCGGCAATGGCTTCGAGTTTTTCCGGCAGGGTTCCGCTCAAGGAGACGGTGGCAATGGATCGCTGCATGTTTCAACTCCCGGTGGAGACGTCGGCTACGGAAATTGCGCCGCTTTTATAGGGTGAGCGAATTATTGGTCCGGTTTTTCATTGAGCAATTTAAACTGTACTACCCGGTTAGTTTTGCGTGCGATTATCGAACAGAATGCCGGTTTGGCGAATTGACGATTTTTCGTCCACTGCCCAACATCCGTCTCACCTTGAGTCCGGAACTGAACCACCGGTCGCAGCGTGCACAAGAAAAGCACACCAAATAACAAATCCAAAAACGGGTGGAACACATGATTCCTTCACAGACTTCCCGCATGGCTCCGGCCATGAGCACTGCCACGGGTGGCATCGGCGACAAGATCCGCGGCGCCATGGCCGTCGGCAAGACCCGTTGGGGCATGCTGGCGCTGGTGTTTTTCGCCACCACCCTCAATTACATCGACCGCGCCGCACTCGGCGTCATGCAGCCGATCCTCGCCAAGGAAATGAGCTGGACGGCGATGGACTACGCCAACATCAAACTTCTGGTTTCAGGTCGGCTACGCGATCGGCTTCGTGCTGCAAGGACGGCTGATCGATCGGGTCGGCGTCAAGCGCGTGTTCTTCTGCGCGGTGCTGCTCTGGAGCCTGGCCACCGGCGCCCACGGCCTGGCGACCTCGGCGGTGGGCTTCATGGTCTGCCGGTTCATCCTCGGTCTGACCGAAGCGGCCAACTACCCGGCCTGCGTGAAGACCACGCGCCTGTGGTTCCCGGCCGGCGAGCGCGCCGTGGCCACCGGCATCTTCAACGCCGGCACCAACGTCGGTGCGATGTTCACCCCGATGCTGCTGCCGCTGATCCTTCACGTGTGGGGCTGGCAGGCTGCGTTCCTGTGCATGTCGGCACTGGCGGGATCTGGCTGCTGTTCTGGGGCCTGAAGTATTTCAACCCGGAAGATCACCCAAACGTTAAGCAGTCGGAGCTGGAATACATCCAGAAAGAAGTCGAACCGGAACAGGCCCGCGTGCCATTCTCGAAGATCCTGCGCATGCGTGGCACCTGGGCCTTCGCCCCTCGCCTACTCGCTGACTGCGCCGGTGTTCTGGTTCTACCTGTACTGGCTGCCGCGTTTCTCAATCAGCAATACAACCTGGGCATCAACGTCACCCAGATGGGCATTCCGCTGATCATCATCTACGTCACCGCTGACTTCGGCAGTGTGGGCGGCGGGATTCTGTCTTCGTTCCTGATCGGTCGCGGCATGAACTCGATCAAGGCGCGGCTGCTGTCGATGTTCCTGTTCGCCTGCTGCATCATCGCGTGGTGATGGCCGCCGCTCCGCAACCTGTGGATCGCAGTCGCCGCCATCTCCCTGGCCATCGGCGCGCACCAGGCCTGGACCGCCAACATCTGGAGCCTGGTGATGGACTACACGCCCAAGCACATGATGAGCACGGTGTTCGGTTTCGGCGGCATGTGCGCGGCGATCGGCGGGATGTTCATGACCCAGATCGTCGGCCACATCCTGACCGTCACCAACAACAACTACACCGTGCTGTTCACCCTGATCCCGCGATGTACTTCATCGCCCTGACCTGGATGTACTTCATGGCACCCGCGCAAGATTCCTACCGTAACTGAGTAACCGTCCTGCAAAACCCACTGTGGGAGCCAGCCTGCTGGCGATAGCGCACTGACATCCAACATGGATGTCGACTGACATACCGCCATCGTCGGATCGCCGCCCGAGCAGGCTCGCTCCCACATTGTTTTTTTAGCTTTCCGTCATCTACGGGCTCTGCTGCCACGCTGCCGCCAGTCCGCTGCAACAGATCACCGCAATCCCGATCACCCGTCATCAGGGTCGGCGTGTGCGCAAACAGCAACCAGCCCAACAATCCCGCGAACACGATCTGGCAATAGCCGAACGGCGCCAACAGTGCTGGTGCGGCATGGCGGAAAGCCTGGGTCAGAAACAGGTGCGCGGTCATTCCGCAACTGCCCAGCGCCAGCATCAACAACGCATGGCCCAGGCTCGGCACTTGCCAGAAGAACGGCACCAGCGCACTCATCACCAGCGTGTTGCACAGCCCGGCGAAAAAGTTGCTGGTGGACGGGCTGTCGACTTCGGCGAGCTTGCGGGTGAGCAATTGATAGAAGCAGAAAAACAGCGCCGAACAGAACGGCAACAAAATCGCCGGGGTGAACAGATCACCGCCCGGATGGACGATGATCAGCACCCCGATAAACCCGCACACCACCGCGATCCACTGACCGCGCGTCACCCGCTCCTTGAGCAGCGGCACCGACAGCGCCGTCACCAGCACCGGCGCAAGAAAGTTGACCGCCGTCGCTTCGCCAGCGGGATGTACAGCAACGCCGTGGTGAAAAACAGGCTGGTCCCCAACAGGCACAACGCCCGCGCCAATTGCCACAACGGACGCTTGGTGCGCAGCACCCGCAGCCCGGACTGCGGCAGGAAAATCCCCGCCATCAGCAGCGTGTGCACCAGATACCGCGCCCACACCACCATGGACAATCGGATAAAAGCCCGAAAGGTATTTCGACAGCGCGTCGTGACTGGAAAACAGGAAGGTTGCCACGACAATCAGCAAGATCCCCTTGAAGGGTTGGTTGACGCCGGAAAGCGGAGTTGCTGACGGTCATGGGCTCTCTCTGAATGAAAAATAAACGGTGACGAGGTCGCGTGCGCCCTCGCCCCTTGAAGCAGACTTAAAGCCGGGCCAACAATTCCCGTGTCCGGTCGATCGCCATTTGCGCCCGCTGCAATCCACTCACGCCCTGCTCCAGCAATTTGACCGTGGGAATTTCCAGACTCAGGGGAAGGTTAGCCGGAAGACAGCGCAACAAGCCTGATCAGGTCACAATCGCCCTCGCCGGGAAATCGTCGCTCATTGCGGGCCTGACGCAAGATCTCGGCCATGTCCGTCGGCCTCGGCCCGGCAACATCGCACAACTGTGCGTAGCGCAGCCGCGAAGCCGGCACGCCGGCCAGCTCCTCCAGCCGCGACCCGGAGCGGTCGAAGTGAAACGCATCGACCAGCACCGCACCGTTTTCGCGCCCGGCCTTGGCGACGATGCGCAACGCCTGCTCAAGATTGCGTGCATCGGTCCACGGCATGAACTCCAGATGCGGGGTGTAAACCGTAGGGCGCCGCCAGATCGCACAGCGCCGCAAAATTATCGGTGAGCCGCTGCTCGTCAGGATCGTTACCGGCGACCAACAACTCACTGGCACCGAACTCCGCGCCGACGCTGAGCAGTGGCTCGAAATCCGCGACCACTGTCTGCGGCTTCAATCGAAGGATTTCCACGTCGAGCACGCCGATTCCGGTGTCACGCAAACGCGCCAGTGTCTGACGCCGCAAATCGCCATCGGCTACCAGCGCAAAGTGATACTCCTCGGGCGTCGCCGGCTCCAGACGCAGGCCGACATGGCTGTAACCGGCCACGGGCGGCAACCTCGACCATCTCGGGTGGCGACAACTCCAGCCACGGTCAGGCTGGCCAGGGACAGAATTCGTTCGCTCATGTTCAGGCCTCGATCTGCGCAGGTTCGGTGGCGCGACCGCTGGCCGCCGCTTCACGGATGGCCTCGACCAGCGCCAGCGTGCGGGCGGCGTCGGCGGCACTCACCAATGGTTCGACTTCCCGCCTTACCACGCGGACGAAATGCTGCAACTGCAATCGCAGGGCTTCCTCAGGCGTGAACGGTTCGTCGACGGACAGCAACGGCTCATGCCAACCGGCATCCACCTGATCGGCGCGGTAATGCCAGCGCTTGAGCTGCGGAATGCTCAAGGCTCCTGCCGTTCCCGCCAGCAAATAGCATGGCTGATCGGCCTGACGTGGATAGACCGGGTTCTCCCCAGAGTTCAACTCCCAGCTCCATGGAGCCGCCACCGCATCGGAACCGGTCAGCGTGCCCAGCGCTCCACCGGCAAATTGCAGCAGGATCGCCGCGCTGTCTTCATTGGCGAAACCGCGCACCGAACGGTCGGTGATCGCCTGCACCGAGCGCACTTCACCGCATAGATGACGCAGCAGATCAAGGTCGTGGATCAGATTGGTCAGCAGCATGCCCGCACCGGCTTCGCGCCGCCACGCGGTTTCGAAATACTGGTCAGGCTTGCGCAGCTGAACAACGCAGTCACCAGCGTCAGCCGTCCCAACGCCCCACCCTTGACCAGCTCATGAGCACGCACGATCAACGGATTGTGCCGCCGATGATGGCCGACCAGCACCGGCACGACCGCTGCGCTTCACCGCTGCCACCAATTCCCGCGCATCATTCAGATGCACGCCCACCGGTTTTTCCAGCAACACCGGAACGCCTGCAGCCAGGCAGTCCAGCGCAGTACTAACGTGCTGATTATTCGGATTGGCAACGATCACTGCGTCTGGCCGATTCTGCTCCAGCATCTGACGGTGAGCGGCGAAATGCGCCACACCCCACTCCGCCGCCAGGGCCGGTGCCTGAGAGCCGGGATCGGCCACGGCACATAACGTGCCTCAGTGAGATTTTTCAGGTGCCGGTAATGTTGCTGGCCCATGTTGCCGGCGCCGATCAGGGCGATTCGAAGGGGCGGGTTCAAGGTGCGATCCTCTTGTGATTGTTGTGGGAAAACTCACTCCATCAACAATTTAGAACCCGGTTCCAGATTCTCACACCCACCCGACTAAAAGTGGGCGAACAGCGCCCAGCTTTGCTTAAACGAACAACTCCGAGGCCAGGCTCGCCGCCGACAGCTCCTCGGTAAACGTCAGCAGCAACGGCGCCAATTCATGCAATCGCGCCGCCGACATCCGTGCGCTTGGCCCCGCGATGCTGAGCACGCCAATCACCCGACCATCGGCGGGATGTTTCACCACGGCAGCAATCGCCGACGTGCCCACCGCCGAGCTTTCTTCCACGCAGGCATAACCCTGCTCCCGCGCCACACGCAGGCGTTCGAGCAGTTCAATATTGGAGCGCGGCGCGTTGGGCCCGATATCCGCCGGCACCTCCGCGCCCTGGCGCTCGACCAGCGACAACGCCTCGGCGTCGCTCATGCACGCCAGCCACGCATGGCCCGACGCGGTGTAGAACAGCGGCGCGTCGCGGCCCATGTCCGGGTCGTAACGCAGGCCACTGCGAGCGCCCTGGGCCTTGGCGATCCAGGTCTGACGCTCGCCGTCGATCACGCCCAGACGCACCAGTTCACCGGTTTCCTGGGCGAGCCGATCTAGCACCGGCTGCACGATATCGGCACCGCTGCTCGACAGGTACTGAAAGCCCATCGCAACCAGTTTGGTCGACAGGTGATAACGCAGCGTCTCCGGGTTCTGCCGCACGTAACGAGGCGGATCAGCTCGGCGAGCAGGCGGTGTGTCGCGCTCTTCGAATGTCCAGTTGCTCGGCCAGGCTCTGCATCGGCAGCCCGCGCGGATCACTGGTGAGGCTTTCCAGCACGCTGAAAACCCGTTCGATTTGACTGCCGGCCATGGTGCGCTTCTCGGTGAAATTTCGCCGATTCTAGAAGACATCCCGAGGAATGCGAAATCTGGAACCCGACGTCCGATAACCGCCCACTTTGCGCGTCAGTCGGTTGATCTGCTTCGCCTGCACTGGTTATTTTCTGGAACCTGATTCTAAAAATAATTGATTGCTGGAGCGTTCCTGATGCCTGCCCTTCCCGATATCGACTGCGACGTTCTGGTGGTCGCTCCGGCGCGCCGGTTTATCGGCCGCCGTCACCGCCGCCTGGCATGGCTTGAAGGTCATCGTGGTGGAAAAGGATCCGGTGTTCGGCGGCGCCACCGCGTGGTCCGGCGGCTGGGCGTGGGTGCCGTGCAATCCGCTGGCCCGGCGCGCCGGGATCGTCGAAGACGTGGAATTGCCGCGCACCTATCTGCGCCACGAACTCGGCGAGCACTACGACCCGGCCATGATCGACGCCTTCCTTGAAGCCAGCCCGCGCATGGTGGCGTTTTTCGAGCAGCACACCGCCCTGCAATTTGCCGACGGCAACGCCATCGCCGACATCCACGGTGAAACACCGGGCGCCGGCACCGGCGGACGCTCGGTGATTGCCGCCCCCTACGACGGACGAAAGGTAGGGCGCCCTGCTCAAGCGCCTTCGTACAACCATGCGCGAAACATCGTTCATGGGCATGCCGATCATGGCCGGCGCGGACCTGTCGGCGTTTCTCAATCTGACTCGCTCGTTGTCGGCAGCCTGGCACGTGACCCGGCGTTTCACTCGCCACCTGCTGGACCTGGCGCTGCATGGCCGGGCGATGCAACTGGTCAACGGCGTGGCGCTGGTGGCGCGGCTGGCGAAATCCGCCGAAGACCTCGGCGTATTGCTGTGGGAATCGGCGCCAGTGACGGAACTGTTGCGCGACGATTCACGCATCACCGGCGCTCGCGTGAACACCACAAAAGGCCCGGTCAATGTCCATGCCCGCAAAGCCGTGGTGCTCGCCGCTGGCGGATTTGCCAACGACATCGAGCGGCGCAAAGCCTTGTTCCCGCGCACGCCCACCGGTCACGAACATTGGGCGCTGCCTCCGCTGGCAGTCAATGGCGATGGCCTGCGGCTGGGTGAAAACGTCGGAGGCCGGGTCAACACCGATGTGGCCTCGCCAGTCGCCTGGGCACCGGTCTCACAAGTGGCGCATTCCGACGGCAGCACCGGCCATTTCCCACACATCATC
>JASFAW010000009.1:43433390-43479285 GCA_030737815.1 Allium fistulosum | reverse complement strand
CTAGCATCGGGGTTTTGCGAGGGGCAGTTCATGGGTTCCGGGAAGGCCGTAGGACAAGTCACAAGGATTTGTCGCCACAACCCTCACCCGGATTCAACTGCAGAAATGTCTTACGCGTTGGCGAAAACAATCACGCAGTACCCGCTACATCCTTGGGCAAACGCTGATCAATCACCTGATACAGCGCACTGCTCTCAGGCCAGTTGCGCATGAACCGCGCACGATCCCGGGCATAAGCCGGGGCGAAGCTGCCCACCGAGCCGTGCTGACACATCGAGTCCAGATCGATCAGCGCCCAGCGGTCTTCCTGCCAGAACAGGTTATGACCCTTGAAGTCGCCATGGCTGATGCGTTCGGCGATCAACCGTGCAAACAGCTGATCCAGCGCCTGCAACTCGCTTTCCGGCGCCGCACCGCTTTCAACATACGGCGCAAAACGCTCGATGATGTCCGGTCCGGCCAGGTACTCGGTGACCAGATAAGCCTTGCTGCGCAACCAGAAAAACCGGGTTTCCAGCACCGCCAGCGGTTTGGGCGTGGCGATGCCAAGGAACGCCAGACGATTGCCTTCGCGCCAGGAGTGCCAGGCGCGGCTCGGACGCCAGAAGCGCTTGAGCCAATGGGCAAAATTCTTGATGTTGTAACGCTTGATCACCAGCGCACGCCCGGCGACCTCGACCTTGCCGACACTGGCCGCGCCGCCGGTCTTGTACAGATGGCCCTGATCGAGCAAGGCATCGGCCTGCTCCAGCACCGGCAGCATCGCGGCCTCTTCCTCGCGGCGAATCGACCGCAGAGCAAATGCACCACGCTTGACGCTGAACAGCGTGCATTCACGACCGACCTTGATCAGGTAATCCTTCAAGCGCCAGGCACGCACCTTGTCGATCTGTTTTTGCAGGGCTTCCAGCGGCAGCGCGTGCTCGCTGTTGCTCAGCAGGTAATACACCAGCAATTCTTCGGTGAACGGCTCGAGCGACTTGGGCAACTGGGCGAAGAACACCCCGAGGTTTTCCAGCACTTTCTGACGGGACAACGGTTGGCCGGCGTTTTCCGCACAGATGCCCGCGCCATCGATCAGATACAGCTGACCGCCGTGGCGCAGCAGGTTGTCCAGGTGCAGGTCTTCCTGCCACAGGCCTTTGCCGTGCAATTGACCGATGGCGCCAAGCGCTTCGGCCAGCACCGCCGATTGTTCGTCGGCCAGCACCGGCAAGGATTCGACCTTGTTCCAGGCATCGCCCAGGCTTTCGGCGCCTTCAAGGAGCTCGAACAGCAACCAGCCGCCTTCGCCATCCTTCAGACCATCAGCCAGCAGCAACGGCGTGGTCATGCCCTGGGCGGCGAGCAGTTTCACCCCTTCCAGCTCACGCTGAAAATGCCGCGCCGCTTTGCTACCGACCAGTAACTTGGCCAGCACCGGACGCCCGCGCCACACACCGGCACCGACATAACGCTGCCCCGGCAACACGCGCAACAGACTCAACAATTGCAAGTCCGCAGGACCGGCCGCATCGGCGAGGGTTACCGACAGTGGCAGTTGCGGGGTTCGCCCGACACCGGTCAGCTCGGACAGCTGCATCAGCGGGTCTCCTTGTGACTACGTCGTGCGGTCAGCCGGGCGAGCCAGCTGTCGAGCAGCGAGCTGTCGGCGGGCTGATCGAGGTAAGCCGCCAGCAACTCACGCAATTGCGCGTCGCTCCACTCCGGTGCGCGGCGTTGCAGCGGCTCCAGGTCCTTGATCCGGTCACGCATGCCGAACAATAACGGTCGGGTTTTTTCCAGGTCGATCAGTTGCGCCTGGTACTCGTCACCGTTGGCCCGCAGAAAAATGTGCTTGGGATAGAAACAGCCGTGCACCTGGCGTACGCCGTGCAGATGCCGAGCCAGCAGCCCGCAGGCCTTGAGGATCGCCGTTTGTTGCGTTGCACCGAGTTGCGACCAGCGCGCCAGCAGCGACTCAAGGTCGCTCCAGCCATCCAGCGCGCGAGTCAGCAGGATCGCGCGGATTTCGCCGTCGACTTTGCGCTCACCGAAAAAAGCCGCTTGCAGCGCAGGAATGCCGAGTTTGCGATATCGGCTGATATTGCGAAATTCGCGGGCAAAACTGGGTTCGCCGAACGGCGCATGCAAGGTGCGGGTCAGGTAATTGCTCTGGCGCTTTAGGTAGTAACCCTGGCCTTCCAGTTCCAGACGAAACACGCTGCTCCAGCCGCCACGGGCGGTGTTGGGTTCATCTACAGCCTCAAGCTGCTTGGCCCACAGGGCGTCAAAAGTACCTACACCGTGGCGCTCAAGCAGTGCACGGTCGTCTTCGGCGAGAAAATCAGTCATTCGCGTCCCTCGAAAAATCTCACCACGTGGCGAATCCGTTGCTTGTCGGCGGCATTCAGCCGGTCACGCTGGCGGTATTGCAGGTAAAAGCGCAGGCGCTGGGTGTTCGACAGGTGATACTTGGCCACCTTGTCGAGGCAGGCCAGATCCTTGGTGATCCGGTATTTGAGCCAGAAACCGCGCCAGAAATCGCCGTTCGGGCAGTCGATCAGATACAACTGCGCCTGATCGTCGATCAGCAGGTTGCGCCACTTCAGATCGTTATGGGTAAAGCGGTGGTCGTGCATCACACGCGTATAACCGGCCAGTTGCCGGCTGACGCCGTCGACCCAGGCGCGATCCTTGAGCTTGGGATCGTTGCGTTCGGCCAGTGCCGACAGGTCTTCGGTGTGCGGCAGTTCACGGGTGATCATCGCCCCGCGATCGTAGGCCATGCCGTTGCGCTCCAGACCCCACGCCACCACTTCGGCGGTGGGAATGCCCCACTTGGCGAAGCGCTTGAGGTTTTGCCATTCCATCTTCACCCGGGGCTTGCCCAGATAACGCCGCAGGCCCTTGCCGGCACCGCTGTAGCGCTTGACGTAATAGTTGACGCCGTTGAGCTGCACGCGAATGACTTCGGACAAGGGATCGCGGGTCAGGCGCTCGCCCTGAAGGGCGAATACCGCTTCGAGGCTACCGAAATACTGCGCAAGTTCACTGTACTCAGGCTCCAGATTCCAACCCGCCATCAGAGCGCATCCCCGTAACGTTGCTTGCGCGCGTAGAGCTTGTTGGCCTTGCCTTCGAGCCAGCTCAGCAACGGCGCTTCTTCGGCCAGGATCTGGCGCAGCGGTTGCTGGAAGTAGTCTTTGAGGAAGCGCAATTTGTCGCGGCGGGTCAGGCCGATGTCCAGCGCGGAAAAGTACAGCGCCGCCAGATCCTTGTTGCGCCAGCGCTGGGTGATCGCCGGACGGGTCTGGGCGCGGTGCAGGTCGATCACCGAGAGTTTGAAGTCTTCCGGGGTGACCGGTTTGTCGGTGTGCAGTAGAAAGTGGCAGATGTAGCAGTCGCGGTGGTTGACCCCGGCGCGGTGCATCATGCCGGTCATGCGCGCGACCTCGGCGATCAGCGCCCGCTTGAGTTTCGGCTCCGGCGGTCGGTTGACCCAGTCGATGCTGAAGTCTTCGAGACTGATGGTCGGCGCCAGCTCTTCGGTGACGATGAACGAATGCTGATCCGCCGGGTTGCTGCCCTTCTCGCCGTACGCGACGGCGGTCATGGTCGGCACGCCGACTTCCTGCAAGCGTTGAATGGCTTTCCATTCCTGACCCGCGCCGAGCACCGGCAGCTTGGCAGTCAGCAGGTTCTTGAAGATCTCGCCCCAGCCGATGCCGCGGTGGATCTTGACGAAAAAGCCATTGCCGTCGACTTCCGTGCGCAACGTCCGGCGAGCTTCCAGCTCGCGGTACACCTCGCCCTGCAAGCCCTCGACCTCGGCGAACGGGTCGCGCCCGGCCCACAGGCTCTTGAACGGTTCAGCCAGCATCAACTTCATTTAAGCGTGCTCCGCCAGAATCACATCGGCCGCGTGCTGCGGCATGCTGTAGAGGTCGGCCGTCTCGGCGAAAGCCAGACCGTTGCGGCTCCAGGCCGCCCGTGCAGCGTCGTCGTTCAACATGTCAGTCAGGTATTGCGTCAGTTGCGCCTGATCGAACGGCTCGTCCAGCACCAGCCCGGCGTCGGCCTCGGCGATGTAATGGGCATAACCGCAGACCGCGCTGACCAGCACCGGCAACCCGGCGACCAGCGCTTCAAGCAGCACCGTACCGGTGTTTTCGTTGTACGCCGGGTGGATCAACAGGTCGGCCCCGAGCAGGAAACGCGGGATATCGCTGCGCCCCTTGAGGAACGTCACGTTGTCGCCCAGGCCCAGCGTCGCACTCTGCATCTGGAACAATTTGGGGTCATCCTGGCCGATTACAAACAGCCGGGTGCGTTTCTTCAGCTCGGCGGGCAGTGCGGCCAGCGCTTTCAGGCTGCGATCGACGCCCTTGGTCTTGAATCCGGAGCCGATCTGCACCAGCAGCAGTTCGTCGTCCTTCAGATTGAATTCGGCGCGGAAACCGGCGCGAATCCGGTCGGCATCCGCCGGACGGCGGCGATCCTGGCGATGCCCGGCGGCAGCAGGTGGAAGCGCTCCAGCGGTGTGTCGTAATACTTGATGAACAGCGGCTGCTGCACTTCGGAAATCATCAGCACTTCGGTCTTCGCATCCTTGGCGAACACCGCGCGCTCGTATTCGGCGAAGTGGCGATAACGGCCCCAGCGGCGATACAGCGAATGGCGCAGGTTCTGCGCCTTGTCTTCGAAGCAGCCGTCGGCGGCGTAGTAGACGTCCAGCCCCGGCATCTTGTTGAAGCCGATCAGGCGATCCACCGGGCGCTTGGCCAGGTCCGCTTCCATCCACGCGCTGAGCTTTTCGTTGCGCCGATGATTGAAGAACGCCTTGACCGGCGCCACCAGCACTTCGAAACCGGGCGGCACGTCACCTTCCCAGATCAGGGTGTAGACGCGGATCTGGTGGCCGCGCTTCTGGCATTCGAGGGCGATGCGCATGAAGTCGCGCTGCAAGCCACCAAACGGGAAATATTTGTACAGGACAAAAGCCAATTGCATCAGCGCAGCTCCTCAGCCATCAACAACGTGCTCAGTCGGCTGGCAACACGCTCGGGATTCAGACGCGTGAAGCACAGGGGCCACTCGCGTTTCAGGTCAAACTGACGGGCATCCTGCGCGGTCGGTTGATACGTACATTTCTTTTGCAGGCACGGCGCGCACGGGAAATCGCTGCCGAGGTGAATCTGCAGCTTGCCGTAGGCGCCGGTCAGGCCCGGATTGGTCGGGCCGAACAGGGAAATCGTCGGCACATCCAAAGCGGCGGCGAGGTGACCGAGACCGGTGTCCACCGCGACGCAGGCCTGGGCGCCGGCCAATACCTTGCCGACCCCGGCCAGGTTCAGCTTCGGCAGCACTTCGGCGTGTTTGAAACCGGCGGCGATGCGCTCGGCCCGAGCCTTCTCCAGCGGGTTGCCCCACGGCAGCCTGATCCCGACGCCGAGGTAACCGACCCGTTCGGTGAGCTCGCGCCAGTAGGCTTCCGGCCAGTGTTTGGTGTCCCAGGTGGTGCCATGCAGGAACACCACGTAGGCATTCTTGCGCGGCAGCTCGACCAGACGCTCGACGTTAAGGCCGTAATCGCCCAGGCCCTTCGGCAAGTCGTAACCCAGGGCGATGGCGAACAACTGGCGCACGCGCTCGACGGCATGCTGCCCACGGGCCACCGCCAGTTTGCGGTCATAAAAGCGCGCGGCGATCGGCTCGCGGGCCGAGCCCTTGTCGAGACCGGCCACCGGGGCTTTGACGTAGCGGGTCAGCCAGGCGCTTTTCAGCAGGCCCTGAGCGTCGATCACCAGGTCATATTTGTTCGCCCGAACGGACTGCTTGAAACGCTTCCACTCGCCGCTGGTGATGGTTTTCCAGATGTTTTTGCGCCAGCGGCGGATCGCCACCGGAATCACTTTGCCTACGGCCGGGTGCCAGGTCGGAATCTCGGCGAAGCCTTCTTCACCACCCAGTCGAACTTGATCCCGGGAATCGCCCGGGCGGCGTCGGTCAGCGCCGGCAACGCGTGAATCACGTCGCCCAGCGATGAAGTCTTGATCAGCAATACCCGCAAGTTAATGAACCTCGACCACAGAGCCCTGCAACCGCTGCAAGGCATCGTTGACCGCGTCCGGCATCAGCTGGCGCAGGCAGTTGTAATGGCCGAAACGGCAGGTGCGGTCGAAGCAAGGGCTGCAATCGAGACCCAGGCGGACGATTTCCACATGCTCGGCCAGCGGCGGGGTGAAACCCGGCGAGGTCGAACCGTAGACCGCCACCAACGGGCGATTGAGCGCAGCGGCCACGTGCATCAGGCCGGAATCGTTGGAGACCACCGAATCAGCGCAGGACATCAGGTCGATGGCCTCAGCCAGCGAAGTGCCGCCGCTCAGATTCACGGACTCTTCGCGCAGGCCCGGAATCAGCCGCGCGCGAATGTCTTCGCCCACCGCGTGATCGTTCTTCGAACCGAACAGCCAGACCTGCCAGCCTTCACGGATGCGCGCCTCGGCGACCTTGGCGTAATGCTCGGACGGCCAGCGTTTGGCTTCGCCGAATTCGGCGCCGGGGCACAGCACCAATACCGGACGATCGAGGGTCAAGCCGAACTTGGCCAATGCGGCCTCGCGGGTCACCGGATCGATCTGCAGACTCGGGCGCGGATAAGGTTTCGGCAGCTCGGCGTTCGGCTCATAGGCCAGCGCCATGAAACGCTCGATCATCAGTGGATAACGTTCTTTATCCAGCGTGCGCACGTCATTGAGCAGGCCATAGCGGAATTCTCCGCGCCAGCCGGTGCGTTTCGGGATGCCGGCGAAGAACGGCACCAGCGCCGACTTCAACGAGTTCGGCAGCAGGATCGCCTGGTCGTACTGGCCGGCCAGGGATTTGCCGATCCGCCGACGGGTCGCCAGCTCCAGCGCGCCGTGACCGAGCGGGAAGCTCAAGGCCTTGCGCACTTCGGGCATGCGTTCGAGGATCGGCCGGCTCCACTCGGGGGCCAGCACGTCGATTTCGCACTGCGGGTGGCGCTGCTTGAGACACTGAAACAGTGTCTGCGCCATCACCATGTCACCGACCCAACTGGGCCCAACGATCAGAATATTCATGTGGTTTCCATAAACGAACCGGGGAGGCTTTACGCCTCCCCGTCTCGAGAATCAGCTTAGCCCCAGCTCACGCCAGATCCGCATCACCTGCCGCCGTTCGTCCGCGAACTGATCGCCCGGTATCACCCCGGCGTCCTTCTGCAAGGCCTGCCGGTGGGCGGCGGAACGATAGGCCTTGTAGGCCTCGCGCAACAGGCTGGCGTCTTCGGCAGGCATCAGCCCTTTGTGCTCCAGCTCTTCCAGAATGCGGATATTGTCCGTCCAGCGCAGCAACGGCGGGTGGGTCTGCGACCACGCCAGGGCCGCGTATTGCACCATAAATTCAATATCGACGATACCTCCGGCGTCCTGCTTGAGGTCGAACGGCGCCGTGGCCTCGAAGGCATTCGCCCCGGTGCCGGCGGCGGTGCTCTTGCTGCCGAGGTTGTCGCGCATCTTGGCGCGCATCTCGCTCACTTCCTGTTGCAGTTTCGCCAGATCCCGCGCCTTGCCCAGCACCTGGGCCCGGACGTTCTCGAACGCCTGGCCGACATCCTTGCTGCCCACCAGCACCCGCGCCCGCACCAGCGCCTGATGTTCCCAGGTCCAGGCTTCATTTTCCTGATAGCGCGCAAAAGCACCGAGCGAACTGACCAACAGCCCGGACGCCCCTGACGGTCGCAGGCGCATGTCCACTTCGTACAGCTGACCGGAGTTGGTCTGCGCCGTCAGCAAGTGAATGATCCGCTGGCCGAGCCGGGTGAAGAACTGCGTGCCATCGATCGGTTTCGGTCCATCGGTTTCGGCCTGTTGATCGCCATCGTGGATGAACACCAGGTCCAGGTCCGAACCATGCCCCAACTCGATTCCGCCGACTTTCCCATAACCGACAATGATGAAGCCGGGATCGCACAGCGTGCCATCAGTGCGCAGCGGCGTGCCGTATTTGGCCACGGTCTGGCGCCAGGCCAGGGCCAGCACTTGTTCCAGAATCGCCTCGGCCAGCCAGGTCAGGTAATCGCTGACTTTCATCAACGGCAGGCTGCCGGCGATTTCCGAGGCGGCGACGCGCAAGCGGTGCGCCAGTTTGAAATGGCGCAGGGCTTCCATCTGTTGTTCGAGGTCGTCTTCCGGGATCCGGGTCAGGCGCTCGCGCAGCTCGGCGGCCAGCTCCGGCGCCAGCGGCGGCTTGAACAGCCGGCCTTCGTTAAGCAGTTCATCGAGCAGCAGCGGGAAACGGGTGATCTGCTCGGCGATCCACGGGCTGGCGGCGCACAGCGTCAGCAAACGACGCAGTGCGCCGGGGTTTTCGGTCAGCAACACCAGATAAGCCGAACGCCGGGCCACCGCTTCGACCAGCGGCAGCACCCGCTCAAGCACCAGATCGGGATTTTCGTGTTCCACCGCCTGAGCGAGCAGGCGCGGAATAAAGGCATCGAGACGTTCGCGCCCCAGACGCTGCATCGCCCGCAACTGCGGGCTGGCACGCAGACTCGCCAATGCCTTCAAGGCCTTGGTCGCGTCGGCGAAACCGCCCTCTTCCAACTGGCGACAGGCCGCTTCTTCGTCCTGAGCCTCTTCCCACAGCGGCAGCCATTCACCGCCGACCACCACTTCACTCTCGACGCCTTCGTCCTCATCCGGATCGGCGATCACCTGCGCGAAGTGCCAGGCGACCCGGCCGCGCCAGAACATCAGCTTCTCGTGGAACGCCTCCCAGTCGGCGAAACCGAGCATGAACGCGATTCGCGCCTGATCCTGAGCGCTGTCCGGGAGCATCTGGGTCTGGCGGTCGGCAATCGCCTGGATCGCGTGTTCGGTGTAACGCAGGAATTCGTAACCTTCGCGCAGCTCGCTGATCACCGCCGGCGGCAGATAGCCCTGCCCTTCGAGCGTGCTCAACACCTTTAATAGAGGGCGCTGTTGCAGACTCAGGTCGCGACCGCCATGAATCAGTTGAAAAGCCTGGGCGATGAACTCGACTTCACGAATACCGCCGGAGCCCAGCTTGATGTTGTCGGCCATGCCCTTGCGCCGCACTTCCTGCTGGATCAGCTGCTTCATGGTGCGCAGCGCTTCGATCGCCGAGAAGTCCAGATAGCGCCGGTAAACGAACGGCCGCAGCATTTCCTGCAACTGCTCGCCCGCCACCTGATCGCCGGCCACCACCCGCGACTTGATCATCGCGTAGCGTTCCCAGTCGCGACCCTGATCCTGGTAATACTGCTCCAGCGCATTGAAGCTCAGCACCAGCGCGCCGGACGAGCCGTACGGGCGCAGGCGCATGTCGACGCGAAACACGAAACCGTCAACGGTAATCGGGTCGAGGGCCTTGATCAGGCGCTGGCCGAGACGAATGAAGAATTCCTGGTTGTCCAGCGGGCGCTTCACGCCGACGGTTTCCCCGCCCTCGGGGTAGGCGAAGATCAGGTCGATGTCCGAAGACAGGTTCAGCTCGACCGCGCCGAGCTTGCCCATGCCGAGGATGACCATTTGCTGTGGTTCGCCGCTGCGCCGGCCGGTCGGCGTGCCGAACTGGTCGCAATGGCGGCGGTACAACCATTGATAGGCCTGATCGATGCTGGCGTCGGCCATGTCCGAGAGATCGCGGCAGGTCTGCACCAGATCGGCCTGGCGGTTGAGGTCGCGCCAGATGATCCGCACCTGATGCCGGGTGCGCTGACGACGCAGGGCCCGGCCCAGTTCATCCTCGGTCTGCGTGGTGCTGACCGCTGCCGCTATCTGCCCGCACAACTCGCCGGGGGCGAACGGCCGGTCCAGTTCGCCGGATTGCACCAGCGACAACAACATCAAAGGGTCACGAACGCTCTGTTCAATGACGAAATCGCTGGCGGCACTGACGCGGGCGAACTGCGCCCAGCGTTCCGGCGTCCAGGAGGAGAAGCCGTGATCGTCTTCCAGTTGCGCGACGGCCGCACGGAACGACTGCTCCGATCGGCTGACCAACGGCAGGAGAATGGCGGGCAGTTCGGCAAGCGCGGGCAGGGTCATGGTCTATCCTTGATCGGCGTGTAAATGGCCGCTTGTAGTGATGAATGAAAAACCGCTACGCGAAGGACTGTCGAACAAAAGTGAGAAATAGCTGAAATTTCTTTTTCTTTGGCAGCCAGCATCAAACTTTCACCTTTTTCGGATGGCTAAAGACCAACCTTAACGATTATTCTCACAACGCAGCTGGAGGCCACAAGCCTTTCATCTGTAGTTTTACTACTCGTCTATACATTCGAGAGGCTGAAATGCCGGATGATTTGTAGTAAAACTACACGCCGCCGGAACAACCTGTCGGCAATCCAAGAATTTTAAATCGTCTGCCCACAAGGCCAGTCGCAAACTCAGGCAACCGATTCTGGAAGCCTTTCCGCCCTGGAGCAAGCCATGCAAGACCTCGATCCCGTCGAAACCCAGGAATGGCTGGACGCCCTGGAATCGGTTCTCGACAAAGAAGGCGAAGACCGTGCTCACTATCTGATGACCCGTATGGGTGAACTGGCAACCCGCAGCGGTTCGCAGCTCCCTTACGCCATCACCACGCCTTACCGCAACACGATCCCCGTTACCCACGAAGCACGCATGCCTGGCGACCTGTCATGGAACGCCGCATTCGCTCGCTGGTACGCTGGAACGCGATGGCCATGGTAATGCGTACGAACCTGAAAGATTCTGACCTGGGTGGTCACATCTCCAGCTTCGCTTCCAGTGCGACCCTGTACGACATCGGCTTCAACTACTTCTTCCAGGCCCCGACCGACGAACACGGCGGCGACCTGATCTACTTCCAGGGCCACACCTCGCCAGGCGTCTACGCCCGCGCATTCATGGAAGGCCGCATCACCGAAGACCAGATGAACAACTTCCGCCAGGAAGTCGACGGTCAGGGCCTGTCGTCCTACCCGCACCCTTGGCTGATGCCTGACTTCTGGCAGTTCCCGACCGTATCCATGGGTCTGGGTCCGATCCAGGCGATCTACCAGGCTCGCTTCATGAAGTACCTGGAACACCGCGGTTTCATCCAGCCGGGCAAACAGAAAGTCTGGTGCTTCCTGGGCGACGGCGAGTGCGACGAGCCGGAATCCCTGGGCGCTATCTCCCTGGCCGGCCGCGAGAAGCTGGACAACCTGATCTTCGTCATCAACTGCAACCTGCAGCGCCTCGACGGCCCGGTTCGCGGCAACGGCAAGATCATCCAGGAACTCGAAGGCGTGTTCCGTGGTGCTCAGTGGAACGTGACCAAAGTCATCTGGGGCCGTTTCTGGGACCCACTGCTGGCCAAGGACGTCGACGGGATCCTGCAACGTCGCATGGACGAAGTCATCGACGGCGAGTACCAGAACTACAAAGCCAAAGACGGCGCGTTCGTTCGCGAACACTTCTTCAACACGCCTGAACTCAAGGCGATGGTTGCAGACCTGTCCGACGACGAGATCTGGAAACTCAACCGTGGCGGCCACGACCCGTACAAGGTCTACGCGGCGTATCACGAAGCGGTCAACCACAAAGAACAACCGACCGTCATCCTGGCCAAGACCATCAAGGGTTACGGCACCGGTGCGGGCGAAGCGAAGAACACCGCGCACAACACCAAGAAAGTCGACGTCGACAGCCTGAAGCTGTTCCGCGACCGCTTCGACATTCCGGTGAAAGACGAAGAGCTGGAAAACCTGCCGTTCTTCAAGCCGGAGCCAAACAGCGCCGAAGCCCGTTACCTGGCCGAGCGTCGTGCCGCACTGGGCGGTTTCGTGCCTCAGCGTCGCGCCCAGAGCTTCAGCGTGCCGACTCCGGATCTGGACACCCTCAAGGCGATCCTCGACGGTTCCGGCGACCGTGAAATTTCCACCACCATGGCCTTCGTGCGAATCCTCGCGCAACTGGTCAAGGACAAGGAAATCGGCCCGCGCATCGTTCCGATCATCCCGGACGAAGCCCGTACCTTCGGTATGGAAGGCATGTTCCGTCAGCTGGGCATCTACTCGTCCGTCGGCCAGCTCTACGAGCCAGTCGATAAAGACCAAGTGATGTTCTACAAGGAAGACCAGAAAGGTCAGATCCTTGAAGAAGGCATCAACGAAGCAGGCGCCATGAGTTCCTTCATCGCTGCCGGTACTTCGTACTCCAGCCACAACCAGCCAATGCTGCCGTTCTACATCTTCTACTCGATGTTCGGCTTCCAGCGTATCGGCGATCTGGCATGGGCCGCTGGCGACAGCCGCACCCGTGGCTTCCTGATCGGCGGCACCGCCGGCCGTACCACCCTGAACGGTGAAGGCCTGCAGCACGAAGACGGTCACAGCCACCTGCTGGCTGCCACCATCCCGAACTGCCGCACCTACGATCCGACCTACGGCTACGAGCTGGCGGTGATCATTCAGGACGGCATGAAGAAGATGACCGAAGAGCAACAGGACATCTTCTATTACATCACCGTGATGAACGAGTCCTACCAGCAGCCAGCCATGCCGGCCGGTGCCGAAGAAGGCATCAAGAAAGGCATGTACCTGCTCGAAGAAGACACCCGCGATGCGGCGCACCACGTACAGCTGATGGGCTCCGGCACCATCCTGCGTGAAGTCCGTGAAGCGGCGAAGATCCTGCGTGAAGAGTTCAACATCGGCGCCGATGTGTGGAGCGTCACCAGCTTCAACGAACTGCGTCGCGACGGCCTGGCCGTAGAGCGCAGCAACCGTCTGAAACCTGGCCAGAAGCCTAAACAGAGCTACGTCGAAGAATGCCTGAGCGGCCGTAAAGGTCCGGTCATCGCATCGACCGACTACATGAAGCTGTTCGCCGAACAGATCCGTCAGTGGGTACCGTCCAAGGAATTCAAAGTCCTGGGCACCGACGGTTTCGGCCGCAGCGACAGCCGCAAGAAACTGCGTCATTTCTTCGAAGTCGACCGTCATTTCGTGGTGTTGGCAGCCCTGGAAGCACTGGCTGACCGTGGTGATATCGAACCTAAAGTCGTGGCCGAGGCCATTACCAAGTTCGGCATCGACCCGGAAAAACGCAACCCACTGGACTGCTGAGGAGAAACTCTGTGAGCGAACTCATTCGCGTACCTGACATCGGCAGCGGTGAAGGTGAAGTAATCGAACTGTTTGTGAAGGTCGGCGACCGTATCGAAGCCGACCAGAGCATCCTGACTCTGGAATCGGACAAGGCCAGCATGGAAGTCCCGGCCCCGAAAGCCGGCGTCATCAAGAGCCTGAAAGTGAAGCTGGGCGATCGCCTGAAAGAAGGCGACGAACTGCTGGAGCTGGAAGTCGAGGGCGCCGCGCAAGCGGCCCCTGCTCCGGCTGCTGCGCCTGCCGCCAAGGCTGAAGCTGCACCGGCTGCCGCTCCTGCACCGGCTGCGCCTGCCGCAGCCCCTGCTGCCGCTTCGGTTCAGCAAGTGCACGTGCCGGACATCGGGTCGTCGGGCAAGGCCCAGATCATCGAGATCCAGGTCAAGGTCGGCGACACCGTCGAGGCTGATCAGTCGCTGATCACCCTGGAATCCGACAAGGCGAGCATGGAAATCCCGTCGCCTGCCGCTGGCGTGGTCAAGGCCATCAGCGTCAAGCTGAACGACGAAGTCGGCACCGGCGACCTGATCCTGGATCTGGAAGTGGCGGGTGCTGCGGCCCCTGCGGCTGCCGCTCCGGCCCAGGCTGCTGCTCCGGCCGCTGCCGCTGCGCCGGCGCCTGCCGCCGCGCCAGCCGCACCGGTTGCCGACAGCGTTCAGGACATCCACGTTCCGGACATCGGTTCGGCCGGCAAGGCCAAGATCATCGAAGTGCTGGTCAAGGCTGGCGACAGCGTTGAAGCCGACCAGTCGCTGATCACTCTGGAATCCGACAAGGCGAGCATGGAAATCCCGTCGCCTGCCGCTGGCGTGGTGGAAAGCGTTTCCATCAAGCTGGACGACGAAGTCGGCACCGGCGATCTGATCCTCAAGCTGAAAGTCAAAGGCGCCGCCCCGGCTGCTGCCCCGGCCCCAGCTGCCGCTGCTGCTCCGAGTGCTCCGGCGCCGGCCGCTGCTGCTCCGGCTGCCGCTGCACCTGCGGCTGCCGCTCCGGCCGCTGCTCCTGCCAAGCCGGGCGCCAAGGTTCACGCCGGCCCTGCCGTGCGTCAACTGGCTCGCGAGTTTGGCGTCGAGCTGAGCGCTGTCGGCGCCAGCGGTCCGCACGGTCGCATCCTGAAAGAAGACGTGCAGACCTACGTCAAAGCCATGATGCAGAAGGCCAAGGAAGCACCGGCCGCTGCCGCTGGCGCAACCGGTGGCGCGGGCATTCCGCCGATTCCGGTCGTCGACTTCAGCCGTTTCGGCGAAATCGAAGAAGTGCCGATGACCCGCCTGATGCAGGTCGGCGCCGCCAACCTGCACCGCAGCTGGCTGAACGTGCCGCATGTAACGCAATTCGACTCGGCGGATATCACCGAGCTGGAAGCGTTCCGCACCGCACAGAAAGCTGTTGCCGAGAAGGCCGGCGTCAAGCTGACCATCCTGCCGCTTCTGCTCAAGTCCTGCGCGCACCTGCTCAAGGAACTGCCGGACTTCAACAGCTCGCTGGCACCAAGCGGCAAGGCGATCATCCGCAAGAAATACGTGAACATCGGCTTCGCCGTCGACACCCCGGATGGCCTGCTCGTACCGGTCATCAAGAACGTCGACCAGAAGAGCCTGCTGCAACTGGCCGCCGAGGCCGCTTCCCTGGCTGAAAAAGCCCGGACCAAGAAGCTTTCGTCGGACGAGATGCAAGGCGCCTGCTTCACCATTTCCAGCCTCGGCCACATTGGCGGCACCGGCTTCACGCCGATCGTCAACGCGCCGGAAGTGGCGATCCTCGGTGTTTCCAAGGCAACCATCCAGCCAGTCTGGGACGGCAAAGCCTTCCAGCCGAAACTGATGCTGCCACTGTCGCTGTCCTACGATCACCGTGTGATCAACGGCGCCGCTGCTGCACGCTTCACCAAGCGTCTGAGCGACCTGCTCGCGGACATCCGCACCATCCTGCTGTAAAGCGTTCGGCCCTCCGGTAACGGAGGGCCGACTGCGTTCCACGTTTTCGAGCGCCACACGCTCGTACCTCAACCCCGTCAGTTTGGCGGGGCTTTTTTTTGCCTGAAATAACTGCCGCCCGCACTTTTCCCACAACTTGCGCTGATATAGGCCACGACTTTAGTCCACTTCCTATCGACATTTTTCAGCGACAGGCAACTAACCTTGGCGCATCAAAGTTGCACAGATAAAACCGGGCAACTTTATTTATTAATAACATTCATTCGAATGGATTCGAACATGCTGAAACCTACTATCGGCCCGATCATCGGCCACACAACAACTAATCAGGCGCGGATCTTTATTCGTGGCGGACTGCAACATAATGCGTCCGTATTTGCCGGCATTCGTTACCGCCCCCTGGATTCGAAACAATGGCAACCCGCCCAGTTTGTCAAACTTGATTCAACCCGCGACATGACGGAAGTATTCGTAATCGATCATCTGAAGGCAGACACCGAATACGAATACCAGACCGGCTGGTTTAGCCCGATGAGTCCCGTCCACACCATCCACAGCGTGGCGGAGTTGCCGCTGCAATGGCCAGGGGAGATTTATCGCCTGCGCACCCGCAACAGCCAGCCTTTGCAGCCGCGCGCTTACATCCTCGGCTCCTGCCGCTACCTGCGCATGACCGCCGGCGTCCCGGCGCTCCCGCATCTGGGCGACCGGATCTTCGCGTCCATCAGCCAGTTGATCGAGGGTGCAAAACCGGCAATCAGCGCAATCATGATGTGTGGCGATCAGATCTACGCCGACGATTTGAACCTGTTCGCTCCGGATCGCGATTATGACGAGATCATTTCAAAGTATCGTGCGGCGTTTTCACTGCCCAATATTCGACGTCTGATGTCTGGCACTTCGACTTACATGATCCTTGATGATCACGAAATAGAAGACAACTGGCCGATGAACGCCGACGTGTCCGATGGAACACTGTTTAGCAATGCGATGAAGGCTTACGAACTCTATCAAGCGAGTCACAGTCCGATCTGTTCAACAACAACTAATGGCACAATTGATCGCGCCACGCTTAAGCACTACTGGTATCAATTCAGCGACGGCGATATCGAATGGTTTGTGACGGACAGTCGAACTCGCCGCAATTTGTCGAATGACAACCGGCGCATCCTCGATGAAGAACAGGAACAGGCGCTGTGCAAGTGGTTGATCAATAGCCCGGCGCGGGTCAAGTTCGTGGTCACCAGCGTCATGTTCTACCCCGATCGCAAAATGAACGGCGATGATGCCTGGGCGGGCTTCCCCGAACAGCGCCTGCGCCTGCTGGAAACCATCCGCCAGCATCGGATCAGGAACGTCGTGTTCATTTCCGGTGATGTGCATGGTTCGCTGACTGCACGCTTGACACACAGCGAAGACCCAGAGTTTGAAGTTCACACCATCGTCTCGTCGCCGCTTTGCAACAGCAAACTGCTGCCCTACGCCAAGACGTCCACCTTCATTCTCGATCGGCCATTGGTTCGCATGGCAACGGGCGATTATCAGCATCAGCTGACCAGTACCGTGATCAGCAAGGACAACTTTGCGCATGTAATTGTCGCACAGGAAAAACTTCTTGTTCATTACCACAACCGGGACGGTAAAGCATTGCAAACCATTGAGCTCTCATTGCGTTGAGCTCGCGGTAAAACAATATGAAACACACTCATAAAATATATATATACCGCACCGACACTTCTAACCTTCCTTAATCTGCCGAGCAAAACAAGTCAACAGAACGGTGACACCATGCTAGTAAAAAAACCTTCAGTGGGTCCTATTCTTGGACATATTACCGAGAAAACCGCCAACATTTTTATACGCGCAGGTTTTCAATACAAGGACGATACAACTACACGAATTGCGGTAATTCGCTATCGAGAACTTAACAAGAAATCCCTGTGGAAAATACACACTACACCCATAGACAGAGAAGCTGACCATACTGCAGTCGTCCCGCTAACGGGACTTACCCAAGGGACAAAACACATCTTTCAGATCGGCTGGTGCGACGCGAGTGAGTTTTTTTTGGCTGACAGGTATCATTCGAGCGATTTTATCTGGAGCAAAAAGAAATACAAATTCACAACACGAGACGATACGCACGATAAAAGTCTCAGCTATCTAATAGGTTCATGCAGGTACTTGAAATTCGTTAACGGTCGCCCGCTCGGCTTGTCCTATAACTCGGTCATCTTCAAAGCCATGACTGATCAAAAAATCAAAACCGATGCCCTCGTCATGGTGGGTGACCAGATCTATGCGGACGATATGAACGCGTTCGCCCCAGACACGGAACTTCCCGAGTTTTTTGCTAAATACAGAGGCTCGTTCGCGGAAAAACATATTCGAAAACTCATGGCAAAGACGCCAACTTACATGATCCTGGATGATCATGAAATTGAGGATAACTGGCCAGCCAACAACTTCAACGATTCTGACCTGTTCAAAAATGCAATGCGGGCTTATGAAATTTATCAGTCAAGCCATGGCCCTGCCCACAAGTTGCAGCCTGATGGCACGGTAAGTAAAAAGCCCGATCATTATTGGTACCAGTTTTCACACGGTGCAGTGGAGTGGTTTGTGCTGGATACCCGCACACAGCGAAATCTGTCGCCTGAAGATCGACGGATAATTGATGCCAGTCAGGAAAAGGCTTTGCTCGACTGGCTGGCCACCAGCACTGCAAAAGCGAAATTTGTCGTCACCACTGTCATGTTCTACCCGGACTTGAAGATCGATGGCGGCGACTCGTGGAAGTCCTTCGGCGAACAACGCACCCGAATTCTCGAATGCATTCGCGTGAAAAAGGTGAAAAATGTTTTTTTTATCTCCGGAGATGTTCATGCCTCGATGACCAGCAAACTCACACACTCAGAGGACTCTGACTTCATTGTCCACACGATTGTCTGCTCACCATTGAAATGTATTCCTTTATTTGGCCCTCCCAAGGCCGACAGTTTTATGCTTGATCAGGTTCTATGCACCGTTGACGAAGCAACCTATTCGCACGCCCTTACCAGTACAAAAGTCATCAGCACCGATAATTTCTCGCGCGTGACCATCGACGCGAATACGGTTTCGGTGACCTTCCATGACAAAAAAGGCACGCTTCTGGAAGCGGTCTCGATACCCCTGATATGACCTTCTATTAACCGTCTGCAGCACCGGCTCTTCATCAACGCCAGCGCAATAATGCAGGATGGCCTGCAGAAATAGCCCGCCGTGCCGACATATTCTTATAGCACTTGGCCTTCATGTCTCTTGTCAGTCGGTGCCGCAATGATGCAACCTTGCCGCAGGCAACAGTAAAGAGGGCGCGAGCCCGGCGCGTTCAGCAAATTTCCAAGCGAGTTCCCTTCATGAAGAGCCAACCCGATGCCGCCAGCCGTATGGTGGCCGAGGTAGTGACGCAGTTGCCTGTGCCCTCGCGGCTCGGCATGCTGCGTTTCGAGCGCTTGAATGAAGCCAGTTGGGCCATGTTGTTTCTCGATCCCAACTGTGAACGCCAGTTCGGCCAGCCCGCCGTCGAACTCTGCGCTCTGGTCGGCTCGCCCTATGCCAGCCTGATGGAACCCGAAGCGCGTTATCAGCTGCACGACGCGATCCAGCAACAACTCGGTCACAGCCCGCATTATCTGGTGCGCTACACCCTGCACACAGCCGCCGGTGCGCTGAGCATTCTCGAACTCGGCGAAGCCTACAGACAGCACAACCGCCACTTGCTGCGCGGTTACCTGCTGGCGGTCGACAACGTGTTTGACGAGGCACCTTCGCTGCCGTCCGTCGACCTTGAAACCCAGAATTCACGCCTGCAAATCGCCCTGGAGCTCAACCAGCGCGCCCAGCAGGAACAACTGCAGCATCTGGAGCGGGTGCGCGCCCAACAGGATCTGATCCTGTTGCTGGCCCGCCAGCGCTACAGCAGCCAGAACTCCCTGCAGGAAGCTGCCGAGCTGATCACCCGTTGCGCCTGCGATATCTACGAAATCGACTGTGCCAGCCTGTGGAACCTCGAAGGCCAGAAGCTGGTGCCGATCTCGGCCTACCACCGCGCCACCCAGGAATACATCCTGCCGGAGGTGATCGACGTCAGCGGCTTCCCCGATTACATGGAAGCCCTGCACGGCAGCCGCGCCATCGACGCGCACAACGCGATGCGCGACCCGCGTACCCGGGAAATGGCCGAAGCCCTGCGACCGCGCGACGTCAACGCGATGCTTGACGCCAGCATCCGCGTCGACGGCCAGGTGGTCGGCGTGTTGTGCCTGGAGCAGACCGGCGTCACCCGCGCCTGGCAGTCCGACGAAATCGCCTTTGCCGGTGAACTCGCCGACCAGTTCGCCCAGGTCATCAACAATCACAACCGCCGCACTGCCACCAGCGCGCTGCACCTGTTCCAGCGCGCGGTCGAGCAAAGTGCCAACGCCTTTTTGCTGGTCAACTGCGACGGCGTGGTCGAGTACGTCAACCCGAGCTTTACCGCGATCACCCAGTACACCACCGAGGAAGTCCACGGCCAGCGCCTGTCTGAGTTGCCAGCCCTGGAAAACCTCAGCGAGCTGCTGTTCGACGCGCCGTCGGCGTTGGCCAAGAGCAACAGCTGGCAGGGCGAGTTCAAGAGCCGCCGCAAGAACCTCGAACCCTACTGGGGCCAACTGTCGATCTCCAAGGTCTACGGCGACAACCGTGAGCTGACGCATTACATCGGCATCTACGAAGACATCACCCAGACCAAACTGGCGCAGCAGCGCATCGAGCGCCTGGCGTACACCGACAACCTGACCAACCTCGGTAACCGGCCTGCATTTATCCGCAATCTGGATGAACGCTTCGCCCGGGATAGCGATACCCCGATCAGCCTGCTGCTGGTGGACATCGACAACTTCAAGCGGATCAACGACAGCCTCGGCCACCAGACCGGCGACAAACTGTTGATCAGCCTGGCCCGACGCCTGCGCAACAGCCTTAGCCCGAGCGGCAGCCTGGCGCGATTCGCCAGTAACGAATTCGCCGTGCTGCTCGACGACACTGACCTTGCCACCGGGCAGCAGATCGCCAACCAATTGCTGGCGACGCTGGATAAACCGATGTTCGTCGACAACCAGCTCATCAGCGTCACCGGCTCCGTGGGCCTGGCCTGCGCGCCGCTGCACGGCCGCGACCCGCAGACCCTGATGCGCAACGCCGGCCTCGCTCTGCACAAGGCCAAGGCCAACGGCAAACACCAGGTGCAGGTGTTCACCGAAGCGCTGAACGCCGAAGCCAGCTATAAGCTGTTCGTCGAGAACAACCTGCGCCGCGCTCTGACCCAGAATGAATTGGACGTGTTTTACCAGCCGAAGCTGTGCCTGCGCAGCGGTCGACTGTTGGGTATGGAAGCGCTGCTGCGCTGGAATCATCCGGAGCGCGGCATGATCCGGCCGGACCAGTTCATCAGCGTCGCCGAAGAAACCGGTCTGATCATTCCGATCGGCAAGTGGATCGCCCGCCAGGCCTGCCGCATGAGCAAAGCGTTGACCGCTGCGGGCATGGGCAACCTGCAGGTGGCGATCAACCTGTCGCCCAAGCAGTTCTCCGACCCGGATCTGGTGGCCTCCATCGCCAACATCCTCAAGGAAGAAGCGCTGCCGGCCAATCTGCTGGAACTGGAGCTGACCGAAGGCCTGCTGCTGGAAGCCACTGAAGACACCCACTTGCAGCTCGACCAGCTCAAGCGTCTGGGCCTGACCCTGGCCATGGACGACTTCGGCACCGGTTACTCGTCGCTCAGCTACCTGAAAAAATTCCCGATCGACGTCATCAAGATCGATCGCAGCTTCATCCATGAAATCCCGGACAACCAGGACGACATGGAAATCACCTCCGCCGTGATCGCCATGGCCCACAACCTGAAACTCAAGGTCGTGGCCGAAGGCATCGAGACCGCCGAGCAGCTGGCGTTCCTGCGCCGGCACCGCTGCGACGTCGGCCAAGGCTACCTGTTCGACCGGCCGATTCCGGGCGGCGAGCTGATCCAGGCGCTCAAGCGCTACCCGCGCGGTCCGCTCTGTCTGTAACCCGCAGGACACTATCCGCACATTTTGCCTGGTGATTAACCGGGCATCATTGGGCACACTGTGGGTCTGTTTATAGACATCCCATCCTGACTGAGAGGAACGATCATGGTTCTGCGCTCGGAAATTCTGGTGAACAAAAACGTGCTACCGACTAAAGAACAGGCTCTGCCTGGCCGCGAAACCCCGATGACCCTGCCTGAAAAACACTTTGTTTTCACCGAGACGCCGCTGCTGGGCCCTTTCTTTCAGGACGTCGACTTCGCAATCTTCGGGCTGGGCTGCTTCTGGGGTGCCGAGCGCCGCTTCTGGCAGCGCGAAGGCGTGGTCAGCACCGTGGTCGGTTACGCCGGCGGCTACACGCCGAACCCGACCTACGAAGAGGTCTGCTCGGGCCTGACCGGCCATGCTGAAGTGGTGCTGGTGGTGTATGACAAGGCCAAGGTCAGCTACGAAGAGCTGCTGGCGATGTTCTGGGAATTGCACAACCCGACACAGGGCATGCGCCAGGGCAATGACATCGGCACCCAGTACCGTTCGGTGATCTACGCGACCCATCCGGAGCAACTGGATGCGGCGTTGAAGAGCAAGGCTGTTTATCAGGCGGAATTGTCGAAGGCGGGTCTGGGTGAGATCAGCACCGAGATTGAACAGGCGCCGACCGTTTACTTCGCCGAGGCCTATCACCAGCAGTATCTGGCGAAAAATCCGGAAGGCTACTGCGGGATTGGCGGCACGGGTGTTTGCATGCCACCGAGTCTGGCGGGTAACTAAGTCCGCCCTGAACGCTCCCGCGCTATGTGCGGGAGCGATTGACGGTTGATCAGCTCTCGGCGATCAACCAATCCATCTGCCACCCACCCTGGGTCTGCCCAAGTTTCCTGGACAGCCACGGCAGCAGCTCACGCAATTCTTCCTCCAGCCCCCACGGCGGATTGGCAATCGCCAGGCCAGAGCCGTTCAGGCTGTTCGGCGTGTCCAGCGGATGCACCAGCAGCTCTACCCGCAGCAACTTCGGCGCACCGGTGCCGGCCAGATCCTGATAGAAACGGCGCAGTGCGCGCTGATCCTTCACCGGATACCAGATCGCCGCGACGGTCTGGCGCATCCGCGAGATCGCTTCTTTCAGCGACGCCGCACACCGCTGCATCTCGTCGAGCTTCTCGAACGGCGGATCGATCAGCATCACCGCACGCTTCTCGGTCACCGGCAGCAGCGCCCGCGCCACATGCCAGCCCTCGCCCAGATGCACGGCCACACGACGGTCGCCCTTCATGTTGTCCTTGAGCAGCACGCCGTCCTCCGGGTGCTTCTCGTTGAGCAACACGCGATCCTGGGAACGAGTCAGACGCCGCGCCAGCTCCGGCGAGCCCGGGTAATAGCGCAACTGGCCATCCGGGTTCATCTCGTGCAGCACCTTCATGTAATCGGCGGTCAGCGCCGGCAGATCCGGCTGATCCCACAACCGCGCGATGCCTTCCAGGTACTCGCCGGTACGGTTGGCCTGATCGCCCTGCAGGTCATACAGACCGATGCCGGCGTGGCTGTCGAGATAGGCAAACGGCTGCTCCTTGCGCGACATCAGGGCGATGAGGCGGGTCAAGGTCAGGTGTTTGAACACATCGGCGTGATTGCCGGCATGGAAGGCGTGACGATAATTCATGGCTGCTCCTGCGAGGGCCGTGAAGTTTACCTTTTACTGGGCGGCAAGTCAGGGGCTCGCAGCTGAGTGGCGTCCGGGTTCACTGATGATCGTTCCCACGCTCCGCGTGGGAATGCAGCCCGTGACGCTCCGCGTCGCATGGGGGTTCAGCCACAATTGCGGTGGACGCCTGGAACGCGGTGCATCCCTGGAGGCATCCCCACGTAGACGGTTCGACGCCTCGACGTGGGAACGATCGAGTCAGGACGGTATGGCGTGTAGGCGTTTGCCAATCACATCCAAGACATCACAGCCGTCACGCAGCGGAATCACGCAGAGTTGGGCGAAGTCGCTGAGGATGACCGAGTCGCACTCGACCGAGCCGCGCATGCACATGTTTTCCAGGACCTGAATCACGGCGCGGATGCGGTAGTTGGCGGCGTCCATCAGGACATCGAGCGGGGCGTGGGTGTCGATGAACAACGTGGGCATGTCGTTGCAGTTACTGGTCAGCGCCATGAGGCGGTTGTCGGGGTGGGGGATGAAGGGTTCGTAGGGTGGATCGGGTTTCAATGTTGGCACTGGAATGACTCCTAACGTAATGGGTGGTGCCGCCAACTCTCACTTCCACGCATTAGGTGGCGGCTGTACGCAGGTGTGGAAGACCGGGACGTTAGGCACCCGGCGCACTCGAAAGCGCCCCGCGCACAGCCACCAAAAACTCAAACGACAAAAACGTCTGACTGGTGCAGCTTGACGCGCCTAACGATAAAAGGGCTTCCACGCCCTGTCACCGAATTTGCGGTGACAGCCAAAAGACTATCCCCGCATCTCCGCGCCCACCAGTTCACGCAAACCGCCGCAACTCGCAGGAAACGTCCGAAGCCTTTGCCCGGAAATTTCACTCTGACTCGTCCCGCAAGTAGTCCAGCAGTGCCGAAGCCGACGATTCGTCCGACGCTGAAACCGCAAAAAACCTGACAACCTTGCAACGCAAAACGTCGGCGGGAAACGCCTCGAACAACGCCGGCAGCTCCTCGCTCAACCACTGCAAGGCGTTGTTGATCCGGGCATCTTCGCCGAACTGCGCCAGCAGCTTTTCCGGCACCGACCACCAAGGAAACTCCCGACCCGAGACCCGCGCCCTGCCCCCGATCTCGACGGTCTGACCGTTGATCAAGCCTCGCGTGAGGACCGGCAGCAATTGACCGGCATCCACCTCGGGCGACTCAAGGATCGGCAACAAATACCTCCCATCCCAGAACCGGAAGAACACCGCTTTCCCGTCCGGCATCAGCACCTGGGTCAGACTGCGAACGTGCTCGATCACCGCCTCAAGCCCCGCCGAAGAAACCGCCAGCCAGCCCCAGTCCCAAGACTCCGTGGTCGCCACCCAATCCAGAAACTCACTGTCCGCGTCGACGATTCCCACGTAGGGCATCACCGCATCCCACTCGGCATAGATCGTTTCCGCCCAGACTGGTTTCGGCATCTGCGCTTTCAGCGGCCAGGATTTCAGCGGTTCTACCGCACTCGAGCTGCTGAAAACCGCGAACAACTGCTCCGAGGGTTTCAGCGGCTGATCCTTCAACCATTGATCAGGCTGCACAGACACCGTCCTTGCAGCGCTCGCATTCTTCACAGAAAGGCGCATCACCTTTCAGGCTCATGATTTGCGCGGCAGTCAGAATCGCAGCCGGGGCTGCCGCCAGTTTTTCCGGCAACCCCGGCACCGTCGGCGCCGCGCTCATCGCCACCATCGGCGCACCACCGACAATGATCGGCACGCTGCTGAAGATCCCGCCGGGGCCGATGTTGATCCACTGCCCGCCCGCCTGAATCGTCGCGCTCGCCCCACCATCGATCACCACCTGCTGGCCGGCGCTGACGTGGAATTGAGCACTGGCGTTGATCGCCTGATTGCTCACGCGGATGTGCCGGTCGCCGGTCACCGTGAGATGGTCGTCCTGCCTCACCTCGGTCTGGCGCTGGCCGTGGGTGATGCGCTGCTCATCGGCTTTCAGCTCGTGTTTGGCGAGGCCGGTGACGACAACGCTGCGCTGGTTATCCACCTGCACCTGCTGATCGTTCAATACGTGCTGGGTCCAGTTTCGCTGGGCCCGCAGGTAGATTTCCTCGGCGCCTTTGCGATCCTCGATGCGCAATTCGTTGTAGCCCCCGCCGCCGGGACTACTCTGGCTGCGGAAAATACTGCGGGTCTTGTCGGCCGGCAGATCCAGCGGCACCGGCGTGGCGGCGTTCGGCAGACAACCCATGACCAGCGGTTTGTCGGCGTCGGAATCGATGAATCCCACCAGCACTTCCATGCCGACCCGCGGTATCAGCACGCTGCCATAACGGTCGTGGGCCCAGCCGCTGGCGACCCGCAGCCAGCAGCTGGAATGCTCGTTGAGTTCGCCGTCGCGATCCCAGGCCAGTTGCACCTTGACCCGGCCGTACTCGTCGCAATGGATTTCACTGTCTTGCGGGCCGGTGACCACGGCGGGTTGATAGCCGAGCATCCGTGGTTTTTCCGGGCCCATCGGCGGGCGGAAGAACACGTCCCACGGCGTGGCGAGAAAGGTATTACGGTAACCCTGGAATTCATCACCGTCGCTGGTCACCGATTCCTCCAGCACTTGCGGCTGTCGGCCACGGTGCTCGATCGCAGTCAGCAGCCAGAGGTCATTCAGATCCTGGCGCGGATGCTCGGTCAGTTGCAGGAAATGTCCACTGACGAGAGCGGATTGATCGCTGCGGCCCTCGGCCTGACGATAGTCGGCGACATGCCGCTCAAGGGTGCGCTGGGCCAGTTGCTTGCCGGTTTCGCGCTCGGTGAACTGGCCGGGAAAGTGGTAATCCTCCAGCACCGGGCGCTGCTCGCTTTCGGCGCGACTTTGCAGCGCCAGCCGGGGTTTGGTGAAGTCGTAATCACGCCGGGTGACCACGCTGGTGCGGGTTTCAACGCGTACGGTGAAACGCTTGATCGCCGGCGCCGATGCAGCCATGCCGCTGCCCGGCAGGTACAGCGTCGGCTCAGCCAAACGCGGGAACACCGTTTGGTCATCGCCGAACACCAGCAGATGCCCGTTCGGGCTGTGCTGAAAATGGAAATGAATGCCGACTTCGGCACACAGGCGCTGGATGAACGCCAGATCGCTCTCGGCGTACTGCACACAGTATTCACGCGGCGGATAGTCGCTGCCGAGGCGAAATTCGAAGGCATCGCGCAGGATCGCGTGATCCTTGAGGATCTGCGTCACGATCTGCGGCACGCTTTGGTGCTGGAAAATTCGCTGGTTGATCCGATGACCCAGATAGGCCAGACGCGGAACAAGACTGACGTGATAGCGGGTCAGACGCTTGCCGGAATCCCCCTGCCCAACCCGATAGATCTGACCGTGGATACCGGAACCGTCTTCATCAAAACTCAGAAACGCCTGACAGTGCAGCAGGCTTTCCAGATCCAGGTCCGGCCGCTCACTGACCAGCTCCAGGTCAAAGCGGAAGGGTTGGCTGATAGCTTCCTTGCCCGTGAACTCAAGGACTTTGAGGTCAAACTGGGCGCCTTCGACGGTCAACGTGAAACGCGGTTGATTGGCAGGCGCGAACATCCGATGTCTCTCTGCAGATTGAGGGCGGGCGATTCTGCATGAGGGGCAAGGGGTGCAGGTTGGGTGACTGAAAAATCAGATTTTCCCTACTTGAAACTTCGATCTCCCCTTCAAGAATTGGCGCATTCGACTACAGACATTTCTTTCAGAAATATCACCAAACCCTGTGGGAGCGAGCCTGCTCGCGATAGCGATTGAACATTCAAAATTGATGGTGACTGACTTGACGCTATCGCGAGCAGGCTCGCTCCCACAGGTTGCTCGGGTGAACCCGATAAATCGCAGGCAATAAAAAACGGCCCGCTTCCTGACAGGAAACGGGCCGTTTTCTTGTGAGCCTCAGCTCATTTCCATCACTTGTTCAGATGGAAATCCTTCTCGGCCGCCTCAAAGCGCTGAACCATGCCGGCGCTCGGCTGGCCCATCAGGCTGACCAGGTAGATCGCCAGGCTGGCGAAGATGAAGCCCGGGATGATTTCGTACAGGCCCAGCAGTTCGAAATGCTTCCATACGATCACGGTGATCGCGCCGACCAGGATGCCGGCCAGTGCGCCGTCACGGGTCATCTTCTTCCAGATCACCGAGATCAGCACCACAGGACCGAACGCTGCACCGAAACCGGCCCAGGCGTAGGACACCAGGCCCAGCACGCGGTTGTCCGGGTTGGCGGCCATCGCGATGGCGATCAGTGCAACCAGCAGCACCATGGCGCGACCGACCCAGACCAGCTCGACTTGCGAAGCGGATTTACGCAGGAAAGCCTTGTAGAAGTCTTCGGTCAGGGCGCTCGAGCACACCAGCAACTGGCAGCTCAGGGTGCTCATCACGGCAGCCAGAATGGCCGACAGCAGCACACCGGCGATCCACGGGTTGAACAGCAGCTTGGCCAGTTCGATGAACACACGCTCGTGGTTCTCGGTGACTGGACCCGCGACTTCCGGGTGCGCCGAGAAGTAGGCGATACCGAAGAAGCCCACGGCCACGGTGCCGCCCAGGCACAGGATCATCCAGGTCATGGAGATGCGACGGGCGTTGGCAATCGATTTCACCGAATCAGCGGCCATGAAGCGCGCCAGGATGTGCGGCTGGCCGAAGTAGCCCAGACCCCAGCCCATCAGCGAGATGATGCCGATGAAAGTGGTGCCTTTGAGCATGTCGAAGTTGCTCGGGTCCTGTGCTTCGATGGCCAGGAACGTGGTGTCGACGCCGCCGGTGGCCAGCAGCACGATGATCGGCGTCAGCAGCAGGGCGAAGATCATCAGGGTGGCTTGTACGGTGTCGGTCCAGCTTACCGCGAGGAAACCGCCAACGAAGGTGTAGGCAATCGTCGCTGCAGCACCGGCCCACAGCGCGGTCTCGTAGGACATGCCGAAGGTGCTTTCGAACAGACGGGCACCGGCCACGATGCCGGAAGCGCAGTAGATGGTGAAGAACACCAGAATCACTACCGCCGAAATGATGCGCAGCAGACCGCTTTTGTCTTCGAAACGGCTGGAGAAGTAGTCCGGCAGGGTCAGCGCATCGCCGTTGTGCTCAGTTTGAACACGCAGGCGACCGGCAACAAACAGCCAGTTCAGGTAGGCACCGACGATCAGGCCGATGGCGATCCAGCTTTCGGACAGGCCGGACATGTAGATGGCGCCCGGCAGGCCCATCAGCAACCAGCCGCTCATGTCGGAAGCGCCGGCGGACAATGCCGTCACCACGCTGCCCAGGCTGCGGCCGCCCAGAATATAGTCGGAAAGGTTGTTGGTGGAGCGATAGGCCATGAAGCCGATCAGCACCATTGCTGCGATGTAGATCACGAACGTGATCAGGGTTGGATTGCTTGCGCTCATTACGTACGTGCCCTGGCTTTGTTTTTATGTAGCGGCGGCGGTTGCACCGTTTGCAGACTGACGTCTGACAGACGATTCGCACGGCCGCGCATTTATGACCAATGTTTCCCCAGGAAAGCCATTGGCCGGTGCGTCGGGTTTCCCCGGTTGCACCTTGGGCGCGAATCCTATGCAACAAAGCAAAACAGGTGCAACCAGTTTCTTGAGAATTAGTTGCACCCAGTCGGATTTATCCTACGGAAGTGGCTTTTTGCTCCCTTTTAACGCAGTGACAACGCTTTTCTAGAAGCAAAAGCACCAAGCAAGAGCAGCACTTTCGTACCAGAAATTATTTCCTGACGAGCTGCAGAATATTCCGACAAAAAAGGGTTGCACCCGGTTGCACCTGTTTCGGCTCGCGGCTAATCTTGCCGCCAGCTGTTGTCGCGCAACTGCGGCACCTATGAGGATAAAAATATGGCTACCACCACCCTTGGGGTCAAACTTGACGACCCGACCCGCGAACGCCTCAAGGCCGCCGCAACCTCGATTGATCGCACACCGCACTGGCTGATCAAGCAGGCAATTTTCAATTACCTGGAAAAACTCGAGGGTGGTGCAACCCTGACCGAGCTGAACGGTTTGTCCGCCAAGGACACCGACGACGCAGGTGAAGTCCACACCGATCACGCTCACCAATGCTTCCTCGAATTTGCTGAAAGCATCCTGCCGCAATCGGTGCTGCGCGCCTCGATCACCGCCGCTTACCGTCGCCCCGAGCCGGAAGTGGTGCCAATGCTGATCGAGCAGGCGCGCCTGCCGGCGCCGATGGCCGAAGCTACCAACAAACTCGCCGCAACCATCGCGGAAAAACTGCGTAACCAGAAGAGTGCCGGCGGTCGTGCAGGCATTGTTCAGGGCCTGTTGCAGGAATTTTCCTTGTCCTCCCAGGAAGGCGTGGCGCTGATGTGCCTGGCCGAAGCGCTGCTGCGTATCCCGGACAAAGGCACTCGCGATGCACTGATCCGCGACAAGATCAGCACCGGCAACTGGCAGCCGCACTTGGGCAACAGCCCGTCGCTGTTCGTCAACGCGGCGACCTGGGGTCTGCTGCTGACCGGCAAACTGGTCTCCACCCACAACGAAGCCGGCCTGACTTCTTCCCTGAGCCGCATCATCGGCAAGAGCGGCGAGCCGATGATCCGCAAGGGCGTCGACATGGCCATGCGCCTGATGGGCGAGCAGTTCGTCACCGGCGAAACCATCGCCGAGGCCCTGGCCAATGCGAGCAAGTTCGAAGCCAAGGGCTTCCGTTATTCCTACGACATGCTTGGTGAAGCGGCGCTGACCGAACACGACGCCCAGAAGTACCTGGCCTCGTACGAACAAGCCATTCACTCGATCGGCAAAGCGTCCCACGGCCGTGGGATTTATGAAGGCCCGGGCATTTCGATCAAACTGTCGGCCCTGCACCCGCGGTATAGCCGTGCCCAGTACGAGCGCGTGATGGACGAGCTGTACCCGCGCCTGCTGTCGCTGACCCTGCTGGCCAAGCAATACGACATCGGCCTGAACATCGACGCCGAAGAAGCCGACCGCCTGGAGCTGTCGCTGGATCTGCTCGAGCGCCTGTGCTTCGAGCCGCAACTGACCGGCTGGAACGGCATCGGTTTCGTCATCCAGGCTTACCAGAAGCGTTGCCCGTACGTGATCGACTACGTGATCGACCTCGCTCGCCGCAGCCGTCATCGCCTGATGATCCGTCTGGTGAAAGGCGCGTACTGGGACAGCGAAATCAAGCGCGCCCAGGTCGAAGGCCTGGAAGGCTATCCGGTCTACACCCGCAAGGTGTACACCGACGTTTCCTACATCGCCTGCGCGCGCAAACTGCTGTCGGTGCCGGAAGTCATCTACCCGCAGTTCGCTACGCACAACGCCCACACCCTGTCGGCGATTTATCACATTGCCGGTCAGAACTATTACCCGGGCCAGTACGAATTCCAGTGCCTGCACGGCATGGGCGAACCGTTGTACGAGCAGGTTGTAGGTAAAGTCTCCGAGGGCAAGCTGAACCGTCCATGCCGCGTGTACGCTCCGGTCGGCACCCACGAAACCCTGCTGGCGTACCTCGTACGTCGTCTGCTGGAAAACGGCGCCAACACCTCGTTCGTCAACCGTATCGCCGACCAGTCGATTTCGATCCAGGAACTGGTCGCCGATCCAGTTGCTCAGATCGAGCAGATGGCAACCGTGGAAGGTGGTTTCGGCCTGCCGCACCCGCGCATTCCGCTGCCGCGTGACCTGTATGGTTCCGAGCGCGCCAACTCCGCCGGCATCGACATGGCCAACGAACATCGTCTGGCGTCGCTGTCCTGCGCCCTGCTGGCGACCGCGCACAACAACTGGAAAGCCGCGCCGATGCTCGGTTGCGCCTCCAGCAACGAAGCGCCGGCACCGGTGCTGAACCCGTCCGATCTGCGTGACGTGGTCGGTCACGTGCAGGAAGCCACCGTCGAAGACGTCGACAACGCCATTCAATGCGCCCTCAACGCCGCACCGATCTGGCAGGCCACCCCGCCGGCCGAACGTGCCGCGATTCTGGAACGTGCTGCTGACCTGATGGAAGGCGAGATCCAGCCGCTGATGGGCCTGCTGGCCCGCGAGGCCGGCAAGACCTTCGCCAACGCCATCGCCGAAGTCCGCGAAGCGGTCGACTTCCTGCGTTATTACGCGGTGCAGGCACGCAACGATTTCAGCAACGACGCCCACCGCCCACTGGGCCCGGTGGTGTGCATCAGCCCGTGGAACTTCCCGCTGGCGATCTTCAGCGGCCAGGTTGCCGCCGCACTGGCCGCCGGTAACCCGGTGCTGGCCAAACCGGCCGAACAGACTCCGCTGGTCGCCGCACAAGCCGTGCGTCTGCTGCTCGAAGCCGGGATTCCGGAAGGCGTGCTGCAACTGCTGCCGGGTCGCGGTGAAACCGTCGGCGCCGGTCTGGTTGGCGATGAGCGCGTCAAAGGCGTGATGTTCACCGGCTCCACCGAAGTCGCCCGTCTGCTGCAACGCAACATCGCCGGTCGCCTCGACAACCAGGGCCGTCCGATTCCGCTGATCGCCGAAACCGGCGGCCAGAACGCGATGATCGTCGACTCTTCGGCACTGACCGAACAGGTTGTGATCGATGTGGTGTCGTCGGCCTTCGACAGCGCCGGCCAGCGTTGCTCGGCCCTGCGTGTCCTGTGCTTGCAGGAAGATTCCGCAGATCGCGTCATCGAAATGCTCAAAGGTGCGATGGCTGAAAGCCGTCTCGGCAACCCGGAGCGTCTGTCCGTGGACATCGGCCCGGTGATCGACGCCGAAGCCAAGGCCGGTATCGAGAAACACATCCAGAGCATGCGCGACAAAGGTCGCAACGTGTACCAGGTGGCCATCGCCGACACCGAGGAAGTCAAACGCGGCACCTTCGTCATGCCGACCCTGATCGAGCTGGAAAGCTTCGACGAGCTGCAACGCGAGATCTTCGGCCCGGTACTGCACGTGGTGCGCTACAAGCGTAAAGAGATCGACCAGTTGATCGCCCAGATCAACGCCTCCGGTTACGGCCTGACCCTCGGCGTGCACACCCGCATCGACGAGACCATCGCCAAGGTGATCGACAACGTCAACGCCGGTAACGTCTACGTCAACCGCAACATTGTGGGTGCGGTGGTCGGCGTCCAGCCGTTCGGTGGCGAAGGCCTGTCGGGTACGGGTCCGAAGGCCGGTGGCCCGCTGTACCTGTACCGTCTGTTGTCGACGCGTCCTACCGATGCCATCGAACAGTCCTTCGCTCGCGGTGACGCTGCCGTGGCGCCGGACGTTCGTCTGCGCGATGCAATGAGCAAGCCGCTAACCGCCCTGAAAGCCTGGGCCGACAGCAACAAGTTCGCCGACCTGAGCACCCTGTGCGTGCAGTACGCGGCGCAGTCGCAAAGCGGTATCACCCGCGTACTGGCCGGCCCGACCGGCGAGAAGAACAGCTACGCGATCCTGCCGCGCGAGCACGTGCTGTGCCTGGCGGACATCGAAGGTGATCTGCTGACCCAACTCGCGGCGGTACTGGCTGTAGGCGGTTCGGCGGTCTGGCCGGAATCCGACACCAGCAAGGCATTGTTCGCACGCCTGTCGAAGGAAATTCAGGCGCGGATCAAACTGGTTTCCGACTGGAACAAGGACGACGTGGTGTTCGATGCGGTTCTGCATCACGGCCATTCCGACCAGTTGCGTGCGGTCTGCCAGCAGATCGCCAAGCGTGCCGGCGCCATCGTCGGGGTTCAGGGCCTGTCCCAGGGCGAGACCAACATTGCGCTGGAGCGCCTGGTGATCGAGCGCGCGTTGAGCGTCAACACTGCGGCAGCGGGCGGTAACGCCAGCCTGATGACCATCGGCTAAACGGCTGTAACGCCAGGCGACCGCAATGGTCGCCTGGCATGTAATTCCCTTGTGGGAGCGAGCTTGCTCCGGGCGGCGCTCCGACGAAGACGGAGTGTCAGTCGACATCAATGTTGCCTGAACCATCGCTTTCGCGAGCAGGCTCGCTCCCACAGTTGTTTTGGGGTGTTTGTTAAGTGGGTGCTCGGCTCTAACATCACCGTGATCAATCTTCCTGTTCAGGCTTTAATCGCACGCCTAGACTCGGCCCATTCCAAAAAAAGGTAGGCCGCCATGTCCGAGACGCTGCTCAGTTCCCGCAATCTGGCTTTCGAGCTGTACGAAGTCCTCGATGCCGAGGGCCTGACCCGGCGCGAGCGGTTTGCCGAGCACAACCGCGAAACCTTCGATGCCGCCATCGGTACAGCGCGCAACATTGCCGAGAAGTACTTCGCGCCGCACAACCGCAAGGGCGACGAGAACGAACCGCGCTACGAGAACGGTCAGGCGATTCTGATTCCCGAGGTGAAACCGGCAGTGGATGCGTTCCTCGAAGCCGGATTCCTCAACGCGGCGCGCAGTTTCGACGCTGGCGGCATGCAACTTCCTACGCTGTTGTCCCAGGCCTGCTTCGCCCACTTCCAGTCGGCCAACGCGGCTTCTACCTCCTATCCGTTCCTGACCATGGGCGCCGCCAACCTGATCGAAAGCTTCGGCACCGAAGAGCAGAAGCAACGCTTCCTGCAACCGATGATCGACGGCCGCTTCTTCGGCACCATGGCCCTGACCGAGCCCCATGCCGGCTCGTCGCTGTCGGATATTCGTACCCGCGCGGAGCCTTCGTCCGACGGCACTTATCGCCTCAAGGGCAACAAGATCTTCATCTCCGGCGGTGATCACCCGCTCTCGGAAAACATCGTGCACATGGTGCTGGCCAAACTGCCGGACGCACCGGCCGGGGTGAAAGGCATTTCGCTGTTTATCGTGCCCAAATTTCTGGTCAACGATGACGGCAGTCTGGGCAAGCGCAATGACGTGCTGCTGGCCGGCCTTTTCCACAAGATGGGCTGGCGCGGCACGACGTCCACGGCGCTGAATTTCGGCGATAACGGCGAGTGCGTCGGTTATCTGGTGGGCAAGCCGCACCACGGTTTGAGCTACATGTTCCAGATGATGAACGAGGCGCGGATTGGCGTCGGCATGGGCGCGGTGATGCTCGGTTATGCCGGTTATCTGTACTCGCTGGAATACGCCCGCGAACGTCCGCAAGGCCGGGTGCCGGACAGCAAGGACCCGACCACGGCGCCGGTGGCGATCATTCAGCACGCGGATGTCAGACGCATGCTGCTGACGCAGAAATCCTACGTCGAAGGTGCGTTCGACCTCGGTCTGTATGCGGCACGGCTGTTCGATGACACCACCACGCTTGAGACTGAAGCGGAGCGCAAACAGGCTCATGAGCTATTGGACTTGCTGACACCGATCGTCAAATCCTGGCCCTCCGAGTTCTGTCTCAAGGCCAACGAACTGGCGATCCAGATTCTCGGCGGCCACGGTTACACCCGCGAGTACCCGGTGGAGCAGTACTACCGCGACAACCGCCTGAACCCGATCCACGAAGGCACCCACGGCATTCAGTCGCTGGACTTGCTGGGACGCAAACTGGCGCAGAACGGTGGTGCCGGGCTCAAGCAACTGATCCGCCTGATTGCCGACACCGCCGAGCGCGCAGTCGCGTACGAATCGTTGACCGCACTGCGTGAGCCGTTGGAGAAACTGGTCGCGCGCCTACAGACGGTGACCATCGGTCTGCTGACCGACCTGGCTCAGGGCAAGGTCAACAGCAGTCTGGCGAATTCGGCGCTGTACCTGAAGGTGTTCGGGCACGCGGTGATTGGCTGGCGCTGGCTGGAGCAGGCGATTCGCGCCGAGGAAGGGTTGGCCAAGGGGAATGCGGCGGATGCCGACTTCTATAAGGGCAAGTTGCAGGCGGCGCGGTATTTCCTGACGTGGGAAGTGCCGGGTTGCCAGCATGAGCTGACGTTGCTGGAGGCGCGGGATGATACATGTCTGGCAATGCAGGATGCGTGGTTCTGATCTGGATTATGCGTTGCGGCTGATACCGTCTTCGCGGGCAAGCCCGCGAAGACGCCCGGACGGGTGGCGCATCAGCTCAACTTGAACCCACCCATCTGCCGCGCCAGATCATCCGCCAGCCGCTGCAACATCTGACAATCCTCACGACAGGCGCGGACCTCCCCCGCCGTCGCCCGGGCCAGATCGGAAATGCCCTGTACGTTGCGGTTGATCTCCTCGGTCACCGCCGACTGCTCCTCGGTCGCCGTCGCCACCTGATGGTTCATGTCGCTGATGCGCTCGACCTGCCCGGTTATCGCCGTCAGCGACGCCCCGGTACGCTGGCTCGATTCGACTCCGGTGCCCGTCGCGGCCTGGCCGGTGCGCATCGATGACACCGCGTTCTCCGCCCCCTGCTTAAGGCTGCCGATCATCTGCTGAATTTCGTCGGTAGACGCCTGAGTCCGGCGCGCCAGCGTGCGCACCTCGTCGGCCACCACCGCAAAACCACGCCCCATGTCCCCGGCCCGCGCCGCTTCAATCGCCGCGTTCAGCGCCAACAGATTGGTCTGCTCCGACACCCCGCGAATCACCGCCAGCACCTGATCAATCGACGCCACCTGATGCGCCAGCTCACCCACCGCGCCCGCCGCAATGCCGATTTCATCGGACATGCTTTCGATATGGCGAATCGAGCCGCCGACCACTTCCCGCGCCTGCATCGCTTCGTCGCGGGCGGTTTGCGAGGCGAGCGCGGCATTGCCGGCGTTCTGGGCGATTTCCTGCACGGTCAGGCCCATTTCGTGGACGGCGGTGGCAACCATGTCGGTCATTTCTGCTGGCGGCCGGAGCGCTCGGCGGTGTTATCCACAACCCTGGCCACCTGGCCGACGGCAACGCGCAGACGCTCGCTGGTGGTCAGCACTTCGCCGATCATCCCGCGCTGGCTGTCGAGGAAACGGTTGAAGCCCGCGCAAGGTCGCCCAGCTCATCGGCGCGGCTGGAATCTAACCGGTGAGTCAAATCTCCACCACCGCTACCGATTGCTACCAATGCAGCTGTTACCTGACGAATCGGTCGCACCAACCCCTGGGCCAGCCAAATCACCAGCGCCAGGCAAACCAGCGCGACCGTCAGCCCGATCCCGCTGCTCATCCACATCGCCCGGCGGGCTTCGGCGTAGATCTGCGACTGTGGCACTTCGGCCACCAGGGTCCAGCCGAGGTCGCGCAAAGGCAGGCTGAAGGCGAGGAAATCTTCGCCGTCGCGCTGGAAGCTGCTGTTGCTCGCCACTTTATGGCCCATGACCGCTTGCGCTGCGGACTCGCCAATCTGCTCGCTCAAAGTGCGCTTGCCGCTGAACTGTGCCTCGGGATGGACCTGGATCAAGCCGTCGGAACGCACAAGATAGACCTTCCCGCGTTCGCCGAAGCTGAAGTTGTGGATCAGCTCCGACAGCTCTTTCATGCTCAACCCGAGTCCCGCGACACCGACCACTTTGCCGGCCCGCTCCACCTTCAAATCGATGAACAGCGCCAGCTCTCCGGTGGCCCCGTCGTTGTCGATGTTCAGGGTTCGCTGCTGATTGCTGTCGAGGAAGGAATAGAACCAGGCATCGGCCGGTTTGTCGCGACTCAGGGTGCGATCCAGGCCTTTTTCGGTGATGTAGTGATTGGATTCGGTGCCGATGATCAGCGCAGTGAACGCCTTGTGTTCAGCGCGGATGCCTTCCAGATACTGCGCGAAGCCCGCCGTTTTGCCGGAGTCTTCACCATTGGCCAGCCACTCGCGAACCATGGTGTTACTGGCGATGTCTTTGGCGGCGGTGAGAGGTTGAACGAGGATTCGTTCGATGTCGTTGCGCGTCGCTTCGATGCTCGACGGCAGGGCCTGCTCGACCAGATAGCTCTGGGCGAGGCGGTTGACCACCAGGGTATAAATGCCAACCACTATCAGAATGCTGACCAGCAGGGCGGTGCCCATACCGAGGATCAGCTGCCATTGAATACTGCGACGCCAGAACTGCATGGAGCACCCCCAAAGAATAAGAGGCTGAAACACTGCAACAGCCGTGCCGATTGTATACAGCGCAATCGACAATCTTATTCTTTGGTTGTGCGCAACCCCATCAACCCTGATTGATGGTCTTGGCGATGGTCTCGACCGTGGCGCTGACTTGCTCTTGGTAACGCTCGAGTTCCTGCTGGTGCTGCTTCTTCATTTCAATCTGCTGCGAGCACAGATTCATCGCCGCCAGCACCAGCAGGCGATCGCCGATCAGGGTCGGGTATTTCTTCTTGGTGTCGGCCAGTGCGGCCTTGAGCATCAACGCAGCGTCCAGCAGGGTCTGTTCTTCCCCGGCCGGTGCCTTGATCGAATAGTCCTCCCCCATGATGGAGATGACTTTTACCCCTGCTGTGCCGTGGTTCATGCGCTGACAGGACCTGCGTTGACGCGATCAACCAGGGCCTGGATGCGCGCGGCGGTGGCGCCGTGCTTTTCTTCCTGTTCCATCAGGCTCAGTTGCAGGCTTTCGTTTTCATCCTTGGCCTGGGCCAGTTCCGTGGACAGGGTCTGGTTGGTTTCCGACAGGGTCTGGTTTTGTTGCACCAGGTCGCTGACGAGCTGTTCCAATTGGCTGAGGGATGCTTCCAACATTTTGATCTTCCAGGGCTTTTTCAAAGGGCGCGTACGATAAAGAAAAGTCGTCGTTGACGCCAGGGTTAAACCGGCGCAAGGCCTTGATTTTCCTGGCGGCCGACCGTTCTTGCGAGTGTTAGAGACTGTGATCTGCCGATCTGGTTCCTGCACTTCGTCGCCCGACGCCCCATGCGACAAATACGCACACCGCCTCAAGACTTTAGTCGTATGACCGATAAGTCACCCAACAGCAGTCTCAGCCCGCACGGATGCGGCCCTTCCCTGGTATCCGCCTCCATGTCCCTTCGCAATATGAACATCGCCCCCCGGGCGTTCACCGGTTTCGCCCTGATCGGCGGCCTGATGCTGATTCTCGGCGTGTTCGCCCTGAATCAGATGAGCAAGATCCGCGCAGCAGGCGAAGACATCGCCACCGCCAGCGTGCCTTCGATCAAGGCCCTCGACGAATTCACCCAGTTGACCCTGCGCCTGCGCGTGCTGTCGTATCGGTTGCTGATCAACCGTGAGCCAGACGTCCAGCAAAAAACCATCGAACTGTTCGATTTGCGCAACCGGCAGATCGCCGACGCGCAACGCGCCTACGAGCCGCTGATCGATGGCCCGCAAGAACGCGCGGCTTACGATCAGTACGTGCAGTTGCTGGCGCAGTACCGCCAGCTCGAAGACCGCATGAAGACTCTGTCGCGCAACAATCAGGTCGATGAACTGCGGCAGATGCTCAACACCGATTTGCTCGCCAACTCCGAAGCGGTGAATACCGCCCTCGCGCGTTTGCTGGAGATCAACACCCAACAGATCGCCGAGACCAATCAGGGCGCCACTGATCAGTATTCGATGTCGTTTAATCTGGTCGTGACCCTGTTAATCATCGCCACCGGCCTGACTTTGTTGTTCGCCTGGCTGTTGACCAGCAGCATCACCAAGCCGATCGCCAAGGCGCTGGATGCAGCGGAAACCATTGCCGAAGGCAACCTGACCCAGCCGATCCACGTTGACGGCACCGACGAAGCCGGACGCCTGCTGGCGGCCATGGCCAAGATGCAGTCGAAGCTGCGCGACACTCTGCAGCGGATTTCCGGCTCGGCCACCCAACTGGCCTCCGCCGCCGAAGAGCTGAACAGCGTCACCGACGAAAGCGCCCGGGGTCTGACCCAGCAGAACAACGAAATCGAACAGGCCGCCACGGCGGTCAACGAGATGACCAGCGCGGTGGAAGAAGTTGCACGCAACGCCGTCAGCACCTCGGAAGCTTCGAAGAACGCCACCACCTCCGCCGGCGACGGCCGCGATCTGGTGCAGGAAACCGTCAGCGCCATCGAACGCATGAGCGCCGACGTGCAGAGCACCGCGACCCTGATCGGCGATCTGGCCAACGAATCCCGCGACATCGGCAAGGTGCTGGACGTGATCCGTGGCCTGGCTGACCAGACCAACCTGCTGGCACTGAACGCCGCGATCGAAGCGGCCCGTGCCGGTGAAGCCGGTCGTGGTTTTGCCGTGGTGGCTGACGAAGTCCGTGCCCTGGCCCACCGCACCCAGCAGTCGACCAGCGAAATCGAGCGCATGATCGGCAGCATCCAGAGCGGCACCGAACACGCCGTGGATTCGATGCGCAACAGCACCGAACGCGCCGAGTCGACCCTGAACATTGCCCGTGGCGCCGGCCTGTCGCTGGACACCATCAACAACGCCATCGTCGAAATCAACGAGCGCAACCTGGTGATCGCCAGCGCCGCCGAAGAACAGGCGCAAGTGGCGCGGGAAGTGGATCGCAACCTGGTGAATATCCGCGATCTGTCGGTGCAATCGGCGACCGGCGCGAATCAGACCAGTGCGGCCAGTAATGAGCTGTCGCGCCTGGCGCTGGATCTGAACAATATGGTTGGGCGGTTCAGCCTCTAACCCTCTGCGCTGATCGTTCCCACGTCGAGGCGTCGAACGATCATGCGCCAAGCTGAAAAACCTTTTTGACAGCATCACATTTCAACAGGTTAGAATCGCTGGCACGCAGACTGCATGGTCAGTTTGTGCCCGTCTTTCCGCTTCTGGAGTACTGCCTTTGAATGCGACGACCATCAACAGCCTGTTCTTGATCGGCGCGTTGCTGGTAGGCGCAAGTATTCTTGTCAGCTCCCTGTCTTCCCGTCTCGGCATCCCGATTCTGGTGATCATCCTCGCGGTCGGCATGGCTGCCGGGGTCGATGGCGGCGGGATCATTTTCGATAACTACCCGACGGCCTATCTGGTCGGCAACCTCGCGCTGGCAGTGATCCTGCTCGACGGCGGCTTGCGCACCCGGGTGTCCAGTTTCCGCGTGGCCCTGTGGCCGGCCTTGTCACTTGCGACGGTCGGGGTACTCATCACCACCGGCCTCACCGGCATGGCCGCCGCTTGGCTGTTCGACCTCAATCTGATTCAAGGCCTGCTGATCGGCGCCATCGTCGGTTCCACGGACGCCGCGGCGGTGTTCTCGCTGCTCGGCGGCAAGGGTCTGAACGAACGGGTGACCGCCAGCCTGGAAATCGAATCCGGCAGCAACGACCCGATGGCGGTGTTCCTCACCGTGACCCTGATCGACATGCTCGCCAGCGGCCAGACCGGCCTGCACTGGAGCCTGTTGACCCATCTGATCCGCGAGTTCGGCATCGGTGGTGTGATCGGTCTGGGTGGGGGCTGGCTGATGCTGCAACTGGTCAACCGGATCAACCTCGCCACCGGCCTCTATCCGATTCTGGTGATCGCCGGCGGTCTGGTGGTGTTCGCTCTGACCAACGCCCTGCACGGCAGCGGCTTCCTCGCCGTGTACCTGTGCGGTCTGGTGATCGGCAACCGGCCGGTGCGCAGTCGTCACGGCATTCTGCACATGCTCGACGGCATGGCGTGGCTGGCGCAGATCGGCATGTTCCTGGTGCTGGGGCTGCTGGTCACGCCACATGATCTGCTGCCGATCGCCGTGCCTGCCCTGGGTCTGGCGCTGTGGATGATTCTGTTCGCAAGGCCGCTGTCGGTGCTGGTCGGGCTGCTGCCGTTCAAGGCCTTCCATGGCCGCGAAAAAGCCTTCATTTCCTGGGTTGGCCTGCGTGGCGCGGTACCGATCATTCTGGCGGTGTTCCCGCTGATGGCCGGGCTGCCGAACGCGCAGCTGTACTTCAACCTCGCCTTCTTTATCGTGCTGGTGTCGCTGCTGGTGCAGGGCACGAGCCTGCCGTGGGTGGCCAAGCTGCTCAAGGTGACCGTACCGCCGGAGCCGGCGCCGATCTCCCGCGCCGCCCTCGAAGTGCACGTCACCAGCGAGTGGGAGCTGTTCGTCTACAAGCTCGGCGCGGAAAAATGGTGCATCGGTTCGCCCCTGCGCGAACTGAAAATGCCCGAAGGCACCCGTATCGCCGCCCTGTTTCGCGGCCAGCAACTGCTCCATCCGTCGGGTAGTACTGTGCTGGAAGTCGATGATTTGCTGTGTGTTATCGGCCATGAACACAACCTTCCGGCCCTCGGAAAACTGTTCAGCCAGGCGCCGCAACGCGGCCTCGATCTGCGCTTCTTCGGCGACTTCGTACTCGAAGGAGACGCCCAGCTCAAAGCGGTTGCCGCCCTGTACGGCCTGCCCGCCGAAGGCATCGATCCGGACATGACCCTGGGCCACTTCATTGCCCAGAAAGTCGGCGGTGCACCGATCGTTGGCGACCAGGTGGAATGGAACAACACCCACTGGACGGTTGCGGTCATGGACGGGAACAAGATCGGCAAAGTGGGCGTCAGATTCCCCGAAGGAAGTCGCCCGGGCCCCGGACTCTTCCTCTAAACTGCGTCCACTCTCACTTGCTTGACCGGTCTCTATGCCTACCCTGCGCTCCTTTTTCCTCGCGGCCCTGCTGGGCCTGAGTCTTTCCGTCGGCCCGCTGCAAGCCGCCGAACCACCGTCCAGCGACGCCGTGCAGGCCAGCCTGGACAAGCTCACCGACAGCAAACTGCCCGAGGCCGACAAGAAGGCCCTGCAGACGGTCCTGCAAAACACGCTGAACCAGCTCAACAACCGGCGTGATTACGAGCAGAAGCTGATCGACCTCAAGCAGCAGTTGGCCACTGCGCCGAAGCAGACCATCGAGAATTCGCGCGAACTGACCCGCCTCAAGGCCAGCGCCGTGGTACCGGTAGCACAGCGCTTCCCCAAGGAAAACATCCAGCAGCTGGAGCAGATGCTCACCGAGCGCTCGACCCAGCAAAGCGATCTGCAAAAGGCCCTGGCCGACGCCAACAGCCTGATCATCACCGCCCAGACCCGTCCCGAGCGCGCCCAGGCCGAGATTTCCAGCAGCCAGACGCGCATCCAGCAGATCAATAACATCCTCAAGACCGGCAAGGACGCCGGCAAAACGTCAGCGCCGAGCAGCGCGACCTGCTCAACGCCGAGCTGGCCGCCCTGAACGCGCTGATCCCGCTGCGCCGTCAGGAACTGGCCGGCAACAACCAGTTGCAGGATCTGGGCAACAGTCAGCATGACCTGCTCTCGGAAAAGTCCGACCGTCTGGACCGCGAGATCCAGGAACTGCAAACCCTGATCAACCAGAAACGTCTGACCCTGTCGCAGGAAACCGTGACGCAGCAGTCGATCGAGGCACAAAAGTCCGGCAGCAGCGCCCTGCTCGCCACGGAAAGCGCGGCCAACCTCAAGCTCTCCGACTACCTGCTCAAAAGCACCGACCGTCTCAACGAACTCACCCAGCAGAACCTGCAGACCAAACAGCAACTGGACAGCGTGACCCAGAGTGATTCGGCCCTCGACGAGCAGATCAACGTGCTCAAGGGCAGCCTGCTGCTGTCGAAGATTCTCTATAAGCAGAAGCAAGCGCTGCCGCGCCTCAAGGTCGACCGCGACCTGGCGGACCAGATCGCCGACATTCGCCTGTACCAATTCGAAATCAACCAACAGCGCGAACAACTGAGCAATCCGGCGACTTACGTCGACAACCTGCTGTCCACCCAGCCGCCGGAACAAGTCACGCCACAACTGCGCAAGAGCCTGCTGGAACTGGCCAACACCCGCGTCGATCTGCTGGAACGACTGAGTCGCGAACTGAGCGCGATGCTTAACGAGTCGATCACCCTGCAACTGAACCAGAAACAACTGCTGAGCACCGCGCAAAGCCTGCGCGCGACCCTCGACGAGCAGATGTTCTGGATTCCGAGCAACAAGCCGCTGGACACCGAATGGATGCGCGGCGTGCCGGAACGCCTGAAGCGTCAGATCGACACCTTGCCGCTGGCCTCGAGCCTCAGCGAACTGACCGACGGGCTGACCCAGCGACCGCTGTTGTTCCTGCCGCTGGCGCTGCTGATCGGCGCGCTGCTGTGGCGGCGCAAGCAACTCTATTCGCGCCTGAACAAGGTTCACCAGGACATCGGTCACTTCAAGCGTGACAGTCAGTGGCACACGCCGCAGGCGATCCTGATCAATATTCTGCTGGCGATGCCGGTGGCGCTGGGCCTGGCCCTGTGCGGGCTGGCGTTGCAGATCGACGCCCGTGGGCAGAACGCGAACATGGGCGCGGCGCTGCTGCAAATGGCCCAGGCGTGGCTGGTGTTCTACACCGCTTACCGGATCCTCGCGCCGGGTGGCGTGGCCGAATTGCACTTCCGCTGGGAAAAGCCGCAGGTCGAATTCCTGCAAGGCTGGGTCCGTCGCCTCGGACTGGTGGTCATGGCATTGGTGGCCGTGGTGGCGGTTGCCGAACTGCAACCGGCGGCGCTGGCCGACGATGTGCTGGGCATGCCGGTGGTGCTGACCTGCTATGCGCTGATGGCGTGGCTGCTCAGCCGCCTGCTGATCAGCAGCCCGACCCACGAAAACGCCTCGCTGTTTCGCAAGGCCGTGGGCGTGATGTTTACCCTGCTGCCCATCGCGCTGTTCGTCGCCGTGTGCTTCGGCTACTACTACACCGCGCTGAAGCTCAGCGACCGCTTGATCAACACGTTGTACCTGCTGATGTTCTGGTTGGTGATCGAAGCGACCTTCGTCCGTGGCCTCGCGGTCGCGGCACGTCGCCTGGCCTACCAGCGCGCCCTGGCCAAACGTCAGGCCGCGAAAGAAGCCGGCGACGGCGAAGCGGTGATCGAAGAGCCGACCCTGGACATCGAAAAGGTCAACGAACAGTCCCTGCGCCTGATCCGTCTGGCACTGCTCGGCGGCTTCATCGCCGCGCTGTACTGGGTGTGGGCCGACCTGATTACGGTGTTCTCGTACCTCGACAACATCACCCTCTACGAATACACCAGCGGCACCGGCGCCAACATGAGCATGGTGCCGATCAGCATCGGCGACATGCTCGGCGCGCTGATCATCATCGGCATCACCTTTGCGCTCGCCCGCAACTTGCCGGCCTGCTTGAAGTGTTCGTACTGTCGAAACTCAATCTGGCCCAGGGCAGTGCCTACGCGACCACGACGCTGCTGTCGTACGTGATCGCCGGGGTCGGTTTCGTCTCGACCCTGTCGACCCTCGGCGTGAGCTGGGACAAATTGCAATGGCTGGTAGCGGCACTGTCGGTGGGCCTCGGTTTCGGTATGCAGGAGATCTTCGCGAACTTCATCTCCGGCATCATGATCCTGTTCGAGCGCCCGGTGCGGATCGGCGACACCATCACCATCGGCAACCTGTCCGGTACGGTGAGCAAGATCCGCATCCGCGCCACGACCATCACCGACTTCGACCGCAAGGACATCATTGTCCCGAACAAGACGTTCATCACCGGGCAACTGATCAACTGGTCGCTGACCGACACCATCACCCGGGTGACCCTGAAACTCGGCGTCGATTACGGTTCGGATCTGGATCTGGTCAAGGAACTGCTGCTCAAGGCTGCCCGGGAGAACCCGCGTGTACTCAAGGAACCCGAGCCGCACGTGTACTTCCTCAATTTCGGCGAAAGCACCCTCGACCACGAACTGCGCATGCATGTGCGTGATCTCGGCGACCGCAACCCGGTACTCGACGAGGTCAACCGCTTCATCAACCGTGAGTTCAAGAAGCAGCACATCAACATCTCGTTCCGCCAGATGGAGGTTTATCTGAAGACCTTCACGGCCAGGAATACAAGATGGTGCCGATCGAGCCGGAAACCAAAACCATCGTGCCGGTCAGCGACGACCAGAAACCGTTGCAGGAACCGCCGCCGGCCAAACTCGACTAACCCGGCTAATCCCAGCAGAATGCTCGGACATTCTGCTGGAGCCGGTCCTTGAAAGCCCTCGACGAACTGACCTTCGACAACCGTTTCGCCCGCCTGGGTGATGCGTTCTCGGCCATGTGCTGCCCGAACCGATCGACAATCCGCGGCTGGTGGTGGCCAGCCCTGCGGCCCTGGCGCTGCTGGATCTCGACCCGGCGGTAGCGGACACCCAGGAATTTGCCGAACTGTTCGGCGGCCACAAGCTGTGGGCCGACGCCGAGCCGCGGGCGATGGTCTATTCGGACATCAGTTCGGCGGCTACACCCCGCAACTGGGCGATGGGCGCGGACTGTTGCTGGGCGAGGTCTACAACGCCGCCGGCGAGCACTGGGACTTGCATCTGAAGGGCGCCGGGCAGACACCGTTTTCGCGCATGGGCGACGGTCGCGCGGTGCTGCGTTCGTCGATCCGCGAGTTTCTCGCTTCCGAAGCGCTGCATGCGCTGAACATTCCTTCGTCACGCGCCGCCTGCGTGATCGGCTCCGACACTCCCGTCTGGCGTGAGAAACAGGAGCGCGCCGCGATGGTACTGCGCCTGGCGCCGAGCCACATCCGTTTCGGCCACTTTGAATACTTCTATTACACCAAGCGTCCCGAACAGCAGAAGCTGCTCGGCGAACACGTGTTGGCGATGCACTACCCCGAGTGCCTGGAACAGCCGGAACCGTATCTGGCGATGTTCCGCGAGATCGTCGAGCGCAACGCCGAACTGATCGCCAAGTGGCAGGCCTACGGCTTCTGCCACGGCGTGATGAACACCGACAACATGTCGATCCTCGGCATCACCTTCGACTTCGGCCCGTTCGCCTTCCTCGATGATTTCGACGCGAACTTTATCTGCAACCACTCCGATGATCAGGGCCGCTATTCCTTCAGCAATCAGGTGCCGGTCGGCCAGTGGAACCTCAGCGCCCTGGCCCAGGCCTGACGCCGTTCATCAGCGTCGAAGCCCTGCGCGAAACCCTCGGCCTGTACCTGCCGCTGTTCCAGGCCCATTACCTCGACCTGATGCGCCGCCGCTTCGGCTTCACCACCGCCGAGGACGACGACCAGCAACTGCTGGAACAACTGCTGCAACTGATGCAGAACAGCGGCGTCGATTACACGCTGTTCTTCCGTCGTCTGGGCGAAGAGTCAGCCGAGCACGCCGTCGCCCGCCTGCGCGATGACTTCGTCGATATCAAGGGTTTCGATGCCTGGGGCGAGCGCTATGTCGCCCGCGTCGCACGCGATGGCGCGACCGATCAGGAACAACGCCGTGCGCGCATGC
>JASFAW010000009.1:43391512-43433190 GCA_030737815.1 Allium fistulosum | reverse complement strand
ACTGGCGCGCGAGGCGTTGAGGAAGTCCACCAGGCCCACGGTGTAGACCAGCGAGGTGTCCTGGAACAGGATGATGCTCTGCTGCAGCAGCAGCGGGGTCATCTTGCGGAACGCCTGAGGCAGGATGATCAGGCGCATCATCTGGCCGTAGGTCATGCCCAGTGCCTGCGCCGCGCCCATCTGGCCTTTGGGGATCGACTGCACGCCGGCCCGGACGATTCGCAGAAGTACGCCGCTTCGAACATCATGAACGCCACGATGCACGAGGTGAACGCGCCGATCGGGGTGTCTTCGCCGGTGATCCAGCGCAGCACGAACGGCACTGCCAGGTAGAACCAGGTGATCACCAGCAGCAGCGGGATCGAACGGAAATAGTTGACGTACGCACCGGCGATGCTCGACAGCAGTTTGCTGTGGGACAGGCGCATCAGCGCGAGGATGGTGCCGAGGATGATCCGCCGACCACGCCCAGCGCCATCAGCTTGAGGGTCATCAGCATGCCGTTCCACAGGCCGGGAATAGCCGGAACGATGCCACTGAAATCGAATTCCATTATTTACCCCCCACGGAGATCAGGCCGGGCACGGCGACTTTCTTCTCGACCATGCGCATCAGCAGCATCAGGCTCATGTTGAGGGTGAAGTAGATCAGGGTCGCCAGGGTGAAGGCTTCAAACAGGTTGGCCGAGAATTCGGCGGTCTGTTTGGTTTGCGCCAGCAGCTCCATCAAACCGATCAGGGACGCCACGGAGGAGTTCTTGAACACGTTCAAAAATTCCGAGGTGAGCGGCGGAATGATGATCCGGTAGGCCTGAGGCAGCAGCACGTTCCAGTAGATCTGCGGCAGCTTGAAACCCATGGCGCGGGCGGCGGATTCCTGGCCCCGTGGCAGTGCCTGGATACCGGTGCGAACCTGTTCGCAGACACGGGCGGCGGTGAACAGGCCCAGGCACACGACAACGCTCAGGTAGGCCGAGGTGGTCGGGTTCAGGTCCTGCTTGTACCACTCCTGCAGATCCGGCGGCAGCAGATCGGGCACCAGGAAGTACCAGATGAACAGCTGAACCAGCAGCGGCACGTTACGGAACAGTTCGACGTAGCAGGTCGCGATGCCCGACACGATGCGGTTCGGCACGGTGCGCATGATGCCCAGCAGCGAGCCGAGCAGCAGGGCGATGATCCAGGCCACGATGGCGATGGCGATGGTCCAGCCCAGACCGGAAATGAACCAGTCGAGATAAGTCTCGCTGCCCACGCCGGTGGACTTGAAGAACACGCCCCAGTCCCAGTTGTAATTCATTAGGGTCTCCCCTCGATTCGATCGATGTACAAGTGCCCGCCTGGGGAAGCTCCGTTCCCGCCCTGATTGTGAAAATCAGGCACACGCGATCGGCTCGACAGCCACCGGTTCGAGTGTTTCCAAAAAGTGCCAGCAGGGAGTGACCATCCCTGAAAAGGCAGGCGCCTCCTCAGGGATAAGGTTAGTCAGAAATCAGGATTTCTTGTCGTCAGCCGCTTTGTCGGTCGGATTGGCGATCAGGGCCTTGAGCTCGTCGCTCATCGGGAAGTTCAGGTTCAGGCCTTTTGGCGGAATCGGCTGCATGAACCATTTTTCGTAGATCTTGTTGATCTCACCCGACGCGTAGGTCGCCTTGATGGCGTCGTCGACAGCCTTTTTGAACGGCGCGTCGCCCTTGCGCATCATGCAGCCATAGATTTCGTACGACTGTGGAGTACCGGTCACGGCCCAGTCGGAGGCTTTCTTGGCTTTGGCGGCTTCGCCGGCCAGCAGGGCGTCGTCCATCATGAACGCAACGGCACGACCCGATTCCAGCATCTGGAAGGATTCACCGTGGTCCTTGGCGGAAATCACGTTCATGCCCATCTGCTTGTCGGCGTTCATCGCCTTGAGGATGCGCTCGGAAGTGGTGCCGGCGGTGGTCACGACGTTCTTGCCTTTCAGATCGTCGAAATCCTTGTACTTGGAGTCAGCCTTGGACAGCAGACGGGTACCGATTTCGAAGATGCCGACGGAGAAGTCGACCTGTTGCTGACGCTCGACGTTGTTGGTGGTGGAGCCGCACTCGACGTCCACGGTGCCGTTCTGCACCAGCGGGATACGGGTTTGCGAGGTGACGAGGTTGTATTTGACCTGCAGGTTTGGCAGGTCCAGGTCTTTCTTGATCGCTTCGACGATGGCCAGCTGGATATCGTGGGAGTAGCCGACCGGCTTGCCGGAAGCGTCAGCGATGTAGGAGAAAGGAATGGAAGCGTCACGGTGGCCCAGGGTGATGACGCCGGACTCTTTGATCTTCTTAAGGGTGCCGGTGAGTTCGGCAGCGAAAACTGGTGTGCTGATCAGAGCGGCAGCAATGGCTGCGCCCAGGATATGGGGAACGATGCGCATCAAATTTTCCTCGACATTGTTTTTTTTATGGAGCCGGTTGAGCGGGCCCTTTTGAGCTTCGAATGCCTGACGGCTCCTGTTGTGTTGGCGCAACAGGCATTCGTCGAAGGAGTGTAGAGCATGAGTCGTGCCAGACCAGTCGCTACAGGTTAATTCATTGATTTATAACGTTATTAAAGTTTTGTGATGGTGTTTTTCCGTGAATCTGATCCGGTTAACCGAATTGACCGTCAGGTCGCGTTCGGAAAACCGAACGCCCTCGATGCGCCTTGTTTCAGCCTGAATGCAAAAAGCCCCTGAATCTTTCGATTCAGGGGCTTTTTATTCAACGACGAGCGGGTCAGGCCGCTTCGATCTTGCTGCGGTTCTGCTCGACCTTGTTCAGGTATGCCGCCAGTCTTTCTTGCTCGGCCGGTGTGGTGAACAGGCCCAGTTTGCTGCGACGCCACAGGATGTCGTGCGCGGTGGTGGCCCATTCTTCGGTGCACAGGTAATCGACTTCACGGGTATAGAGGCCGCCGCCGATGTGTTCGCCCATGTCGGAAAGGGTGTCCACGCCTTCGAGCATGCGCCAGGTGCGGCTGCCGTAGGTAGTGGCCCAGCGACGGGCAATTTCGGTCGGTACCCAGTCGAACTTGTCGCGGATCTGCGCGCTCAGGGCCTGTGGCGTGGTCATGTCTTCGCCGCCGGGCAGGGTGGCGGTAGCCGTCCAGCTCGGGCGCATCTGGGTGAAGAACGGCATCAACTGCGCCATCGCCGACTCGGCGAGCTTGCGGTAGGTGGTCAGCTTGCCGCCGAACACCGACAGCAGCGGTGCTTCCTCGGTGCTGCCGGACAGCGCCAGGGTGTAGTCGCGGGTCACGGCCGACGGGTTGTCGGATTCGTCGTTGCACAGCGGACGCACGCCCGAGTAGGTGTGCAGGATGTCGTCACGGCTGATCTGCTTCTTGAAGTGGGCGTTGACCACTTTGAGCAGGTAATCGGTTTCGCCGTCGGTGATCGCCACTTTGGCCGGATCGCCGGTGTATTCGCGGTCGGTGGTGCCGATCAGGGTCAGGTTGTTCAGGTACGGAATGGTGAAAACGATGCGCTGATCTTCGTTTTGCAGGATGTGCGCGTGATCGCCTTCGTACAGTTTCGGCACGATGATGTGGCTGCCCTGGATCAGGCGGATGCCGTACGGCGATTCCATCTTCAGGTCGTCACGGATGAACTTGGCGACCCACGGGCCAGCGGCATTCACCAATGCCTTGGCGGTGATCGAAAACAGGCTGCCGTCGGCGCGTTCAGGTTCAGGTGCCACAGGCCTTTGGCGCGGCGGGCGCTGACGCAACGGGTCTGGGTGTGAATGTGCGCGCCTTTTTCACGGGCGGCCATGGCGTTGAGAACCACGAGGCGGGCGTCGTCGACCCAGCAGTCGGAGTATTCGAAGCCTTTGCTGATTTCGCTTTTCAGTGCGCTGTCTGCGCCGAACTTCAGGCTTTTCGAGCCCGCCAGTTTTTCGCGCTTGCCGAGGTGGTCATAAAGGAACAGGCCCGCGCGGATCATCCACGCCGGACGCAGGTGCGGGCGGTGCGGCAGCACGAAACGCATTGGCTTGACGATGTGCGGGGCCTTGGCCAGCAGCACCTCGCGTTCGGCCAGGGCTTCGCGCACCAGACGGAATTCGTAATGTTCGAGGTAGCGCAGGCCACCATGGATCAGCTTGCTGCTGGCCGATGAGGTGTGCTGGCCAAGTCGTCCTTTTCGCAAAGGAACACCGAAAGACCGCGACCGGCGGCATCCGCTGCGATCCCAACGCCATTGATCCCGCCGCCGATCACGGCGATGTCGTAGATCTCGGAGATAGGGGGCGTACGCAAGGTAGATGTGGACATCGGCTGGCCTCGGGCTCTTTTGATTTTCTGTCTTGGAAATCGAACATAAATGTTCATTTGCGAAAATGGTAGCCCATAAAGACGCGCGCAGCCAGTCGACTTCGATTGAAAAAACTCATCGAAGGGCCGAGAAAGGAAAATATTCGAACATGAAATGCGCGTCAGCGCGGATCAGGCGCCTATGAGATCGCCTTCGCGGGCAAGCCCGCGAAGGCGCCAGAACAGACGCTGAGGATGTAAAGAGGGGGTTAAACGACTTCCAGGCGAATCTTGTGCTGGCTCAGCAGTTGCGCCAGGGCCGGCACCGGCTGCTGATCGGTCACCAGGCAATCGATCAGGCTGATCGGGCCGAGGCGGATCATCGCGTTACGGCCGAACTTGCTGGAGTCCGCCGCCAGGATCACCTGCCGGGCATTGGCGATGATCGCCTGGGACACCCGCACTTCCTGGTAATCGAAGTCGAGCAGGCTGCCGTCTTCGTCGATACCGCTGATGCCCACCAGCGCAAAGTCGACCTTGAACTGGTTGATGAAGTCCACGCTCGCCTGACCCACCACGCCGCCGTCGCGACGCACGTTGCCGCCGGTCAGCAGCACATCGAAATCATCCTTGGCGCTGAGCATCGAAGCGACGTGCAGGTTGTTGGTGATGATCTTCAGGTGGCTGTGATTGAGCAGGGCGCGGGCAATCGATTCGGTCGTCGTACCGATATTGATGAACAGCGAGGCGTGATCGGGAATCTGTGCGGCGATGGCTTCGCCAATGCGTTGCTTTTCATCGCGCATCTGATCGGCGCGCATCGCGTAGGCGGTGTTTTCGACGCTGGAATCATAGGCGGCGCCGCCGTGGTAGCGACGCAGCAGATTGGCTTCCGCCAGTTGATTGATATCGCGGCGGATGGTTTGCGGGGTAACAACGAACAGCGTGGCCATTTCCTCGATGCTCACATAGCCGCGTTCGCGGACCAGTTCGAGGATTTGCTGCTGACGGGGAGGCAGATTCATGGGGCTTCCTTTGGGCTGCCGTGCAAAATTTGCCCATGATGCCGCAGGAATCTCCTCCCGACCAGTTTCCAGCCTTAGTCAGTCCTCAGACTGGCTTATTCAGCGTCTTCACGCTCCCAATCACGGGTACGGCTGACGGCTTTTTTCCAGCCTTTATAGAGCTTCTCTTTGGCCGCTTCGTCCAGGCTCGGTTCGAACTCGCGCTCGATCACCGCTTTGCCGCGCAGTTCTTCCAGGCTGCCCCAGAACCCGCACGCCAGACCGGCCAGATAAGCTGCGCCCAGCGCCGTGGTTTCGCGCATTTTCGGACGTTCGACCTGAGTGCCGAGGATGTCGGCCTGAAACTGCATGAGGAAGTTGTTCGCCACCGCACCGCCGTCCACGCGCAGGGCCTTGAGGCGTTCGCCGGAGTCCTGTTGCATGGCGTCGAGGACGTCGCGGGTCTGGTAAGCGATCGATTCCAGCGCAGCGCGGATGATGTGATCCACACGCACGCCACGGGTCAGGCCGAACAGGGCGCCACGGGCATACGGGTCCCAGTAGGGAGCGCCGAGGCCGGTGAAGGCTGGCACCAGATAGACCCCGTTGCTGTCCTTCACTTTATTGGCGAAGTATTCGGTGTCGTGGGCGTCGTTGACGATTTTCAGTTCATCGCGCAGCCACTGCACGGTCGAACCGCCGTTGAACACTGCACCTTCCAGGGCGTAGGCCACTTCGCCGCGCGGGCCGCAGGCGATGGTGGTGAGCATGCCGTGCCGGGATTTCACCGCTTTGTCGCCGGTGTTCATCAGCAGGAAGCAACCGGTGCCGTAAGTGTTTTTCGCCTGGCCCGGCTCGACGCACATCTGGCCGAACAGCGCAGCCTGCTGGTCGCCGGCGATACCGCCGATGGCGATGCCGCTCTTGGTACGTCCGTAGATTTCCGACGACGCTTTGACTTCCGGCAGCATCTCGCGCGGGATGTCGAGGATCTCCAGCATCTTCGCGTCCCACTCCAGTGTGTGGATGTTGAAGAGCATGGTGCGCGAGGCGTTGGTGTAGTCGGTGACGTGGACCTTGCCGCCGGTGAATTTCCAGATCAGCCAGCTGTCGACGGTGCCGAACAGCAGTTCGCCATTGCGCGCGCGCTCACGGCTGCCTTCGACGTTGTCGAGGATCCACTTCAGCTTGGTGCCGGAGAAGTACGGGTCGGTGACCAGACCGGTGGTGTCGCGGATGTAGTCTTCATGACCGTCGCGCTTAAGCTGCTGGCAGATCTCGGTGCTGCGGCGGCATTGCCAGACGATCGCGTTGTACACCGGACGGCCGGTGGTCTTGTCCCAGACCACGGTGGTTTCACGCTGGTTGGTGATGCCGATGGCGGCGACCTGATCGTGATGCAGGCCGGCCTGGGCCAGCGCTTCGACCATTACCGCGCTCTGGGTGGCGAAGATTTCCATCGGATCGTGTTCGACCCAACCGGCTTGCGGGTAATGCTGGGCGAATTCGCGTTGTGCGGTGCAGACCACGTTCGCGTCGCGGTCGAAAATGATCGCGCGGGAGCTGGTCGTACCCTGATCGAGGGCAATGATGTAGTTCTTGTTCTGAATGTCGGTCATGTCGATTGCCTTGGACGAAATAAGGGAGAGTGGGCCGGGGCGCGGGCTCTATAAGGGCAGGAACCCGCGCCGACTGTTTCAAGAAGTTCTTGGTTTGCCGTCAATGGCCGGTTCTGCATCCTTTGTAGCAGGTGTGGCGCCGGTCAGGTGACGGGCAATCAGCCCGCGATACCCGCAGCGCCGAGGCAGGCACCGACAATCGGTGCAAAAATCGGAATCAGGAAGTACGGGATTTCACGTGCGCCGGTGAAGGAAATTTCACCCCAGCCGGCGAAGAAAGTCATCAGTTTCGGGCCGAAGTCCCGGGCCGGGTTCATCGCGAAACCGGTCAGCGGGCCCATCGAGCTGCCGATCACGGCAATCAGCAGACCGATCAGCAGCGGCGCCAGCGGGCCTTTCGGCAGGCCGTTGTTGTCGTCGGTCAGGGACATGATCACTCCCATCAGGATCGCGGTGATGATCACCTCGACCAGGAACGCCTGGGTCGTCGACAGCGCAGGGTTCGGGAAAGTGGAGAACACCGACGCCAGTTCGAGGCTGGCTTCAGTGCCACGAACCATATGGTGAGTTTGTTCGAAATCGAAGAACAGGTTGCTGTACAGGGTGTAAACCAGCAGCGCGCCGCAGAAGGCACCGGCGATCTGGGCGAGAATGTAGAACGGCAGTTTGCGCTTTTCGAAGTCGGCGAAAATGCTCAGGGCAATACTGACGGCGGGTTCAGGTGCGCACCGGAAACCCCGGCGGTGAGGTAGATCGCCATGCTGACGCCGACGCCCCAGATGATGCTGATTTCCCACAGGCCAAAGCTGGCGCCCGCGACCTTGAGCGCGGCGACGCAACCCGTACCGAAAAGATCAGGAGTGCAGTACCCAGAAACTCGGCCAGGCACTGGCTCGAGAGCGAAGGTTGCTGTAACGCAGTTGTCATTGAAAACCTCGGTTTTTGTTGTTGTCCGGCGCGTTGCCGACAGGGCAAGGCGCGATTTTCGCCGAGGCAGGATCCCCATCCTGTTCCCGGTTTACTGCTGGGTGCTGCGATGACGATAATTCTTACATTATTCAGATTCGAAAAAATATAGACAAGAAACAAACCTGTCAAAGGTCGAAAGTGAACCGTCAGTCACAAATAAACTATCAGTCATGTGAATGATTCTGCGGGTCACCCGGCCTGCGCGGTTGTTACTGGCCTGCAAACCCCGGGAAACGTGGCGCGTGGTAGAGCCTTTTGCCCAGCGATGGCCTAAAATCCGCCGCAGGATTTTTTGCCACTGCCGAGCCCGGAGCTGCCATGACCCCTGCGTTGGACTTGTTGAAAAAAGTTCGTGCCGAACATCGCGTGCACAGTTACGAACACGACCCGAAGGCCGCGTCGTATGGCCTGGAGGCCGCAGAGAAACTGGGGCTCGATCCGGCGCAGGTGTTCAAGACGCTGCTGGCGGCCAGTGAGAAGGGTGAGTTGCTGGTGGCGGTGGTGCCGGTCGTCGGAAGTCTCGACCTCAAGGGGCTTGCCCACGCCGCCGGCGTGAAAAAGTCGAGATGGCCGACCCGGCCGCCGCGCAACGTTCCACTGGTTACCTGTTGGGCGGCATCAGTCCGCTGGGGCAGAAAAAACGCCTGCGTACCTTCATCGATAATTCGGCCCAGCCTTTTGCGACCATTTATGTCAGCGCCGGCCGGCGTGGGCTGGAAGTGGAGCTGGCGCCGGCGGTCTTGGCGGAGCACACCCAGGCGAAATTTGCCGACATCGGTCGCCCTTGACGTCTGTATGAAGAAAATTGGCCGACACTGTCACTGGCGCTGATCCGGCCGGCGCTGCATGCTCGTTCGACTGACACAGGGAGAAGGTTATGCAGCTTGAGTTTCATCAGGTCGACGCGTTCAGTGATCGGCCGTTCAGTGGCAATCCGGCAATGGTCTATCGGCTCGACGCGTGGCTTGCGGATGAGCTGATGCAAAAGATCGCCGCCGAGCACAATCTGGCTGAAACCGCGTTTCTGGTGCGCGAGGGGCAGGCGTGGCACATCCGCTGGTTCACGCCGACCACCGAGGTGCCGCTGTGCGGTCACGCGACCCTGGCCAGCGCCTATGTGCTGTTCGAGATCTATAAGGAAAGCGCCGAGCGTCTGGACTTCACCTGCAAGTCCGGGCCGTTGAGTGTCAGCCGCGAAGGTGGCCGGTTGTGGCTGGATTTTCCGGCCATCGAAGCGGTGGAGAAAGGCGTCACCGTGGAGATCGAGCGGGCACTGAATGTTCAGGCAGTGGATGTCCTGAGTTCCAACGAGTTGTTCGTGGTGCTGGAGTCCGAGCAGGCGGTGCTCGATTGCACGCCGGACATGGTCGCCCTCGCCAAGCTGCCGTGGTTGGGTGCGATCGTCACGGCTCGGGGCAATCAGCATGACTTCGTCTCGCGCTATTTCGCTCCGGCCATCGGCATCAATGAAGACCCGGTGACCGGTTCGACCCATTGCAGCCTGATACCGTACTGGTCGAAACGTCTGGGCAAATCCAGTCTGACTGCATGCCAGCGTTCGGCGCGGGGCGGTGAGCTGTTTGTCGGCTGGAAGGTGAGCGGGTGAAGATCGGCGGGAATGCGACGCTGGTGGCCAGCGGCACATTGATGCTGGGCTGAGAGCAGAAAAACAAGGGAGCCATCAGGCTCCCTCGTTGTTTGTGTGCAGATCAGTGCGCGGCGCTGTAGCGGCGAACGCCGTTTTCCAGTGCCGGAATCTGCGCAGCGGTGCTGCCGGAGGCCTGGAACAGCACCAGATGTTCCGCCGCCACCCGAATCCCGACATCCGCACCCACCTGATGGTCGGCATGGCTCGGGAAGATCGATTCCAGCTGTGCGCCGGTCGGCAGTTGCAGGCGATACAGGGTCGAGGCGCCGAGGAAGGTCTTGCCGACGATCCGCGCTTTCAGCGCACTGTCCGGCGCGTAAACGATGTCGTCCGGACGCAGCAGCACATCCACCGCACCACCGATCGGCCAGGTGTAGGCGCGGTTGCCACGCAGTTCACCGAGTTCGGTCTGCACCGATTCCGGGCTGCCCAATTGGCCGCGAATGAAGTAACCCTGACCGATAAAACTGGCCACGTACGGCGTCGCCGGCTCGTGATAGAGGTTGTACGGCGTGTCCCACTGCTCCAGCCGGCCTTCCTTGAACACACCGACGTGATCGCTGACGGCGAAGGCTTCTTCCTGGTCGTGAGTCACCAGAATTGCACTGGTGCCACGGGTCTTGAGGATGTCGCGCACTTCATGGCTGAGCTTGCGGCGCAATTCGCCGTCGAGGTTGGAGAACGGCTCGTCGAGCAACAACAGTTGTGGCTCCGGCGCCAGGGCGCGGGCGAGGGCGACCCGTTGTTGCTGGCCGCCGGACAGCTCATGGGGGAAGCGTTTGCCGAGGTTCTTCAGGTTGACCAGTTCCAGCAGCTCCTCGGTCACGCGCTCCTTGTTCGGGTGCTTGCGGATGCCGAAGGCGATGTTGTCCGCGACACTCAGGTGCGGGAACAGCGCGTAGTCCTGGAACACCATGCCGATCCGGCGTTTTTCCGGGGCGAGGGTGAAGCCGGCGCTGGAAATCACTTCACCGCCGAGAGAAATTTCCCCTTCGTGCACCGGTTCGAAACCGGCAATCGCACGCAGGGTGGTGGTCTTGCCGCAGCCCGAGGAGCCGAGCAGGCAACCGATGTCGCCGGCGTTGAGGTGCAGATTGAGGTTCTGCACCACACGTTGATCTTGATAGCCGCAAGCGAGGTTGCGCAGGTTCAGCAGTAATTCATGGCTCATGCGTGGTGATATGCCGGTTCGACAAGGAACTCGAGCAGGGCCTTCTGTGCGTGGAGACGGTTTTCTGCCTGATCCCAGGCGACGGAGCGCGGGTCATCGAGCAGGTCGAGGCTGATTTCCTCACCGCGGTGAGCGGGCAGGCAGTGCATGAATAGCACGTCATCGGCCGCCAGGTCGAGCAGGGCACGGTTGACCTGAAACGGCGCAAACAGCTTCAGGCGCTTGGCGGTTTCCTCTTCCTGCCCCATGGAGGTCCAGACGTCGGTGCTCACCAGATGCGCGTCGCGCACGGCGTCTTGCGGGTGGCGGACGATGGTCACGCGGTCACCGGCCTTGGCCACGAATTCAGGATTTGGCTCATAGCCTTCCGGGCAGGCCACGCGCAACTGGAAGTCGAACTGGATCGCCGCTTCTATATAGCTGTTGCACATGTTGTTGCCGTCGCCGATCCAGGCCACGGTCTTGCCCTGGATCGAGCCGCGGTGTTCGAGGAAGGTCTGCATGTCGGCCAGCAACTGGCACGGGTGCAGGTCGTCGGACAGACCGTTGATCACCGGCACGCGGGAGTTGGCGGCGAATTCGGTCAGGGTGCTGTGGGCAAAGGTACGGATCATCACCGCATCGAGCATGCTCGACATGACGATGGCGCAGTCGCCGATCGGCTCGCCACGGCCCAACTGGGTGTCGCGCGGCGACAGGAAGATCGCCTGGCCACCGAGCTGGATCATGCCGGCTTCGAAGGAGATGCGGGTGCGGGTCGAGGATTTCTCGAAGATCATCCCCAGGACGCGGTTTTTCAGAGGCTCGAACAGTACGCCGCGGTTACGCAGGTCCTTGAGCTCAACGCCTCGACGGATCACGCTGACCAGCTCTTCGGGCGTGCAATCCATCAGGGAGAGAAAGTGCCTTGCGCTCATCATTGACTACCTTTTTGCTACAAACCGCAGATGCTCAAAGCCTTGTTTATCGGAACAACGGGCGAGACCTGCGGCGTAAGCCGCACGGGGCGACGAAATAGGGGAAGGCGCGATATTGACACTAAATGTCGCGTTTTTCCAATAGGCTACGGTTCTTGCAGAAATGTGCCGGGGTGTCAGCAGTGCGAACACTGTGATTTCCGGTCAGTTTTCGAGAGGGCAGCGAGGTCTTTGTACACTGGCCCCACCGGGCTTGGCAATCCGCCGCGGCGGGGATGGCAGCGCTCTGGTCGGTTTGCGACCGGTGAGCCACCGGTTCGCTTGGTCGGATGCGCAGGTTGAAACATTTGCTAAAGCAAAGTGCTGGGTTATAAATAAATCACGAGCGACGCAGGAAGCCTCCGCATGGAATCGAAAGAAAAACTGTTAATGGAACTGCTGGGCCACACGGCACGCTCATTGACCCACCTCACCGCCTCGATGACGTCGATGTCCTTCGAACTGATGCGCAGCGAAGACGACGTGGTCAAGGCCGCCAGTCGACAGATGATCGACCGTATGGCGACCATCAGCGCCGGGCTCGACGAGCATTGGCGACTGATCGGCGAACTCACCGGCGTCCACGTCGCCCACGAGCAGATCGAGACCATCCAGGAAATCCAGCTGGCCGCGCCGCCACAGCTTCCGGCGAACTGACGCGGGTCTATCGGCCGGCCTGATGGCCGCCGATTCACAAGACGAACGTCGCTGGCGCTGCATCGGGCTGCGGGCCATAGTTTTGTTCCCGCAGGCGTGATTGCCTGCCCAGAACAAGACAGAGACTGGCCATGACCAAGACTCTCCATCACCGTGCCTGCCACCTGTGTGAAGCCATCTGCGGCTTGACCATCGAAACCACCGAAACCGACGGTCAGGTGCAAATCACCTCGATCAAGGGCGATGCTCTGGACACGTTCAGTCGTGGGCACATCTGCCCCAAGGCCGTGGCGCTGCAAGACATCCAGAACGATCCGGATCGCCTGCGCCAGCCCATGCGCCGGGTCGGCAGCGAATGGCTGCCCATCGAGTGGGGCGAAGCGTTCGAACTGGTCGCCGAAAAACTCTCGGCGATTCAGGAGCGTCATGGGCAGAACGCGGTCGCCGTGTATCAGGGCAACCCTAGCGTCCACAATTATGGGTTGATGACCCACAGCAATTACTTCCTCGGCCTGTTGAAAACCCGCAACCGCTATTCGGCGACGTCGGTCGATCAACTGCCCCATCACCTGACCAGCTACTTGATGTACGGCCACGGCCTGCTGCTGCCGATCCCGGATATCGATCACACCGATTTCATGCTGATTCTGGGCGGCAATCCGCTGGCGTCCAACGGCAGCATCATGACCGTGCCGGATGTCGAGAAGCGTCTGAAAGCGATCCAGGCCCGGGGCGGCAAAGTGGTAGTGGTCGATCCACGGCGCAGCGAGACGGCGGCGATGGCCGATCAGCATTTGTTCGTGCGCCCCGGTGGCGATGCGGCGTTGCTGTTTGGTGTGCTCAACACGCTGTTCAGCGAAGGGCTGACATCTGACAGTCATTTGCCGGTGGACGGTCTGGACGAAGTGCGCGCGGCGGTAGCGGGTTTCACCGCCGAAGCCATGAGCCCGTTGTGCGCCGTTCCCGCCGAGCAGATCCGTCAGCTGGCCCGGGACTTCGCCGCGGCGCCAAGCGCCGTTTGCTACGGCCGGATGGGGGTTTCCACTCAGGCCTTCGGCACGCTGTGCCATTGGATTGTGCAGTTGATCAATCTGGTCACCGGCAACCTGGACCGCGTCGGCGGTGCCTTGTGCACCGAGCCTGCGGTGGATCTGGTGGCGTCGACTTCAGGCGGGCATTTCAACAAATGGCAGAGCCGCGTATCCGGGCGTCCCGAGTACGGCGGCGAGTTGCCGGTCTCGGCGCTGGCCGAAGAAATGCTCACTGAAGGCGAAGGGCAGATCCGCGCGTTGATTACCGTGGCTGGCAATCCTGTGTTGTCCACGCCCAACGGCCGGCAACTGGAACAGGCGCTGGACGGGCTGGAGTTCATGGTCAGCGTCGACCTGTACATCAACGAAACCACGCGCTATGCCGACCTGATCCTGCCGTCGACCTCGGCGCTGGAGAACGATCACTACGACACCACCTTCAATCTGTTCGCGGTGCGCAACGTCACCCGGTTCAATCGGGCGATCCTCGCCAAACCCGAAGGGGCGCTTCATGACTGGGAGATCTTCGTCGGGCTGGCCAAGGCCTTTGCCGCGAAGACCGGCAAGGAGCTGAAACCGACGATGGCGCCGGCGAAGATGATCGATATGGGATTGCGCATGGGCGCCTATGGCGATACTTCAGAGCACAAATTGTCGCTGGCGACGCTGTTCGATCATCCGCACGGCGTTGATCTGGGAGCGCTGAAACCCAACCTGACACCGCGATTGAAGACCGCCAATCAACGAGTTCAGGCGGCGCCGCCGGAAATCCTCGCCGACCTGGCGCGCTTCGCCGCGTTGCAGGCGCCGGCCGCCGATGAGCTGCTGATGATCGGCCGCCGTCATGTGCGCAGCAACAATTCCTGGATGCACAATTACCATCGATTGGTGAAGGGCAAGCCGCGTCATCAGTTGCTGATGAACCCGGACGATCTCGCCAGTCGCGGGCTCAGTGACGGTCAGCTTGTTCGGGTCAGTTCGCGGGTCGGGCAGATCGAGGTCGAGGTGCTGGGCAGTGCCGACATGATGAAGGGCGTGGTCAGCCTGCCGCACGGATGGGGCCATGCCCGGCCGGGCGTGCAGATGGCGATTGCCAGCAGCCAACCCGGCTCCAGCGCCAATGACCTGACCGATGAGTGCCAGCTCGACGAGCTGTCAGGCAATGCGGCGCTCAATGGTGTGCCGGTGACCGTGGCAGCGGCTTGAGCATGTCTGTCGGGGAGACCGAGCAGCGCGCTCGGGATTCCGTTACAATGCGCCACCGTGCCGACCCATGAGTCGGAAAGTTCAGCCGAGGTGCTCCATGGATATCATCGAAACGATTAAAGAGCAGATTGCCAACAACACCATTCTGCTTTACATGAAAGGCTCGCCGAATGCCCCACAGTGTGGCTTCTCCGCGAAAGCTGCGCAGGCCGTGATGGGCTGTGGCGAGAAGTTCGCCTACGTCGACATCCTGCAGAACCCGGAAATCCGCGCCAACCTGCCGAAGTACGCCAACTGGCCGACTTTCCCGCAACTGTGGGTTGGCGGTGAACTGGTCGGCGGCAGTGACATCATGGCTGAAATGTTCGCCAACGGTGAGCTGCAGACTCTGGTCAAGGAAGCATCCGCCAAGGCTGCTGCGGCCAAGTCCGAAGCCTGATTGGCTTCTGCCCGGATTTCGGCGAGCTGAAGTCCGGGCAATAAAAAGCCCCGCCTCTCGAAAGAGGGCGGGGCTTTTTAATGTCTCGAGTCTAGCGCTGGCTGATTACTCGTCTTCGCCCATCTGCGATTGCAGATAGTTCTCAAGACCGACTTTATCGATCAGGCCCAGTTGGGTTTCCAGCCAGTCGATATGTTCTTCTTCGGATTCAAGGATGTCTTCAAGTAGTTCGCGGCTGCCAAAGTCACCGACGGACTCGCAGTGGGCGATGGCGGCCTTCAGATCGGCGTGACCGGTCCTCTCGATACGCAGGTCGCACTCCAGCATTTCCTTGGTGTGCTCGCCGATGTGCAGCTTGCCCAGGTCCTGCACGTTCGGCAGGCCTTCGAGGAACAGGATGCGCTTGATCAGCTTGTCCGCGTGCTTCATCTCGTCGATGGATTCGTGGTACTCGTGCTTGCCGAGCTTGTTCAGGCCCCAATCTTCATACATGCGCGCATGCAGGAAGTACTGATTGATCGCGACCAGCTCATTGGCAAGGATCTTGTTGAGATGCTGGATGACTGTTACGTCGCCTTTCATGATGGGAGTCCTGCCCTAAGTAACGGTATATAAGGCAGAGTTTGAGCTTGGTATTTATAAGTGTCAAACCTAAGTTATTGAATAATAAATGAAAATTAATCGGAATAAGAATGTTTGTGTTCCGCGTCTAGACGCTAAGCGGTTGATTTTCAGGCATAAAAAAACCGGACATAAGTCCGGTTCTTCAAATTCGGGATAATTACGCGGCGGTAAATTCTGCCGGGTAGGGGATCGCAGCCTGGGCGGTTTGTAGCTTGGTCAGGGTTTCGCGAACCACTTCCTTCGCCAGGCATGCGCATTTGCCGCATTGGCTGGCGACGCCGGTGGCCTGACGGACTTCTTTATAGCTGCAGCAACCTTCATAGATCGCTTCGCGGATTTGTCCGTCGGTGACGCCAGTGCAGAGGCAAACATACATAAGTGAGAACCGTCGCTGGTTGTGACTCAATTGCGATGGATCTTAATGTTAACGAGAATGATTGTCAAAGTGCTTTCCGAAGGGTTTTCATCGCCAACGGCTGTGACTGACGAACGGTGGTACATGGCTGAATGCCAGCCGGGATTTCGCGAAAAACCGTTAAGGCCAGTCCAAAAACGCAGTGTATGATGGTCGGCCCTTGCGAAGGGGGTTCGTGTCACAGGGCTGTCGCCTGAGGGTGGCAGGCTGGCCCGAACCCTGAACTTCAAGTTTCTACACCAGGAGATATCAATGAGCGTACTCGTAGGCAAACAAGCCCCTGACTTCACCGTCCCGGCCGTACTCGGCAATGGCGAGATCGTTGACAGCTTCACCCTGTCCTCGGCCATCAAAGGCAAATACGGCCTGGTGTTCTTCTACCCGCTGGACTTCACCTTCGTCTGCCCGTCCGAGCTGATCGCTCTGGACAACCGCATGGCCGACTTCAAGGCACGCAACGTAGAAGTGATCGCCGTGTCGATCGACTCGCACTTCACCCACAACGCCTGGCGCAACACCCCGGTCAACAATGGCGGCATCGGCCAGGTGAAATACACCATGGCTGCCGACATGAAGCACGACATCGCCAAGGCCTACGACGTTGAGTCCGAAGGCGGCGTGGCTTTCCGTGGCGCGTTCCTGATCGACGACAAAGGCGTTGTCCGCTCGCAGATCGTCAACGACCTGCCGCTGGGCCGTAACATGGAAGAGCTGATCCGTCTGGTCGACGCTCTGCAATTCCACGAAGAGCACGGCGAAGTCTGCCCTGCCAACTGGAAAAAAGGCGACAAAGGCATGAACGCTTCGCCAGAAGGCGTTGCGGCTTACCTGACCGAGAACGCTGCTGCCCTGTAAGGCGCAACGTCGAGGTACAAAAAAACCGGCTCTTGAGCCGGTTTTTTCATGCGCGGGATCCAACCCGACGACCCTCAGTCGTCGAAGTCTTCCCAGCCGCCCATCTGTTTCCAGCGGTTGACGATGCCGCAGAACAGCTCGGCCGTCTTCTCGGTGTCGTAACGCGCCGAATGCGCTTCACGACCATCGAAGTCGATGTCGGCGGCCTGACAGGCCTTGGCCAATACGGTTTGACCGTAAGCCAGACCGGCGAGGGTCGCGGTGTCGAAGCTGGAGAACGGGTGGAACGGGTTGCGCTTCATGTCCAGCCGCGCGACGGCGGCGTTGAGGAAACCGAGGTCGAAGCTGCTGTTGTGGCCGACCAGAATTGCCCGCTTGCAGCCGTTGGCCTTCAAGGCCTTGCGCACGCCACGGAAGATGTCGGTCAGCGCCGTTTCTTCGCTGACGGCCATGCGCAACGGATGATCGAGCTTGATCCCGGTGAACTCCAGTGCCGCCGCTTCAACGTTGGCGCCTTCGAACGGCTCGACGCGGAAGAAGTAGGTGTGATCCGGGTAGACAAAACCCTTTTCATCCATGGCGATGGTGGTCGCGGCAATCTCCAGCAGAGCGTCGGTGGCCGAGTTGAAGCCACCGGTTTCTACGTCGACGACAACCGGCAGGTAGCCGCGAAAGCGTGCTGCCATTGGATGGCGCGAACCGCCGCCACCTTGACCGTCCAGTTCGTCGTCGAAATGGTCTTCACTCACGCGTGTTCCTCCAGCAGGCGCCAGCGCAGTTTTTCACCGGCGCGCAGCGGGATAACGGTCAGCTCGCCGAAAGGCAGGCTGGTCGGGGCGGTCCATTCGTCACGGACCAGGGTGATGCGATCGGTGTTCGCCGGCAGGCCGTAGAAACGCGGGCCGTTGAGGCTGGCGAACGCTTCGAGCTTGTCCAGCGCATTGCGCTGTTCAAAGGCTTCGGCATACAGCTCGATGGCGGCGTACGCGGTGTAGCAGCCGGCGCAGCCGCAGGCGGCTTCCTTGGCGTGCTGGGCGTGCGGCGCCGAGTCGGTACCCAGGAAAAACTTCGCGCTGCCGCTGGTGGCGGCGTCGAGCAGGGCTTCCTGGTGCGTGTTGCGCTTGAGGATCGGCAGGCAATAGAAGTGCGGCCGGATCCCGCCCACCAGCATGTGGTTGCGGTTGTAGAGCAGGTGATGTGCGGTGATGGTCGCGCCGACGTTGGCCGAAGCCTCGTTGACGAACTGCACGGCATCGCCGGTGGTGATGTGTTCGAACACCACTTTCAGCGTCGGGAAACGCTCGACCACGCGGCGCATGTGCTCGTCGATGAAGATTTTTTCGCGGTCGAACACGTCGACGTCGCCACGGGTGACTTCACCGTGGATCAACAGCGGCATGCCGACTTCGGCCATGGCTTCCAGCGCCGGGAAAATCTTGTCGATGCTGGTGACCCCGGAATCGGAGTTGGTGGTGGCGCCGGCCGGGTACAGCTTGGCGGCGTGCACGAAACCGCTGGCCTTGGCCTCACGGATTTCTTCAGGCTGGGTGCGGTCGGTGAGGTACAGCACCATCAGCGGCTCGAAACGACTGCCGGCCGGGCGGGCAGCGAGAATCCGCTGGCGATAGCTGTCGGCTTCAGCGGCGTTGCGCACCGGAGGTACCAGGTTGGGCATGATGATGGCGCGACCAAAGGTGCGCGCGACATCCGCAACGGTATTGGTCAACACGGCACCATCGCGAAGATGAATGTGCCAGTCGTCGGGACGCAGCAGGGTCAGGCGGTCGGACATGAGGGGATTCCAGGCGGGTCAAACTGAGGCGAATGCTACCGGAAAAGACTCTTGCAGGCACTCGCTATCAAGTTTTGCGACGAGCGTCCGATATCCCATAGGTATGCCGTAAAGATGTATGTCTCGGTCTTTTTTGTTGTAGAAGCCAATGGAGCCTCCCGTGCGCCAGCGATATTTAGCCTTGCTCAGTGTGTTTGCCAGCCTTCCCGCGATGGCACTGACCTACCAGACCCGTCTGGAGAACATTGAGTGGACGGTCGAGGGCGACAAGTTCGAGTGCCGTCTGACGCAGCCGATCACCGACTTCGGCTCGGGGCAATTCGTGCGCAAGGCCGGCGAGCAGGCGACCTTTCGCCTGAACGCCTACAACGCCATGCTTGGCGGTGGTTCGGCGACCTTGCTGGCGGCGGCTGCGCCGTGGCAGCCGGGTCGTGGCGACATCAATCTGGGCACGGTTCGACTGGGCAGCGGCAACGTGCTGTTCAACAGTTCTCAATCCCAGGCCGGGCAACTGATCAGCGGTTTGATGGACGGTCGCAGCCCCGTGGTGCGCCGGGCATCAAGCGATGGTCGGGTGTCTGAAGTGCGCCTGTTGCCGGTCAAGTTCAGCAAGGCGTTCAATGACTATCAGACCTGCGTGGCGAAACTGCTCCCGCAGAATTTCGATCAGGTCAAACAATCGCAGATCGGCTTCCCCGGCGAAGGCATCGAGCTGGACGCCGCCGCCAAGGCCAAGTTGCAGGTGATGCTCGAGTACATGAAGGCCGATCCGACGGTCAATCACATTGAGCTCGACGGCCACTCCGACAACAGCGGCAATCGCCTGACCAATCGCGAGCTGTCGCGCCGCCGCGCGCTGGCCGTGGTCGACTTCTTCAAGGCCAACGGCATCCAGGAATCGCAGATCACCGTGCGTTTCCATGGCGAACGCTACCCGTTGGTCCCGAACACCAATGCCGCCAACCGGGCCAAGAACCGCCGGGTCAACGTGCACCTGGCGCGGGTGGCACCGACTACCGCGCCGGCGCCTCAGGCCAGCACGCCTGCCAACACCGCGGCGACTTCCTGACCTGCCGGTCATCGTCGCCCTCTCGACAGATTCTGTCGCTTTGTCGTCTTAAGCTGTCGCGCCTCTGTAAATTATCGCGTTTGGGCGGTAGACTCCTCGGCTTTCCGTAGAACCCCGTGGAGTGATGGCATGGCGGACGTAAACAAGGTCGTTCTGGCGTATTCCGGCGGCCTGGACACTTCGGTGATCCTCAAGTGGCTGCAGGATACTTATAACTGTGAAGTCGTGACCTTCACCGCTGACCTGGGTCAGGGCGAAGAGGTCGAGCCGGCTCGCGCCAAGGCGCAGGCCATGGGCGTCAAAGAAATCTACATCGACGACCTGCGCGAAGAATTCGTGCGTGACTTCGTGTTCCCGATGTTCCGCGCCAACACCGTTTACGAAGGCGAGTACCTGCTGGGTACTTCCATCGCGCGTCCGCTGATCGCCAAGCGTCTGATCGAAATCGCCAACGAAACCGGCGCCGACGCCATTTCCCACGGCGCCACCGGCAAAGGCAACGACCAGGTGCGTTTCGAACTGGGTGCCTACGCACTCAAGCCAGGCGTGAAAGTAATTGCTCCATGGCGCGAGTGGGACCTGCTGTCCCGCGAGAAGCTGATGGACTACGCCGAGAAGCACGCGATCCCGATCGAGCGTCACGGCAAGAAGAAATCCCCGTACTCGATGGACGCCAACCTGCTGCACATCTCCTATGAAGGCGGCGTGCTGGAAGACACCTGGACCGAGCACGAAGAAGACATGTGGCGCTGGACCGTCTCCCCGGAGAAGGCTCCCGACACCCCGCAATACCTGGAACTGACCTACCGCAATGGCGACATCGTCGCCCTGGACGGCGTCGAAATGACCCCGGCCACCGTACTGGCGACCCTGAACAAGATCGGTGGCGAGCACGGCATCGGCCGTCTCGACATCGTCGAGAACCGTTACGTTGGCATGAAGTCCCGTGGCTGCTACGAAACCCCGGGCGGCACCATCATGCTGCGCGCTCACCGCGCGATCGAATCGATCACCCTGGACCGCGAAGTCGCTCACCTCAAAGACGAGCTGATGCCGAAGTACGCCAGCCTGATCTACACCGGTTACTGGTGGAGCCCTGAGCGTCTGATGCTGCAACAGATGATCGACGCCTCCCAGGTCAACGTGAACGGCGTTGTGCGCCTCAAGCTGTACAAGGGCAACGTGATCGTGACCGGTCGCAAGTCCGACGATTCGCTGTTCGATGCCAACATTGCGACCTTCGAAGAAGATGGCGGCGCCTACAACCAGGCCGATGCAGCGGGCTTCATCAAGCTCAACGCACTGCGCATGCGCATCGCAGCCAACAAGGGCCGCAAGCTGTTCTGAGTCATTCGGTTCGGATGTGAAACAAAGGCCTTGTCGTAAGACAAGGCCTTTGTGTTTCTGGGTGCTCCCTTCTCCAAACTGATCCGGATAAATATTATCGCTGCTTTTGCTGTGCCCGCTTCCTGCGGCGCGTTCAAACCTTTTCCACCTGGATCATGCTCATTGAATCCACGTCGTAGGAAATGCAGTAGGTAGTTCCGGCGCCTTTCTTTCCCTGTTTAAACGATTTGAAGACGTTTTCTGTTAATGAAACGTCCGGTATCGAGTGGATCAGGAGCAGGAATATTCTGAGTGAATGCTTGGAGGGGGGCGGGATTTTTTCCAATAGTGCGGCTATGTCAAGTTCGACACTTCCTCCCCTGATATCCACGATATATAGCGTAGTGAACGACTTGTGTATTTTTACTGTATGTAATTCTATATCGGGCTGTGTTGTTGTTTCCTGTAAGTGGGATGAAGTTTCCTCGAATGCCTTTAAAAAACTGTTGTCATTTTCAAAGTCTGAAGGTGCATAAAGGGAGCGATAGTTGAAGTTAAGAGTTATGAAAAACAGGAACGCCAGGAAGAAAGGAAAACTGATGAGAAGCCAGATGTAGATCTTCCGCTCTTCGTTATCGAGAAAGGGCAGGGAGACCGCTGCCGAGGTCTCGGTTATCAATGCAAATACGGCAATGACGCTTATAGGGTTGGTGATCTTTCTTTTGGTTTTTAACATGTACTCTACTCATGAAATTGCTGTTCTCGTCGTGGGTTTTCTAGTGATTTGTATAGCTGGGTGTTAGATTGATTGTGCTGCGCTAGTTAGCTGGTGTTTATCTGAAATATGGTTAAATTAATACAGGTATGTTGTTTCAGGTTTTTATTTTTTTTTGGTGGGTTGTTTTTGACACCTTGTCAAAGTGTTGTCACGTTGCGAACGCTGGATGGCGGGCTCTATGTTCTCACCAGGCTGTAATTTTTTCTGGTGGTCCTTTTCTGTAGGAATAATCTTTATTGGCTGTAGGAGTTGTCTCTTGATGCCGGTATGAATGAACTTCTCCATGCCATGAGTGAAATGACTGCGTTATTGTGCCGGTTCTAAAAATTCGAACAGCGAAACTGGACTTGCCCATGAATAAAGTGCTGATCGTGGATGATCACCCCGTCATTCGTCTTGCGGTGCGTATGCTGATGGAACGTCATGGCTACGAAGTCATTGCAGAAACCGACAATGGAGTGGATGCATTACAACTTGCCCGTGATCAGATGCCGGATATCGTAATACTGGATATCGGCATACCGAAACTGGATGGACTGGAAGTCATTGCGCGCCTTACGACAAGCGCGATGCCGTTGAAAGTACTTGTGCTGACATCCCAGTCGCCTGGGCACTTTTCCATGCGCTGCATGCAGTCGGGGGCGGCGGGTTATGTTTGCAAACAACAGGATCTGACAGAGTTGTTGAGCGCCATCAAGGCGGTTCTGTCCGGATACAGTTACTTTCCGAACCAGGCGTTGCATACCGTGCGGACCAGCCTGGGAAATGCCAGCGAGGCCGATATGGTCGATCGTCTGTCTGGGCGGGAAATGATGGTTTTGCAGCAACTGGCGCGCGGCAAGACCAACAAGGAAATTGCCGACGGGATGTTCCTCAGTAACAAGACCGTGAGTACTTACAAGACCCGATTGCTTTTAAAGCTCAATGCGCGCTCGCTGGTGGATCTGATCGAACTGGCGCAGCGCAATGGCCTGGTCTGAGGTTTTCAGTGGCTGACGGATCATGGGCGGATCGGAATCAGCGAGTAGCAAAAAGAGAAAAGCCTCCGTTTCGGGAGGCTTTCAAATGTCAGAGATCAAAATCGTAATCGGCCAATTGCTTCTGCAGTCGGCGCTCCTCAAGCAGGTTGTCGATGGTTCGGCGTTTGCTGAGATTGGTCTTGGCGACTTCAACTACCGGTTCGGCGTCTTCGGCTTCGGCAGCGATGAAATCGTCGTCTACATCCAGTTGTTCTTTGCTGTCAGTCATAAGGTCAACTCCAGGCTAAGACTGCCTTTGGCGCCCCTTATATCGATATTCCAGCAGATGGTAAAAAAGATTTTTTCAATCGATAAATCAATAACTCCAATAGCCGCTCAATCGTCGGAAGTCTTGTGCTTGTACTCGCACAAGTCTTCGATCCGACAGCTGCCACAGCGGGGCTTGCGTGCCAGACACACATAGCGTCCGTGAAGAATGAGCCAGTGGTGCGAGTCGAGCAGGTATTCCTTTGGCACGAACTTCATCAGCTTCTTTTCCACCTCGACCACATTTTTTCCCGGTGCAATGCCGGTGCGGTTGCTGACCCGGAAAATGTGGGTGTCAACGGCCATGGTCAACTGTCGGAACGCAGTGTTGAGCACGACATTGGCGGTTTTGCGGCCAACGCCCGGCAAGGCTTCCAGTTCTTCGCGCGTCTGCGGGACTTCGCCATTGTGCAGCTCGACCAGCAGGCGGCAGGTCTCGATCACGTTTTTGGCCTTGCTGTTATAAAGGCCGATGGTCTTGATGTATTCGGACAGACCTTCAACGCCTAACGCGTGAATGGCCGCCGGCGTGTTCGCCACCGGGAACAGCTTGGCCGTTGCCTTGTTCACCCCGACATCCGTCGATTGTGCAGACAGAATCACCGCGATCAGCAGTTCGAAAGGCGAGGAATAGGCCAGTTCGGTCTTGGGTTCGGGGTTGTCCTCGTGAAACCGGCGGAAAATCTCCAGACGTTTTGCGGCATTCATGGGTGATGCGTTTCCTCGGGTAGGTCGGCAGGGTGAGCCCAGGCCTGACGGGCGGCCAGTAACAGTCCAAGCAATATAAAGGCGCCGGGCGCCAGCGTCGCGAAATGCAGGCCGTCGCCGAACAGAATCAAACCTTGCCAGTGATCCGACAGGTGATGGCCGATGCTGCCCTGACCAATCAGCTCACGCAACACTGCGAGCACAATCATCAGCGCGGCAAACAGGCCGCACAGTTTCAGCCGTTTGCGCAAGGGTTGGCGAAAAAATCCATTGTGCTCAAGTACGACGCATTGCAAGCCAATCAACCCTGCATAAAGACTGATCAGTTGATGCCACTGCAGCGCACCGCGTTGCAGAAAAATATCGGCGCAGCCCGTCAGGGTCGCGGCCAGCACTAGGCTGACCGGCAACAGACTCTCGCTGCTCAGGCGCGAGCGCAGCGGTGCCATGCACACACCGTAAGCGCCCACGACAACCGCAACCATCAACAGCGTCGCCAGCGCGCCCGCCACAGAGTCGGTGGCGCCGATCAACAGCACCAGCATCATCGAGTTCGACAGAGTCGCTGACGTATTCATGGCGCGCTCCCGAGCAAGGTCGTCCGGTGTTCATCGAAATAACGCAGGGCATCGTGGATGGCATTGATCGCCGCGCGAGAGGTAATGGTTGCGCCAGCGATCTGGTCGAATTGCCCCTGATCCTTCTTCAAGGCCCATCCGGCGTCCGTTGGTTGGTTGCTCGATTTTCCGCTAAAGGTCTGAAGCCAGCTATTTGGCCAGTCGCCGATATGTCCACCCAGCGAAGGTGTTTCGTTTTGCTCGAGGGTTTTGACACCGAGCAATCGACCGTTGGCGTCGATGGCAATCAGCAACTGGATATTGCCGGCATAACCTTGGGTCTGGCTGCGCAACAGGACTGCCACGGGTTGTCCGTTTTTGCTCGCCCGATAACCGCTCAGCAACTGACTATGGCTCAGGTGGATGTCGGTAAACGTCAGAGGTTGCTCAAGCGGCAGATTGTCGTAAGTGTCTACCGGCAGCACGTCCAGCCATTTACGACTTTCAAGCAGACGCTGTTCGGCGGTGATATGCGGCGCGTTGCTGCGTTGCACCACCCATGTCACGCCGATGCCCAGCGCGCTGATCAACACCAGTGTGATCAGGCTGCTCGTGCGATTCATGGTGTCACCTGCGCCTGACGGGCCATCGCAAAGCGCTCCAGCGCCGGCACGCACAGGTTCATCAATAGCACCGCAAACGCCACGCCGTCGGGGTAACCACCCCAGGTGCGAATCACGTACGTCAGCAGCCCCACGCCGATGCCGAACAGCAGGCGGGCGAGCGGACTCTTCGCCCCCGACACCGGTTCAGTGACGATGAAAAACGCCCCCAGCATGGTCGCGCCGCTCAGCAGGTGAAACAGTGGCGAGCCGTGGGAGTCCGATCCCGAACCGTTCCAGCACAACAGGCTGATCACGAACAGGCTGGCGAGCATGCCGACCGGCGCGTGCCAGCCAAACACTCGACGCTGCAACAAAAACAGTCCACCGGCGAGGAACGCCAGGTTCACCCATTCAACGCCGTGCCCGCCAAAGCGACCGAATGCCGGATTACCGGCAAACAATTCGTCCATGGTCAGGCTTTTATTGATGCGCAGACTGTCAAGCGAAGTGGCCTGAACCCAGGCATCCGGCTGGGCGCCAAGATTGAACACCTGGCCAAAAGCCGCCGTCAGATCCATGCCATGGGCCGGCCAATGGGTCATCGGCTGAGGGAACATCACCATGGCCAAGGCAAAGCCGAGCATGGCCGGGTTGAAAGGGTTTCGGCCCACGCCACCGTACAGATGTTTGCCCAGCAGCAGACCCGAAGCGATTGCCGTGACCGTCAGCCACCACGGGCAATAAGGCGGCAGCGCGATCGCCAGCAGCGTGGCGCTGACCACCGCGCTGCCATCGCTCAACGTGGACTGCAGCGTTTGCCGGCGCAGATGAGCCACAGCGGCTTCGATACCCAAAGCCGTGACGACGGAAAGGATCAGGTTGATCAACACGCCCCAGCCGGAAAACCAGAACAACGCGAGCAACCCCGGCAATGTCGCCAGCAAAACCAGCTTCATTGCCTGTTGCAGGCGTTCGTCTCTGGTTTCAAGGGATGACATGGGCTTGTACCTGCCGCTCTGCTTCTTGCAGGCGGGCGCGAGCCTTTTCGAGGATGTCGGCTGGCGTGCCGTCGCGCCGTTGCAGTTTGTTCAGATCGGCGCGAGCGTATGCCAGTTCGGTTTTCAGCTGACGCAGCTGGTTGTCGATCGGACGCTTCTCGACTCGCACAAGCTCGGGGAGCGGTTGATCGCTGGCCGCTTCGGCGCTGTGCAGGGCCTGTTCGGCGTCACGCAGCGCTTGCTCCAGCGCGGCGATCTCGGCTGGCGGGGCCTCTGCGGTTTGTGCCTTTTTCAGTTCGGCGCGGCGCATCGCCAGCTGGATTTTTGCCCGTTTCAGATCGGCATCCTTCGCCGGGGCGGCGGCTACTGGCGCAGGTGCCGCGCTGCTTTCCAGCTTCGCCAGTGCCTGTTCGGCCGCTTCGAACTGTTGTTGCAGGACGATCAGTTGCGATTGCTGATCGAAGGTCGGCGGATGACCGAATGCCTTGAGCGACTTGTTCAATTGCGCCCGACTCATGGCCACGTCGATCTTGGCTTTTTTCAGCGCAGCATCGGCGGTGGCGGCTTTTTGTGCGCGCACCCGTTCCAGCGCCGCCTGTACCGGATCGAGGGTGGTGGCGGCGACTTCGACCTGGGCCGCGCGCTGCGCCCGGGCTTCGCGTTCGGCCTGCTTCTGCTGTTCTTCGCGTTGCAGGCGAGCATTGCGTCGTTCGAAACGCTGGCGGGCGTGATCACGTTTGGCCGCACGAGCCTGTTGTTCTTCAAGGCTGGTGGCCAGACCACCGACCACCGGCAGCGTGCCGAGCGGCAACGGATGCATCTCGATGCAGTCGACCGGGCAGGGCGCTACGCACAGATCGCAACCGGTGCATTCGTCGATGATCACCGTGTGCATCAGCTTCGCCGCGCCGACGATGGCGTCGATCGGGCAGGCCTGGATGCACTTGGTGCAGCCGATGCATTCCGCTTCGCGGATGTAGGCTACTTGCGGCGGCGCCGAACCACGACTGATGTCCAGCTCCAGCACCGGGATTTTCAACAGTTCGGCCAGTGCCGCGATGGTTTCGTCGCCACCCGGCGGGCACTTGTTGATCGGCTCGCCGGCGGCGATGCCTTCAGCGTAGGGTTTGCATCCGGGATGGCCGCACTTGCCGCATTGGGTTTGCGGCAGCAAGGCATCGATGCGTTGAATCAGACTCATGTTTTGATCAGTCCACTGAATCCGAGAAAAGCCACGGCCATCAGTCCGGCGCCGATCAACAGGATCGGCAGGCCACGAAAGGGCAGGGGAATATCGTTGTCGGCCGTGCGCTCGCGCAAATCACTGAACAGGCTCAACACCAGCCAGAAACCCAGACCGGCGCCAAGGCTTAGCGCAATCGCGTGAAACAGGCCTTTGTCCGCTTGCGCGTTGATCAGCGTCAGCCCCAGCACACCGGCATTGCCCAGCAGCAACGGCCACAAACCATCGAATGGCAGTGTGGGTCGCCAATGTGCCAACAGCTTCAGCAACGGGGTGATCAGCAGGACGCTCAACGGCAGAAACACAAACAGGCGCAGGAATTCCAGTTGCAACGGCACCAGCAGCCAATGCCAGATCGCATAACCCGCCACACCGACAAGCAGCATCAGACATAACGTCGCCAGCCCCAGCGCATGCACTTGTCGACGCTCACTGCCCAGCAGCGGATCGACGCCCAGCGGCCAGTGCAACACGAAGTTGTTGATCAGCGCAGCACTGAAGAGCGTAAGCACGAGTTCGGTCATGGGTCTGCCGGTGGAAGCGGGCGTGTGTCACTTAAGGTTAGGCATTATCCGGCAGCCGTGGAGGGCGGGCCAGATATGAAAAATCCCACAGGCGCACGGAGCACGCCTGTGGGATCTGTCAGGGCAGAACCTTACTTGATGCGCTGACCCGGCTTGGCGCCGCTGTCCGGGCTCAGCAGGTAGATTTCTTCACCACCAGGGCCGGCTGCCATCACCATGCCTTCGGAGATGCCGAACTTCATTTTCCGTGGCTTGAGGTTGGCGATCATCATGGTCAGGCGGCCGTCGAGCTTCGACGGATCCGGGTAAGCGCTCTTGATCCCCGAGAACACGTTGCGTTGCTCGTCACCGATGTCGAGGGTCAGGCGCAGCAGCTTGTCCGCCCCTTCAACGTGTTCGGCCTTGACGATCAGCGCGACGCGCAGGTCGACGGCGGCGAAGGTGTCGAAGTCGATTTCCGGCGACAGCGGATCCTTGGCCAGCTCGCCATTGCCGGCAGGCGCGGCGGCGCCGGTGTCGGTCTGGCTGGCGGTCAGGTCTTCTTTCGAGGCGTCGGTCATGGCTTGCACTTTTACCGGGTCGATGCGGGTCATCAACGGTTTGAATTCGTTCAACTGGTGGTTGGCCAGCAAGGTGGTGTGGTCGTTCCAGGTCAGCGGGGCGACGTTGAGGAACGCCTCGGCATCGGCGGCCAGCACTGGCAGCACCGGTTTGAGGAAGATCACCAGCTGGCGGAACAGGTTGATCGCCGTGGCGCAGACCGCCTGGACTTCATCCTGCTTGCCTTCCTGCTTGTTCAGCGACCATGGTGCCTTGTCGGCGATCCAGGCGTTGGCGCGGTCGGCCAAAGCCATGGTTTCGCGCATGGCACGGGCGAAGTCGCGGGCCTCATAGGCGTCGGCGATGCTCGGCGCAGCGGCCAGGAAGGCTTCGGTCAGTTCCGGTGCTGCGTTGGTGTCCACCAGCAGACCGGCGTTGCCCTTCTGGATGAAACCGGCGCAACGGCTGGCGATGTTGACGACTTTGCCGACCAGGTCGGAGTTGACCTTCTGCACGAAGTCTTCGAGGTTCAGGTCGAGGTCGTCCACGCCACGGCCCAGTTTGGCCGCGTAGTAGTAGCGCAGGTATTCCGGCGACAGGTGATCCAGGTACGTACGGGCCTTGATGAAGGTGCCGCGGGACTTGGACATCTTCTGACCGTTGACGGTCAGGTAGCCGTGTACGTTGATCCCGGTTGGCTTGCGCAAACCCGCGCCCTCGAGCATCGCCGGCCAGAACAGGGCATGGAAGTTGACGATGTCCTTGCCGATGAAGTGGTACAGCTCGGCGGTGGAGTCCTTGCCCCAGAACGCGTCGAAGTCCAGCTCCGGCGTGCGGTTGCAGAGGTTCTTGAAGCTGGCCATGTAGCCGATCGGCGCATCCAGCCACACATAGAAATATTTGCCTGGCTCGCCCGGAATCTCGAAGCCGAAGTACGGCGCATCGCGGGAGATGTCCCACTGTTGCAGGCCGGCGTCCAGCCATTCGGCGATCTTGTTGGCCACGGCGTCCTGCAGGGTGCCGCTGCGGGTCCAGGCCTGGAGCATTTCCTGGAAGTCCGGCAGCTTGAAGAAGAAGTGCTGGGAATCCTTGAGCACCGGGGTGGCGCCGGAGATTGCCGACTTCGGATCCTTCAGGTCGGTCGGCGCGTAGGTCGCACCGCATTTTTCGCAGTTGTCGCCGTATTGGTCTTCGATAGTGCCGCATTTCGGCAGGTGCCCTTGATGAAGCGGTCGGCCAGGAACATTTTCTTTTCCGGGTCGAAATACTGGGTGATCGAACGTTGGGCGATGTGCCCGGCGTCACGCAGCTTCAGGTAGATCTGGCTCGACAGCTCACGGTTTTCTTCGGCGTGAGTGGAGTGGAAGTTGTCGAAGTCCACCAGGAACTCGGCAAAGTCGGCGCTGTGTTCGGCCTGGACATTGGCGATCAGTTGTTCCGGGGTGATGCCTTCCTTTTCCGCGCGCAGCATGATCGCCGAACCGTGGGCGTCGTCGGCGCAGACATAAATGCACTGATTGCCGCGATGCTTCTGGAAGCGCACCCACATATCGGTCTGGATGTATTCCAGCATATGGCCAAGGTGGATCGAACCGTTGGCGTAGGGCAGGGCGCTGGTGACGAGAATCTTGCGTGGTTCGGACATGTGGGGCTTCGCTACTTGATGAAACGGAGGTCGGCCACTATAAAGCGCCGGGAAAGATATTTCATCCCTGCAAATCGTTGCCGGACATGCCGTCCGGAGGACAGAAGGGGTAGGATACCCGCCATCTTTTCCCAGTCTTGTTATCGGAGTTGCCCATGAGTGCCGTCACTCGCGCAGCGGTGGAAGCCGTCCTCAGCAATACACCGACCCTTACCTGAACCAGGATCCGGTCAGCGCCGGTTGCGTGCGCAACATCGAAATCACCGGCGATCGCGTCAGCGTGCAGCTGGAAATCGGCTATGCCGCCGGTCTGTTCAAGAGTGGCTGGGCGCAATTGCTGCAACTGGCCATCGAAAACCTCGACGGCGTAGTGACTGCGAAGGTCGAGGTCAACAGCGTGATCGCCGCGCACAAGGCCCAGGCGCAGATTCCGGGGCTGGCCAACGTCAAGAACGTGGTCGCCGTGGCATCGGGCAAGGGCGGGGTGGGCAAATCCACCACCGCCGCGAACCTGGCACTGGCGCTGGCCCGTGAGGGCGCGAAGGTCGGGATTCTCGACGCCGATATCTACGGCCCGAGCCAAGGCATCATGTTCGGCATTCCCGAGGGCACCCGCCCGCAGGTCAAGGATCAGAAATGGTTCGTGCCGCTGCAGGCCCATGGCGTGGAAGTGATGTCGATGGCGTTCCTGACCGACGACAACACGCCGATGGTCTGGCGCGGGCCGATGGTCTCCGGGGCGCTGCTGCAACTGGTCACGCAAACCGCTTGGGGCGACCTGGATTATCTGGTGATCGACATGCCGCCAGGCACCGGCGACATCCAGCTGACGCTGGCGCAGAAAGTCCCGGTGGCCGGCGCCGTGATCGTCACCACGCCGCAGGATCTGGCGCTGCTCGATGCGCGTAAAGGCGTAGAGATGTTCCGCAAGGTCAACATTCCGGTGCTGGCGTGGTGGAAAACATGGCCGTGCACATCTGCTCGAACTGCGGACACGCCGAGCATCTGTTCGGTGAGGGCGGTGGCGAGAAGCTGGCGACCCAGTTCGGCGTCGAGCTGCTGGCCTCGTTGCCGCTGTCGATGCTGATCCGCGAACAGGCCGATGGCGGCAAGCCGACGGTGATTGCCGAGCCGGACAGCCAGATCGCCATGGTCTATCAGGAACTGGCCCGCCACGTCGGCGCGCGGATCGTGTTGCAGGAAGCAGCCTCGCCGGCGATGCCGAACATCACCATCAGCGACGACTAAGATCCAGAAACTGTGGGAGCCAGCCTGCTGGCGATAGCGATTCACATTCAACAGAAGTGTTGAAGGAAACACCGCAATCGCCAGCAGGCTGGCTCCCACATTGTTTTTTGGCGGGTCTTAGATGCGCAACCCGCCGTCCATCTCCAGAATCCGGCCGGTGTAGTAGTCGTTCTCGAAGATGTACGCCGCCGAGTGGGCGATCTCTTCCGGCTTGCCCATGCGCTTGAGCGGAATGCCGGAGGTCATTTTCTCCAGCGCTTCTGGCTTCATGCCCAGGGTCATCTCGGTTTCGATGAAGCCCGGCGCAATGCCCGCCACGCGAATGCCGTAGCGCGCCAGTTCCTTGGCCCAGGTCACGGTCGCCGCAGCGACGCCGGCCTTGGCGGCGGAGTAGTTGGTCTGGCCGACGTTGCCCGCGCGGGAAATCGACGAGATGTTGATGATCGCGCCGCTGTTCTTCAGCTCGACCATTTTCGCCGCCACTTCACGGGTGCAGAGGAACACGCCAGTCAGGTTGACGTCGATCACCGCCTGCCACTGGGCCAGGCTCATCTTGGTCATCTCGCCGTCCTTGACCTTGAGCAGCAGGCCGTCGCGCAGGATCCCGGCGTTGTTGATCAGGCCGTGGATCGCGCCAAAGTCTTCGGCGACCTGGGCAACCATGTGCGTCACCTGCTCTTCGTTGGCAACGTTGCACAGGTAGCTGCGCGCCTCGACACCCTTGGCCTTGCAGGCCGCGACCGCGTCATCGAGTTTTTCCTGGTTCAGGTCCACCAGCGCCAGCTTCGCGCCCTTGCCCGCGAAATACTCGGCCATCGAGCGGCCCAAGCCTTGGCAACCGCCAGTGATAATGATTACTTTGTCGTTGAGTTGCATTCGCATGCCCCCGAGAGCAGGTCAGAGTGGTCCTTACAGGTAGCCTCTCGATCTGCACCGGCCAGCAGCCTGTTGCACATGAGAACTGCCCGATGGCGAGTGGGACAAAACCCATGCGCCTGTCCGTTTTGTCGACGGATTCTATTTAAGGAGTCATAAATTGAGCGTTGAAGCGGCTAAGAATGCCCGAGAATTGCTTCTCAAGGAATACCGTGGCGTGCTGTCGACCCACTCCAGATCGATGCCCGGTTTTCCATTCGGCTCTGTGGTTCCCTACTGCCTGGACGACCAGGGCCGCCGCTGATCCTGATCAGCCGCATCGCCCAGCACACTCACAATCTGCAGAAAGATCCGAAATGCTCGCTACTGGTGGGTGAGCGCGAGGCCGACGATGTGCAAGCCGTTGGTCGCCTGACCTATCTGGCCGAAGCAGAAAACTCGAAGACGCTGCCGCCATCGAAGCCGCCGCCGAGCGCTACTACCGTTATTTCCCCGATTCGCAGAATTACCACAAGGCCACGATTTCGACTTCTGGGTGCTCAAACCGGTGCGTCATCGCTACATCGGCGGTTTCGGCGCGATCCACTGGGTCGATCACCTGACCCTGGCCAACCCGTTCGCCGGCAAGGCCGAGATCAGCATGGTCGAGCACATGAACAGCGACCACGCCAAGGCCATCGCGCATTACGTGGACCTCGCCGGTTTACCGAAAACCGTACCGGCGCAACTGGCCGGGATCGACACCGAAGGCATGCACCTGCGCATCGGTCAGGCGCTGTACTGGCTGCCGTTTCAAGCGCCCTGTCATACGCCGATACAAGTGCGCGAGGCCTTGGTTTCTCTGGCTCACGCCGAGGTCTGGCCAAAAAATGCGCTGGCCGACGCTTGAATTCACGAAAGGGCGACGTCATCTAAGGCTTACTGCAAGGCATTTCTTGCGTTGAGGAAACTTTGATGCGCCCTTTTTTGTTGCTCTTTCTGCTGTTCCCGGTGTTGGAGCTGTTCGTATTCGTCAAAGTGGCAGGGGCCATCGGGTTTTTCCCGCCCTGCTGCTGATCATTCTCGGCTCGATGTTTGGCGTGTTCGTGCTGCGCATCGCCGGGCTGGCCACCGCACTGCGTGCCCGTGAAAGCCTGAACCGCGGCGAGCTGCCTGCGCAAACCATGCTCGAAGGCCTGATGCTGGCCCTGGCCGGTGGCCTGTTGATCCTGCCGGGCTTCATCAGCGACGTGGTCGGTCTGGTGCTGCTGTTGCCGTTCAGTCGTCGACTGGTCGCCAACAAAATGCGCCAGCGCGCTGAAGAGCAGGCCATGCGCCAGCGAGCGTTCGCCGATGACCTGCAACCTCGCGGCGGGCCTGCACCGCGCCAGCCTCTGGGCCGCGAAGGCGATGTGATCGAAGGCGAGTTCGAACACCGCGACAGCAAGTAAATTCTGCATCGACACGGCACCTTCGGGTGCCGTGTTCGTTTATGGCACGAATTCATGCAGCCGCATGAAAATTTTTTGTCTCCAGCCCTTGTAATAAGCTTATGCGCCCTTATGTATCGGTCACCGCAAGGTTCCGGCATATGAGTCGGACAGACTTTCGCGGCTCGCTCGACGAGCCGCAACCGGCGCAGGCCGGATTCGTTAAACCCGCCGGGACTACACCGGCCGATGAAAACCACAATTAGGAGAGATCGACAATGAAGCTTCGTCCTCTGCATGACCGCGTCGTTATCCGTCGCAGCGAAGAAGAAAAGAAAACCGCTGGCGGTATCGTCCTGCCAGGTTCGGCTGCTGAAAAGGCCAACCACGGTGTGATCGTCGCTGCAGGTCCAGGCAAGACTCTGGAAAACGGTGAAGTGCGTGCGCTGGCCGTTAAAGTCGGCGACAAGGTTGTGTTCGGTCCTTACTCCGGCAGCAACACTGTGAAAGTCGACGGCGAAGACCTGCTGGTAATGGCTGAGAACGAGATTCTCGCTGTACTGGAAGGCTGATTTCCCGCTCATTTTCCCGCTACTACAAAGTATTTAAGGAATATCGATCATGGCTGCTAAAGAAGTTAAGTTCGGCGATGCCGCCCGCTCCAAGATGCTCAAAGGCGTCAACGTTCTGGCTGACGCGGTAAAAGCGACCCTGGGCCCGAAAGGCCGTAACGTGATCCTCGAGAAGAGCTTCGGCGCTCCGACCATCACCAAGGACGGCGTTTCCGTCGCCAAGGAAATCGAACTCGAAGATCGCTTCGAAAACATGGGCGCGCAGCTGGTCAAAGACGTTGCCTCCCGTGCCAACGATGACGCCGGTGACGGTACTACTACCGCTACCGTTCTGGCTCAGTCGATCGTCAACGAAGGCCTGAAAGCCGTCGCTGCCGGCATGAACCGATGGACCTGAAGCGCGGTATCGACAAAGCGACCATCGCGATCGTCAAAGAACTGAAAGCCCTGTCCAAGCCGTGCGCTGACACCAAGGCCATCGCTCAGGTCGGCACCATCTCCGCCAACTCCGACAACTCCATCGGCGACATCATTGCCGAAGCCATGGAAAAAGTCGGTAAAGAAGGCGTGATCACCGTTGAAGAAGGCTCGGGCCTGGAAAACGAACTGTCGGTTGTAGAAGGCATGCAGTTCGACCGTGGTTACCTGTCCCCGTACTTCGTCAACAAGCCGGACACCATGGTGGCCGAGCTCGACGGCCCGCTGATCCTGCTGGTCGACAAGAAGATCTCGAACATCCGCGAAATGCTGCCAGTGCTGGAAGCTGTTGCCAAAGCCGGCCGTCCACTGCTGATCGTGGCCGAAGACGTTGAAGGCGAAGCCCTGGCGACTCTGGTTGTGAACAACATGCGTGGCATCGTTAAAGTCGCAGCCGTCAAGGCTCCAGGCTTCGGCGACCGTCGCAAGGCCATGCTGCAGGACATCGCCGTTCTGACCGGCGGTACCGTGATCTCCGAAGAGATCGGCCTGAGCCTGGAAAGCACCACCCTGGAGCACCTGGGCAACGCCAAGCGCGTCACCCTGTCCAAGGAAAACACCGTTATTGTTGACGGTGCTGGCAAAGAAAGCGAAATCCAGGCTCGCGTTGCACAGATCCGCGCCCAAGTCGAAGAAACCTCTTCGGACTACGATCGTGAAAAACTGCAAGAGCGTCTGGCCAAGCTGTCCGGCGGCGTTGCAGTGATCAAGGTTGGTGCTGGTTCCGAAGTTGAAATGAAAGAGAAGAAAGCCCGCGTTGAAGACGCCCTGCACGCAACCCGCGCAGCCGTTGAAGAAGGCGTGGTACCTGGCGGTGGCGTTGCGCTGATCCGCGCTCTGGAAGCCTGACCGAACTGACCGGCGACAACGCTGACCAGAACGTCGGTATCGCTGTGCTGCGTCGCGCTGTCGAAGCGCCGGCTGCGTCAGATCGCTGCCAACTCCGGTGACGAGCCAAGCGTAGTCGTCAACGAAGTGAAGAACGGCAAAGGTAACTTCGGTTACAACGCTGCTTCCGGCGAGTACGGCGACATGATCGAAATGGGCATCCTGGACCCAACCAAGGTGACCCGTTCGGCTCTGCAAGCTGCAGCCTCCATCGGCGGTCTGATCCTGACCACCGAAGCTGCCGTTGCTGACGCACCGAAGAAAGAAGGTGCAGCTGGCGGCGGTATGCCAGACATGGGCGGCATGGGTGGCATGGGCGGCATGATGTAAGCCAGCCTTTCCCCGGTAACGAAAAACCCCGTCTGCGTGAGCAGACGGGGTTTTTTATGGCCCGCGTTTCAGGCTTCAGGCATTGACCGGACGGGCCTGTGTTGCTGTTTCAGCCTTTACTGCCGGTCGATACAGAATCCAGTAATACGACCCCAGACAGATCAGCCAGCAGAAGATCGCCGTCCACACGTTATGAGAAAAGAAGTGCGCGCCCTGCATCATCCGGCTGATCGAAAACACCGAACCCAGCGCGAAGGCAAAGATGAATGCCTGGCGTGCCAACCGTGGGCGACGATCACGCAGCACGAAGAACAGCGCAAACAAGGTGAAACCCGTAGCCGCATGACCACCCGGCCAGCAACGACCGGGCTTGTCGGTCGGCGGGCGATGCTCCAGCAGCTTGCTGTAGGTTTCGTGGCCGCCGAATTGTTCGAGGCTCCAGGGGCATTGCACCGCTGTCACCGCTTTCACCGGCGTGACGAAAGAGGTGGCCAGACCCAGCGACAACACCAGGCAGCCCAGCTCACGCTTGAACGGTTTGAGCCGCTCGATGAAAAACGCGCCGATGAACCCGAGGATGGCAAACACCGAAAAGGCGATCACCACTTGTTTGGCGCGGTCGTGGAGGATGTCTTCGAGAAAATAACTGTGCCGGCCGATGAAGTCGCCCGCGACCGGATCGTAAAACAGCCGGGCCAGATCCATGTCCAGGTCGGTCAGCTCCAGCAACACCAGAATGACCGCCGCGACGGCGGGAATGCCCAGGCAAAGCCATACATTCAAAGGCCTTGAAGCAGGGCGGGCAGAGATCGAAACCATGGCAATTCCTTCATCGGTAAGGTCTTCAAAGAAGCACAACCGCGTGAGTCTGCGCCCGGTTCTGTCGGCGATTTGTCGACCGCTCGTGAAAAACTCGTCAAGTCCGGCGATCCGTGCAATTAAGTCAAATCAACCTGCCCCGCGCCTAGCCGTGAGCCACACTTGGCCGTAAGCTGCGCGGGCCAAGACGGCCGCTACCGTGTACGGAGGAGGTGCCCATGCGAATTCTATTGGTCGAAGACAACCGCGATATCCTGGCCAATCTGGCCGATTACCTGGGGCTCAAAGGCTATACCGTCGATTGCGCCCAGGACGGTCTGTCGGGCCTGCATCTGGCCGCCACCGAGCATTACGACCTGATCGTGCTCGACATCATGCTGCCGGGGATCGACGGCTACACCCTGTGCAAGCGCCTGCGCGAGGACGCCCGTCGTGATACGCCGGTGATCATGCTCACCGCCCGCGATCAGCTCGATGACCGCTTGCAGGGCTTCAAGTCCGGTGCCGACGATTATCTGGTCAAGCCGTTTGCGCTGTCGGAACTGGCGGCCCGGGTCGAAGCCGTGATGCGCCGCACCCAGGGCGGCGGCCGTCGTGCCCTGCAGGTCGGTGATCTGAGCTACGACCTCGATACCCTCGAGGTGACCCGCGAAGGCAAATTGCTCAAGCTCAACCCGGTCGGGCTCAAACTGCTGGCGGTGCTGATGCAAAAGAGTCCGCATGTCCTGCGTCGGGAAATTCTCGAAGAAGCGCTGTGGGGCGATGACTGCCCGGACAGCGACAGCCTGCGCAGCCATGTTCACCAATTGCGCCAGGTGATCGACAAACCATTCGCCAAGCCATTGCTGCACACCGTGCATGGCGTGGGCTATCGCCTGGCCGAGGGCCGCGATGGAGTTTAAGCAAAGCCTTGCCCAGCGGATCATCATCGCCTTTGCGCTGATGAGCGCGCTGGTAGCCGGGGCGTTTGCCATGGGCATCGTCGCGACCGTGCACCTGGTCGAGGAAAAACTGATTTCCGCCGGGCTGGGCGGCGACCTGCAACGCCTGCTGCTGATGGATAACGTCTCGGACTGGAGCCATCGGCCGGAGCCGGATCAACTGTTCTACTTCAGCGGCGGGCCGGGCGACTTCGAACTGCCCAAGGACCTGCGGCACCTGGATTCGGGGTTCCATGAAGTCTTTCGCGAGCAGCTGTCGTACCACGCGATGGTCGAGGTGGTCGACGGTCGCCGTTATGTGCTGCTGCAGGATCAAAGCGATTTCGAAGAGCGCGAGCGCGTGCTGTTCGCCGTGGTGCTGGTGGGTTTTGTACTCAGTCTGGCACTGGCGGTGTTCCTCGGCTGGGTGCTGGCGCGCAAGGTGATGGCCCCGGTGGTGCGGCTGGCGCGTCAGGTGCGCCATCGCGACCAGTTGCTCGGGCTGGCGCCTCCGCTGGCGCCGGACTACGCGGCAGACGAGGTGGGCGAGCTGGCGGTGGCGTTCGACGCTACGCTCGGACGCCTGCGTCAGGCGCTGACGCGGGAGCGACTGTTCACCAGCGACGTCAGCCACGAATTGCGTACACCGCTGATGGTGTTGGCCAGCTCCTGTGAACTCCTGCTGGAAAACCCGGGTATCGATCAGCGCGGCAAGGCTCAGGTTCAGCGCATTGCGCGGGCCAGTGAGGAAATGCGTGAACTGGTGCAGACCTTCCTGATGCTGGCACGGGCCCAGCGTGAAGATGCAGGCGCAGCCCCTCAGCAAAACCTGTCGCAGGTGGCCGACAGCTTGCTGTGCCTGTGGCGCGAGCCCATCGAATCCAAGGGTTTGCAGCTGATTTTCGAACCGGGCAATCCGCCCGACACCCGTTATAACGCGACGTTGCTCAATGCCGTGATGGGCAACTTGTTGCGTAACGCCTTGCACTACACCGAACAGGGATTTATTCGCTTGACCCTCAATGCCAACGGATTCGTGGTCGAGGATTCGGGCGTGGGCATTCCCGAGGAAAAACGCGAAGCCATGTTCCAGCCGTTTGTACGCGGCAACGAAAAGCGCGGCGAGGGGCTTGGATTGGGCTTGTCGCTGGTTCAGCGCATTTGTGAAAACGAAGGCTGGAGCGTCACGTTGAGCACGATGGAACCCAATGGCTGCCGGTTCGAGGTCGAGCTGGGCAAGCGCTGAAAATCGGCCGGTTGAAGAGGGTACTCCGCCAACCTGTCTAATTCCTGTATAACCTTGAAATAGTTTGCCGATTTACATGACGTTTTTTTCACAAAGGGATGACCTGACGCTGACACGCCGCTGCTTAAGGTGGCGTCATCAGTAATTCAGGAGTCCTGGTGATGGCCGGCCCGATCAAACTCGATTTTTCCGAAAAGTACGACGACAACCATGCGCAGAAGTACCTGCGTAAACATCAGGACGGTCTGGGGCGTCGTTTGTCCAATTGGCGAGATCAGCAGTTGGCCCGCAAGGCGTTGACCCTTGTTGGCGAGCCGGGCCTGGTGCTGGACCTGCCCTGCGGCGCAGGACGTTTCTGGCCATTGCTGGCGGAAAAGCCCAACCGGGTGATCATCGGAGCGGACAACTCCGAGTCGATGATCAAGACCGCCATGCAGGCACAACCGGCGGATGTGGTGAAACGGGTACAACCCTTGCACACATCTGCGTTCGACATTGCCTTGCCTGATAACGCCGTCGACAGCATTTTTTGCATGCGACTGCTGCATCACATCGTGAAGCCGAGCACCGCCGGGCGATTCTGCGCGAGTTCGAGCGTGTCACCCGGGACAGCGTGATCATTTCGCTCTGGGTGGACGGCAATTTCAAGGCCTGGAAACGCAAGCGCGCCGAGCGCAAGCGTGGGCAGGAAGGTTACCAGAATCGATTTGTGTTACCGGCCGCAACGGTTGAAAAGGAATTCGAAGAAGCAGGATTCCGGATCCAGGAACAACTGGACTTTATTCCGCTCTATGCCATGTGGCGAGTCTACGTATTACGCAAGAGGTAAGAGGATGGCAGTGCAATTTGCAGCAGAAGCGGAAGTCGCTCCCGAGGATCGCTTCGACTACTACTGGAACCAGCGCGGTGAGTGGGTGGAAGAACCCAATGTGCGTCGTGGTGGCGAAAGTGGTGTGCAGCGGGTGGTGGGGCGCGATGGTCAACTGCTGTATGCCAAGCGCCAGACCGGACATATCTATCGCAGCTGGCGGCACCCGTTCGGGCGGCCTACCGTGTTGCGTGAACTGGATGCGCTGACCGGGGTTACCCGTCTCGGGGTTCGTGTTCCTGAAATCGTGTTCTGTGATGCGCAGCCCGATCCGAAATTCAATTGGCGCGCGCTGTTGGTGACCAAATCCCTCGATGGCTTTCAGGAGTTTGAGCAATGGAAGGCCGCCGGCGGTCGTGAGCAATATGGCGAAGCCGTCTATGAACGCGTGCTCAAGGACCTCGCCGAAAACCTGGCGCGCATGCACAAGGGCCGTTGGCAGCACAGCTGCATCTACATCAAGCACGTGTTCGTGCGGGTGACGGGCGCAGGTGAATCGGCCAAGGTCGAAGTCGCTCTGATCGATCTGGAAAAATGCCGTCAGCGTCTGACCGCTCATCGCGCGGCCGCCCATGACATGAAGCAACTGCGCCGCCACTCGTCGTTCAGCGCTACGGACTGGAAAAAACTCGTCTACTTTTATGAGACGGCGTTTGGCAGCGCTATCAAAGGTTTATAGCGATGAAACTAGAAATTGCACGAGGTTTGTTTCTGGTAGGAGCCTTGGCAGTTGCATCATTGGCGGTGGCGGCCTGGGAACAGCCACGCATGCAGGTCATTGGCGCATCGGCCAGTGATCCGCATTGCCCGATGCCACGGGTGGCGAAAGCCGCCGTGGCCACACAACCCGATCATGATCTATTGCTGTTCATGTTCGGACTTTCTCAGGGATGAGACCGCAGAGTTGAATCGTTCGATTAGAGCCAAAGGCCTCGCCAATGCGAGGCCTTTTTTATTGCGTCATGGCTTGTTTTACTGCGTCATGCCTTGGGATCGGGTTTCGCCAGCACGGTGTAAACGCACGGCAGGACAAACAGCGTAAACAGCGTCCCGATCGACATCCCGGTTGCAATCACCGTCCCGATGTCAAAGCGGCTGACCGCACCGGCGCCGGTGGCCACGATCAGCGGCACCATGCCGAACACCATCGCCGCCGTGGTCATCAACACCGGGCGCAGACGAATAGCCGCTGCTTCCTCCACCGCCTCGCGGGGTGTCAGGCCCTTCTCCTTGCGCAGCTGGTTGGCGAACTCGACGATCAGGATCCCGTGCTTGCTGATCAGCCCGATCAGCGTCACCAGCCCGACCTGTGTGTAGATGTTCATGCTCGACCAGCCGAGAAACAGCGGAATCAGCGCCCCGCAGATCGACAACGGCACGGTCACCAGAATCACCAGCGGGTCGCGGAAGCTTTCGAACTGCGCCGCCAGCACCAGGAAAATGATCGCCAGCGCTAACGCGAAGGTCACCCACAGCGCGCTGCCTTCCTGGACGAACTGCCGCGATGCGCCGCCGTAATCGAAAGCAAAACCGGCCGGGGCTTCTTCCCGGGCGATCTGCAACACGCTGTCGATGGCTTCGCCCATGCTCACCAGCGGGAACCCGGATAGCTTGGCCGCGTTGAGTTGCTGGAACTGGTTGAGTTGTCGCGGTCGCGCACGGTCGGTCACGGTGATCAGGGTCGACAGCGGGAGCAGTTCGCCCTGGGTGTTTTTCACGTAGTAGTTGTTCAGCCAGTCCGGGTTGTCGCGGTAGGCCCGTTCGACCTGGCGATGACCTTGTAGCTGCGGCCTTCGATGGTGAACCGGTTGATCTCGGCTTCGCCGAGCAAGGTCGCGAGGGTGCCGCCCAGATCCTGCATCGACACGCCCATCTGCGCGGCCTTGGCGCGGTCGATGTCGACCACCACTTCGGGTTTGTCGAAGGCGAGGTCAAGGTCGACGAAGGCGAACTTGCCAGACTCCGTGGCGCGCTTCTTGATCCGGTCGGCCACTTGCAGCAACAGCTCGTAGTCGTTGGCGGTGTTGATCACGAATTCGAACGGCAGACCTTCGCCGGTACCGGGGAGGGACGGCAGGTTGAAACCGAAGATCTGCAG
>JASFAW010000009.1:43356699-43391312 GCA_030737815.1 Allium fistulosum | reverse complement strand
ATTCGCGACATCGGCACATGGTTGAGCGAACGCCTGCGCTGACAATTGCGACAGGGCTCGCCCTTTGATCATCCCACTACGCCGCGCCCGTTTCTTGCATTACACTGGCCGGCGTACATTCCTTAACCAATTGATGAGATGACCGTGCTCAAAGCACTCAAGAAAATGTTCGGTAAAAGCGAGGCTGAGCAGCTCGCGCCAGTCCCCACTGCGCCGTCGCACGCCCCCGGTCATCGCAACGATGCCAGCCAGGCCGACCGCCAGACGCCCAAACGCGAACCGAAACCCGCTCCAGCTGCCGCGCCCGCTACCGAGCCGGCCCGCAGCGAAACACCGAAACCGGCCAAACCACGTCGCGAACCCAAGCCCAAGGCGCCGGTGATTCCTGGAAACTCGAAGACTTCGTCGTCGAGCCGCAGGAAGGCAAGACCCGCTTCCACGATTTCAAGCTCGCCCCGGAACTGATGCACGCCATCCACGACCTGGGTTTCCCGTATTGCACACCGATCCAGGCCCAAGTGCTGGGTTATACCCTCGCCGGCAAAGACGCCATCGGCCGCGCCCAGACCGGCACCGGCAAGACCGCCGCGTTCCTGATCTCGATCATCACCCAGCTGTTGCAGACCCCGCCGCCGAAAGAGCGCTACATGGGCGAGCCACGGGCGCTGATCATCGCGCCGACCCGCGAGCTGGTGGTGCAGATCGCCAAGGACGCCGCCGACCTGACCAAGTACACCGGCCTCAACGTCATGACGTTCGTCGGCGGGATGGACTTCGACAAGCAGCTCAAGCACCTCGAAGCGCGCCATTGCGACATCCTCGTCGCGACCCCCGGGCCGCCTGCTCGACTTCAACCAGCGTGGCGACGTGCACCTGGACATGGTCGAAGTGATGGTGCTGGACGAAGCCGACCGCATGCTCGACATGGGCTTCATCCCGCAGGTCCGGCAGATCATTCGCCAGACCCCGCCGAAAAGCGAACGCCAGACCCTGCTGTTCTCCGCGACCTTCACCGATGACGTGATGAACCTCGCCAAGCAGTGGGACCACCGATCCTGCGATTGTCGAAATCGAGGTCACCAACGTGGCCAACGAAAACGTCGAACAGCACATCTACGCGGTGGCCGGTGCCGACAAATACAAACTGCTGTTCAACCTGGTCAACGACAACGGCTGGGAGCGAGTGATCGTGTTCGCCAACCGCAAGGATGAAGTGCGCCGCATCGAAGAACGCCTGGTGCGTGACGGCATCAACGCCGCGCAGCTGTCCGGCGACGTGCCGCAGCACAAGCGGATCAAGACGCTCGAAGGCTTCCGCGAAGGCAAGATCCGGGTACTGGTCGCCACCGACGTGGCCGGTCGCGGTATCCACATCGACGGCATCAGCCACGTGATCAACTTCACCCTGCCGGAAGTCCCGGACGACTACGTGCACCGTATCGGTCGTACCGGTCGTGCTGGCGCCGACGGCGTGTCGATCAGCTTCGCCGGTGAGGACGACTCCTATCAGTTGCCGTCCATCGAAGAAAAACTCGGTCGCAAGATCAGCTGTGAAACACCGCCGACGCATCTATACGCGCGGTTGAGCGCAAGCGTCCACAGTAAGCGACGCCCTGAAGAGAAGCGCAGCCGGCAACGGACTGCGCTTTTTTTTCGCCCGGATATTGTTCAACAAAACAAAAAGTCCATAATGGACAAATTAGTTTAGAAACAACCTCCGGAGTCCGGCATGTCCAGTACGCCTTACGTGATCGACCAAACCCAGGCCCGCGAGCTGCTGGCCCGAATCGATGTGCCGCAGATCCTGCGCAAGCTGTTCCGCGATCTGGCGGCCGGGCATGCGGTGCAACCGGCGCAGCAACTGGTGGAATTCCCCCAGGGCGCCGGGGACTTCATCAACTATCTGGGCGTGCTGGCGGAAGACGGCGTGTACGGAGTCAAGACCTCGCCGTACATCGTTCGCGAACAAGGCCCGTTGGTGACGGCGTGGACACTGTTGATGTCGATGCACACCGGCCAACCGCTGCTGCTCTGCGATGCCGGCGAACTGACCACCGCTCGAACCGCTGCGACCACCGCCGTGGCGGTCGATGCCCTCGCCTCGTTGAAGGCCGCGCGTCTGGCAATCATCGGCAGTGGCAAGGTCGCCCAGGCGCATCTGCATTACGTCAAAACCTTGCGCGACTGGCAGAGCATCAGTGTGTACTCGCCGACCTTGAGCGAAGACCCGGCAACCGCCCGCCAACTGCAAACCGTCGATCCACGGGTGAGCATCGCCGACAGCCGCGAAGCCGCCATCGCCGAGGCCGACGTGATCATGCTCTGCACTTCGTCCGCAGGCCCGGTGATTGACCCGGCAACCTTGAGCAAACCGGCGCTGATCACCTCGATCAGCACCAACGCACCGCGCGCCCACGAAGTGCCGCCGCAAAGCCTCAACGACATGCAGGTGTTCTGTGACTATCGTCTGACCACCCCGGGCTCGGCCGGCGAGATGCTGATCGCCAGCGAACAACATGGCTGGGACCACAGCGCGATCCTCGGTGACCTGGCGGATCTGCTCAGCGAAAAAGTGCAGCGTCCGGATTACAACCGTCACGTGTTTTTCCGCTCCATCGGTCTGGGCCTGGAAGACATCGCCCTGGCCAACGCCGTCTATCAATTGCAGCGCTGACACCGGAGATTTTCATGAGTCATGCAGATTTCATCATCATCGGCGGCGGGATTGCCGGTGCTTCCACCGGTTTCTGGCTGTCGCAGCACGGCAAGGTCGTGGTGCTGGAGCGTGAGTCGCACCCGGCCTATCACTCCACCGGGCGTTCGGCTGCGCTGTTCACCGCTGCTTACGGCACTGCGCAGGTCCGGGCGCTGACCCAGGCCAGCCGCGAATTCTTCGACCATCCGCCCAGCGGTTTCTGCGAGCACCCGCTGCTGACCCCGCGCGGCGAAATGACCGTCGACTTCACCGGCGACGCCGCCGAGCTGAACAATCAGTACCTCAGCGCCAAAGCCACGGTGCCGGAGATGCAGCTTCTCTGCGCAGATGAAGCCTGCGCGCGGCTGCCGATACTGCGTCGGGAGAAAGTCCATGGCGCGATCTACGACCCAACCGCCAGCGACATCGACACCGATGCCTTGCATCAGGGTTATCTGCGCGGTATCCGTCGCAACAACGGCCAGGTGCAGACCGATTGCGAAGTGCTCGGGCTGAGCCGCGACGCCAACGGCATCTGGCACGTCCAGACCAACGGCCAGAGCTTCAGCGCTCCCGTCGTGATCAACGCCGCCGGCGCCTGGGCCGACAAGATCGCTGCCCTGGCCGGTGCCCGGCCGCTGGGCCTGCAACCGAAACGCCGGGCCGCGTTCATTTTCGCCGGCCCCGAGGGCGTCGACATCCACCATTGGCCGATGCTGGTCAGCCTCGACGAATCGTTCTACATGAAGCCCGACGCCGGGATGTTCCTCGGCTCGCCGGCCAACGCCGACCCGGTCGAGCCCCACGACGTACAGCCCGAAGAGCTGGACATTGCCATGGGCATTTACCAGATCGAGGAAGCGACGACCCTGACCATCCGCCGCCCGACCCGCACCTGGGCCGGCCTGCGCAGTTTCGTCGCCGACGGCGATTTGTTGTCCGGGTTTGATCCACAGGTGCCGGGGCTGTTCTGGGTTGCGGCCCAGGGCGGGTATGGCATCCAGACCTCCCCGGCCATGGGTCAGGCCAGTGCCGCGTTGGTGCGTGGTGAATCGTTACCCGAACACCTTCAGCAATTCGGGCTGACCGCCGCCATGCTCGCCCCTGCACGCCTGGCCTGACCGTCCGCCCGGATGACGCGCCCGACGGATTGCGGCACACTCGCAACGCCCCCGGATCACGGGGGCGTTGACGTTGCCTGGAGCTCCACAGTTATGACCGCCCCCGAACACACGCCCGAGCTGCATGACGCCGCGCTGGATAACTACCACGCCATCGCCGACGCCATTGCCACGCTGTTCTTTCCCCATGCCGAAGTGGTGTTGCACGACCTGCGCACGCAGAAGGTCGACTATATCGCCAACAATCTGTCGAAAACGGGTGATCGGCGATGAGTCGTCGCTGGAAGACATGCTCAGTGAAGACGTCAGCGAACGGAACATCGGCCCGTACGAAAAGCTCAACTGGGACGGCCAGAAGATTCGCAGCCTGAGCACCGTGCTGCGCGACAGCGAAGGGCATCCGCTGGCGGTGCTGTGCATCAACCTGAATATTTCGCTGTTCGAAAATGCCAAGGCTGCGCTGGACCTGTTCCTCTCGCCGAGCAAACTGATCCCGCAACCGGACTCACTGTTTCGCGACGACTGGCAGGAGCGCATCAACACTTTCCTGCACGCATGGCTACGGGAACGGCAACTGAGCCTGAACCTGCTGACCCGCGATCACAAACGCGAACTGGTGCTGGCGCTGCACGCCGAAGGGGCATTCAAGGGCAAGAGCGCCTCGAACTATGTGGCCAATGTGCTGAACATGGGGCGAGCCACGGTGTACAAGCATTTGAAGGAATTGAAGGGCTGAGATCCGGCGCCTCTATTGGCTGGTCTGGCCCCATCGCCAGCAGGCTGGCTCCCACATTGGCTGTCTGTGAACACAATATATATGTTCGATACAGACCCCTTGTGGGAGCCAGCCTGCTGGCGATGGCGGACTATCAGTCGCCGTAGATGTCCGACTTGAAGTACTTCTCGGAGATCTTCTGGTATTCACCACTGGCGCGAATGCCGTCGATGGCACTGTTCAACTGGCTGACCAGTTCGGTGTTGCCTTTGCGCACCGCAATCCCCGCGCCCTCGCCCACGTACTTCGGATCCTTCAGCTCAGGCCCGACAAAGGCGTAACCCTTGCCGCGCGGCATCGACAGGAAGTCGTTCAGCGGGATGGTGTCGGCGAAGATCGCGTCGAGACGCCCGGCCGCCAGGTCCATGTAGATTTCTTCGTTGTTGCCATAGCGTTTGACGTTGATGCCCTTGGGCTCGAACACCTCGGTGGCGTAACGGTCGGTGGTGGTTGCACGCTGCACGCCGACGGTCTTGCCTTTGAGGCTGGCGTACTGATCATCGACGCTCGCGCCTTCCTTCATCACCAGCCGCGACGAGGTGAAATAGTACTTGTGGGTGAAGTCCACCGACTTCTTGCGATCTTCATTGATGGTCATGGACGACAGCGCCATGTCGATTTTCTTCACTTTCAGGAAGGAATCAGGCCGTCGAACTCGCCCTCGACCCACACGCACTTGACCTGCATCTGCGCGCACAGGGCATTGCCGATGTCGTAGTCGAACCCGACGATTTCACCCTTGTCGGTTTTCGAAGCGAAGGGCGATACGCCGCTTCGATACCGATGCGCAGGGTTTTCTCGGCGGCGAACGCACTGCTGCACGCCCAACAGGCTCAGTGCCAGACCGGTGATGAGGGGGAATTTCTTCATGTTCGTTCTCTCGCGGGTTGTTGTTGGTTTGGCAAGACAGAAGAAAAAGCTGAAAAAGGGGAAAAACCTTTTTTGTACTTGTAAATCCATACTGGACTTTTACGTACAAGCCGTCAATTGGGCGAACGGGATTGCATTCGGCCGGTGGTCGGGACGAAACATGTGGAGTAGCGGTGTAGCAGATGGCGCCATCGCGAGCAGGCTCGCTCCCACAGGGGAACGCATGCCAAAGTGGGAGCCAGCATGCTGGCGATGACTATTGAAGGGCGCTGTGGGATTACTGCTTCCAGCGATCCGCCGCCGCATGATCGCTGTCGCGGCCCTCGACCCAGCGCGGGCCGTCGCTGGTGTTCTCTTTCTTCCAGAACGGTGCGCGGGTTTTCAGGTAGTCCATGACGAAGGCGCAGGCGTCGAACGCCGCCTGGCGGTGGGCGCTGGCGGCGGCGACGAACACGATCGGCTCGCCCGGTTCCAGCGCGCCGATGCGGTGCAGCACTTCCAGCTTCAACAGCGGCCAGCGTTGCTCGGCCTCCAAGGCAATCTTGCCGAGGGCCTTTTCGGTCATGCCCGGATAATGTTCGAGGAACATTCCGGCGACATCGAGGCCATCGTTGAAGTCGCGCACGTAGCCGACAAAACTCACCACCGCGCCGACGCCGACGTTGGCCGCATGCATCGCGTTGACTTCGGCACCCGGATCGAACGGTTCGGGACTGCACCCGAATGTGCATGGCTCAGCCTCCGGTCACGGTGGGAAAAAACGCCACTTCGTCGCCGTCCACCACCGGTTCGTCGAGCTGGCAGAGGTCTTCGTTGCGTGCGCACATCAGGTTCTGTTCGCTCAGCACCTCGGCGCCCTCACGCTGCGCCAGCAACGCACGAACGTCATCGACGGTGGCGAAATCACCCTCGACCTTCACCGAATCCACGCCCAGCGCCTCGCGGTAACGGGCAAAAAAACTTCACGGTCAGGTTCATGGCTGCTCCGCCTGGAAATGCCCGCTCTTGCCGCCGACCTTTTCCAGCAGACGCACGCTTTCGATGGTCATGCCACGGTCCACGGGCCTTGCACATGTCGTAGATCGTCAGCGCGGCGACGCTGGCGGCGGTCAGTGCTTCCATCTCGACGCCGGTCTGCCCGGACAGTTTGCAGCGGGCCACGATGCGTACCGTGTCATCGCCTTCGGCGCTGAGTTCGACCTTGACGCCGGTCAGCATCAACGGATGGCACAGGGGAATCAGGTCACTGGTTTTCTTCGCCGCCTGAATGCCGGCAATGCGCGCCACGGCGAACACGTCGCCCTTGGGATGACCGCCGCTGACGATCATCTGCAGAGTGTCGGGCAGCATGCGCACCAGCGCTTGGGCCGTCGCCCTCACGGAACGTCACAGCTTTTTCGGTGACGTCGACCATGTTGGCGCGGCCTTGGGAATCGAGATGAGTCAGCACGGGATTACTCCTGATCAGGAGCGCCCAGGAGCGCCGATTGTAAACCTGCAGGTCAATTTTCCGCATCACTGATTATGAATTCAGCACTATCCCCTGTGGGAGCGGGCTTGCTCGCGAAAGCGGTGTATCAGGCACAGGGAGGGTGGCTGACGCATCGTTTTCGCGAGCAAGCCCGCTCCCACATTGGTTTGTATTTATCCATAAAAAACCGGGCGGCTTTGGGCCGCCCGGTGGGTTGTGGACGGTTATAGATGCGATTCGGCGTATTCGGCCAGGATCGAGCGAGGCACCCCTTGCAGGGTGATGTGCACACCGTTGGGGAAATCCTTGAAACGTTCGGTCAGGTAGGTCAGCCCGAGCTGGTCGCGGACAGGTAAGGGGTGTCGATCTGTGCCAGGTTGCCCAGGCACACCACTTTGGAACCGGCGCCGGCCCGGGTGATGATGGTTTTCATCTGGTGCGGCGTGAGGTTCTGGCATTCGTCGATCAGGATCAGGCTCTGCTGGAAGCTGCGACCACGAATGTAGTTGAGCGATTTGAACTGCAACGGCACTTTGCTGAGGATGTAGTCGACGCTGCCATGGGTGTTTTCGTCATCCATGTGCAAGGCTTCGAGGTTGTCGGTGATGGCGCCGAGCCAAGGCTCCATTTTTTCCGCTTCGGTGCCGGCAGGAAGCCGATTTCCTGGTCCAGGCCCTGCACGCTGCGGGTGGCGATGATGCGGCGATAACGCTTGCTGACCATGGTCTGCTCGATCGCCGCGGCCAGCGCCAGAATGGTTTTACCCGAGCCGGCGGCGCCGGACAGGTTGACCAGGTGAATGTCCGGATCCAGCAGCGCGTACAGCGCCAGGCTCTGATAGATATCCCGTGGTTTGAGGCCCCAGGCTTCCTGGTGCAGCAGTGGTTCCTGATGCAGGTCGAGGATCAGCAGCTTGTCTTCTTCGATCTCCTTGATCCAGCCGACGAAGCCCTGCTCATCAATGATGAATTCGTTGATGTGCACGGCAGGCAGGTTGTCGATCAGCTGTACCTGATGCCAGGTGCGGCCGTGGTCCTGACGGGTTTCGACCTTGCTCACGCGGTCCCAGAAGGAGCCGGTCATGTTGTGATAGCCGTTGGGCAGCAGGGACACGTCGTCGACCAGTTGGTCGGTGCTGTAGTCCTCGGCGTCGATTCCGCAGGCGCGCGCCTTGAGGCGCATGTTGATGTCTTTGGTGACCAGCACCACCGGTTTGCTAGGTTCGCGGGTGTGCAGGTCGATCAGCTGGTTGATGATTTTGTTGTCATTCAGATGCTCGGGCAGAATCAGGTTCGATTCGGCCTGCTTGCTCATCAGAATCGACAGCAAGCCCTTCGGACCGCCCTTGCCACGCTGGATCGGCACGCCCTGTTCGACATCATCGGGTGAGGCATCGCCCAAGGTCTTGTCGATCAGCCGGATCGCCTGACGGCATTCGGCGGCCACGCTGTGATGCCCGCTCTTGAGCTTGTCCAGCTCTTCAAGCACGGTCATCGGGATCGCGACGTGGTGTTCTTCGAAATTCAGCAGGGCGTTCGGATCGTGAATCAGTACGTTGGTATCGAGTACATAAAGGATTGGCTGGTTGGAGGAAGGGCTACGTCCGTGATCATCCATACTCGGTCACCTTTGTGGGAGCCATTCGACGCAATACCTCGGCGGTGCTGCGCCTCGAAGTGACTGCCGAATCCACCTGCACAGCTTTTGTCGGGATAGCAGGTGAACCGCACACAAAATGGGTCTTGGAAGACGCCACCTGTGTTGCAGGTTTCGGCGGTCTGACTTCGTAATACTCCAAAACCCGTGACAGAAAAAAGCACTTTGACGCTTTTTTGAAGTTTATTTTGCAAAGTGACGAAAAGCCCTTGGCGGACCGCCCTGCCCCCGTTAGAGTCGGAAGTCCGCCTGAATCGAATTCTGCAAAAAATTCACCCCAAGCCCAATGTTTCCGGGCTCTTGCCGTTTTTCAGCGAAACGCGTCCTGACAGTCTTCCCAGCCGATGCCGCTTTGCGCGGTTTGCGTGATCAGCCACGGCAACGCGGTCTTCACCGCATCTTGTTTCATGTTGAAATTGATCACCCCGTGCCGCCACAACAACATCAGGGTCAGCACCCGTTGCGCGCTCGGAGCGCCCTTGAGCTTGCCGGCGCCGTCCTGGGCATCGATGTCCCACAGCGCCACTTGCAGGCCCTGACTGTTGAAGAAACCCCGGGCATCGCTGCGACGTTGGCCTTCCGGTGGACGGAACAGCGGCACGTAGTTTTCCGGCAGCTTGTTGCGGACCAGATCGGCACTGCGCCGCACCGAATCCTGCCAGTCCTGCCAGTGGCTGTGGGACCTGAATTCCCAGCCCTGCACGCCGACGCACTGCTGCGAAAACGCCGCTTGCAGGCTGCTGACGGAACGGTCGGCCAATCGCGCCTGAACATCCTTGCCCAACATGAAGAAGGTGCCGCTCAGGTTCGACTTGCGCAGGTACTCGGCGAGCCAGTCGGTGTTGTCCGGCTGCAGGTTGGCGGCGCTGTCGAAACTCAGCAGAAACAGGCGATCGTGCATGTCGTCGCCGTTGCGCTCGTAGTCTCCGAAATGATCGATTTCGCTGCTGGTCTGCGGTGACAGCGCCGCTTTGCGCATCAGTTCATCGAGGTATTGCAGATGGAAGATCCGGCTCGGCTCGGCCCATTTGGTGTAATAGCTTTCGTCGCTGACCACGAATTTGGCGGCCTGCTCGCGCAGGGTCGGCAGGTCTTCGACGAGGAAGCAGAACGAGGCGTCCTGATCGCAGCTTTGCTGGGCGAAGTTGTAGTTGGCGAGCAGACGCTGCCACAGGCGTTCGCGCAGACTGTTGATCGCATCCAGATTGACCGTGCGCAGCCCCAGGCGCTGGGCCAGCGCCGCTTCGTCCAGCGCTTCGGTACCGAGCAGGCCCCGGGCGAACATCAGGATTTCCGCCCGCGAGGCGACGTCGAACAGCGTCGGGTTGTCGAGTTTTTCCGGCCAGGTGCTGCGATCCAGCGTCGCGATATCGCCCGGCGCCGCAACGGCACCGACGCTCAACAGCCACGCGGTGAAGAAAAGAACAATGCGCAAAGGGTGTCTCCATAACAAAACCCGCGCCGCACTATAGCCGATCCACAACCAAATCCCGCAGCCACACACTTGTGGGAGCGAGCCTGCTCGCGATGGCGGTGCACCTGACAACAATTACGGTGACTGACACACCCCATCGCGAGCAGGTTCGCTCCCACAATGGGTTGCAACACACCGCCGATCACCTATGGACCTGATAGCTGGAGTCATCCGCCCCAACCCCCTAGAATCGCCCCACGATTAAAGGAGACGACTTCATGCTGATGGTGATTTCCCCCGCCAAGACCCTCGATTACGAAACACCGCCGGCGACCCAGCGCTTCACCCAGCCGCAATACCTCGACCACTCTCAGGAATTGATCCAGCAACTGCGCGAACTGAGCCCGGCGCAGATCAGCGAACTGATGCACGTGTCCGACAAGATCGGCGGCCTCAACGCCGCGCGTTTCGGCAGCTGGACACCAGCGTTCACGCCGGAAAACGCCAAGCAGGCGCTGCTCGCGTTCAAGGGTGACGTCTACACCGGTCTCGACGCGCAATCCTTCAGTGAAGCCAATTTCGATTACGCGCAAAAACACCTGCGCATGCTCTCCGGCCTCTATGGCCTGCTGCGCCCGCTCGACCTGATGCAGCCGTATCGCCTGGAAATGGGCACCAAACTGGCCAACGCCCGAGGCAAGGACCTGTACGCCTTCTGGGGCACGCGCATCAGCGAATGGCTGAACGAAGCACTGGCCGATCAGGGCGATGACGTGCTGTTGAACCTGGCGTCCAACGAGTACTTCTCGGCGGTCAAGCGCACGGCCCTGAACGCGCGGATCATCAACACCGAATTCAAGGATCAGAAGAACGGCCAATACAAGATCATCAGCTTCTACGCGAAAAAGGCCCGAGGCCTGATGAGCCGTTTCGTGATCCAGGAAAAAATCAACGATCCGGCCCTGCTCAAACAGTTCGATGTGCAGGGTTATCGCTACAGCGCCGAGCAATCGAAACCGGATAATCTAGTGTTTCTACGCGATCACGCCCCCGAATAAAGCATGCCTAATGCACGACTCTTTATATGAAGAGTCGTGCAGCTCGCACGATGTCAAAAAACCCTCGCCACATTTCTCCATTTTACTGGCGCCAGAAAAACCTCCCTGTCTTTTCTAAGATTAGTTTCACTCGACACTGATCATTTTTTTCAGTAGTGGCACCTAAATTTTTTCACCGTAGTGGCACAAAACTATCTAACGTGATTTTTCGCCTGTTATTAAAGGTCGAAAACGAAATTGCTATCAAATTGATACTGGTGCCATCTCTGACAATATTTCAAGAAATTTCAGATTTCGCGATGAGCGGACAGGAACTTCGTCCGAATGCATAGCTCATACCACCGGTAACGATTCTCGCCGAGTTTGTACGAGATAACTTACGCGGAGCAGATAGCCATGTAACCAAGTTGTCACAGCAACTTGCCTAGATGACTAACTAGTCTCAAAACAGACGATGGACAGGAGATACGCACCATTAATATCCCCTACAAAGGCCATGGCCGCGCCCTTATAAACGTGCTCGCCTGAGCACCCAACCGCTTGATTTACGGGACTTTCATCCTGACATCGAGCGCGCAAGACGATTGCACAAGAGTCTTCTCCAAAGAAGATCGGCTGCATAACAGGGCACGTCATAACAACAAGGCCTGGTTACGCACATCTTGAGTGCACTTATTTAGACACTCGAAACTTAGTATGCCTGCACACGGCATTGTGGCGCCTGTATGCCGCACTTTCGAGTGCACTAATGAACGCTGAACACCATTAACTCCGGCCCTCTAAGGCCTGATATATACAGAGGTAATTGCGATGCGCATCAGCATATTTGGTTTGGGTTACGTTGGCGCAGTATGTGCCGGTTGCCTGTCTGCTCGGGGCCACGACGTGGTGGGCGTCGATGTTGCCAAAGACAAGATCGACATGATCAACGCTGGCAAATCTCCCATTGTTGAACCGGGCCTGGGTGAGTTGCTCGCACAAGGTATCCAGACCGGTCGTCTGCGCGGTACAACCAACTTCGCCGAAGCGATTCGCGACACCGACCTGTCGATGATCTGCGTCGGTACGCCGAGCAAAAAGAACGGCGACCTGGAACTGAACTACATCGAAGCGGTATGCCGCGAGATCGGTTTTGTCCTGCGTGAAAAGTCCACCCGTCACACCATCGTCGTGCGCAGCACCGTACTGCCGGGCACTGTGGCAAACGTTGTCATCCCGATCCTCGAAGACTGCTCCGGCAAGAAAGCCGGCGTTGATTTCGGTGTTGCCGTGAACCCTGAGTTCCTGCGCGAATCCACCGCGATCGCCGACTACGACCTGCCACCGATGACCGTCATCGGCGAGTTCGACAAGGCGTCGGGTGACGTTCTGCAATCGCTGTACGAAGAACTCGACGCACCGATCATCCGCAAGGACATCGCCGTCGCCGAGATGATCAAGTACACCTGCAACGTCTGGCACGCCACCAAAGTGACCTTCGCCAACGAGATCGGCAACATCGCCAAAGCGGTGGGCGTCGATGGTCGCGAAGTGATGGACGTGGTCTGCCAGGACAAGACCCTCAACCTGTCGCAGTACTACATGCGCCCGGGCTTCGCCTTCGGCGGTTCGTGCCTGCCGAAAGACGTGCGCGCCCTGACCTACCGCGCCGGTTCCCTGGACGTCGAAGCGCCGCTGCTCAACTCGTTGATGCGCAGCAACGAATCGCAAGTGCAGAACGCCTTCGACATCGTTGAAAGCCACGACAAACGCAAAGTCGCCCTGCTGGGCCTGAGCTTCAAGGCCGGCACCGACGACCTGCGCGAAAGTCCGCTGGTGGAACTGGCCGAGATGCTGATCGGCAAAGGCTACGACCTGAGCATCTACGACAGCAACGTCCAGTACGCCCGTGTCCACGGCGCGAACAAGGACTACATCGAGTCGAAGATCCCGCACGTATCGTCCCTGCTCAATTCGGACTTCGATTCGGTGATCGACAACTCCGACGTGATCATCCTCGGCAACCGCGACGAGAAGTTCCGCGCCCTCGCCGAAGAAGCGCCGCAGGGCAAGCAGGTGATCGACCTGGTGGGCTTCATGTCCAAGGCCACCAGCGCCGGTAGCCGCACCGAAGGGATCTGCTGGTAACGCAGCAGCAAGCCTCGAGCTTCGGGCCGCACGCCGTGAATCGGCGGGCGGCTTGAAGCCCCCATCACCTTCGGATGACGGTCATGTCCAAGCTCAAACATTTTTTTCTGCAATCCGCCGGCTGGCTTTTGTTTCTGAGCCTGCTGATGGGCCTGGCCCTGATGCTGCCCACGTCCACATTCGACTCCGAGTCGAAGGACTTCATTTTCCTGATTGGCGCCGTAGGTATCTGGCGCTACTCGATGGGTGCCACGCACTTTGTGCGCGGTATGATTTTTCTCTACATCGTCTACCCGCACCTGCGCCGCAAGGTTCGCAAGCTGGGTAAGGCGGCGGACCCGTCCCATGTGTTTCTGATGGTCACCAGTTTCCGCATCGACGCGTTGACCACCGCGCAGGTTTACAGCTCGGTGATCCGCGAAGCCATCGACTGCGGACTGCCGACCACCGTGGTCTGTTCCATCGTCGAAATGTCCGATGAGCTGCTGGTCAAGGCACTGTGGGCGCGGATGAATCCGCCAGACCGCGTGAAACTCGACTTCGTGCGCATTCCCGGCACCGGCAAACGCGATGGCCTGGCCTATGGTTTCCGCGCGATCTCCCGTCACCTGCCGGACGACCGCGCCGTGGTGGCCGTGATCGATGGCGACACCGTGCTCGGCGAAGGCGTAGTGCGCAAAACCGTGCCGTGGTTCCAGATGTTCGGCAACGTCGGCGGCCTGACCACCAACGAGTTCTGCGAAGTGCGCGGCGGCTACATCATGAGCGAATGGCACAAGCTGCGTTTCGCCCAGCGCCACATCAACATGTGCTCGATGGCCCTGTCCAAACGCGTGCTGACCATGACCGGGCGCATGTCGGTGTTCCGCGCCACCGTGGTCACCAACCCGGAATTCATCGCCGACGTTGAAAGCGACTCGCTGCAACACTGGCGCCTGGGCCGTTTCAAATTCCTGACCGGCGACGACAAGTCGAGCTGGTTCAGCCTGATGCGCCTGGGCTACGACACCTTCTACGTGCCGGACGCCGCGATCAACACCGTTGAACACCCGCCGGAAAAGAGCTTCATCAAGGCCAGCCGCAAACTGATGTTCCGCTGGTACGGCAACAACCTGCGGCAGAACTCCCGAGCGCTGGGCCTGGGTGTAAAACGCCTCGGCGCCTTCACCTCGGTGGTGCTGTTCGACCAGCGCGTATCGATGTGGACTTCGCTGCTCGGCCTGACCGTGGCAATCATCGCCAGCTTCAAGTACGGCACCGCGTTCATCCTGGTTTACCTGCTGTGGATCGGCATCACCCGTCTGATTCTGACGCTGCTGCTGTCCTGCTCAGGCCACCGGATCGGCCCGGCTTACCCGGCAATTCTCTATTACAACCAGATCGTCGGTGCGCTGGTGAAGATCTACGTGTTCTTCCGCCTCGACCAACAATCCTGGACTCGCCAACCCACTTCCCTGACCCGTGATCTCGCCAGCTTTCAACGTTGGTTCAACACCTGGTCGTCTCGGACCATGACCTTCTCCGCCGGCAGCATTTTCGTCGCCGTGCTGCTGATGATGGTCTGACCTGCCCCCTATTGAATTAACAAGGAAATCGCCCCCATGAATACCGCCGTCAACGCCAACGTAGTGCATGAATCCGAAGCCAGCGCCAGCACGCCCGTGTGAAAATCCCGGCCAAGCTGCGTTTCTTCGGCCCCGACCGGACTCCGGTTGAAGCGCGGGTCCTCGACCTGTCCGCCGGTGGTCTGGCGTTCAACGCCGGACAACTGCCGCTGACCGTCGGCGAGGTGTACAAGGCGCGTCTGCAGTTCGTCATCGACAACCTCGGCCTGGCCATGGACGTTGAACTGCAAGTGCGCTCCTACGACCGCCAGACGGGTCGTGCTGGTTGCCAGTTCCAGAACCTTGAACCGCAGGACATTTCCACCCTGCGCCACCTGATCACTTCGCACCTGGCCGGCGACATCGTCAGCATCGGCGAAGTGCTGGCAACCCTGCAGCGCGACAACTTCACCAAGGCCCGCAAGGTCAAGGACGGCGACTCCGGCATGACCCCGTTCGGGCGCCTGAAAGCGGTGACGTTCAGCGCCGGTATCTTCGCGGTCGGCCTGGTGGCGGCGGGTTTCATTTTCAAATCGGTGTACAGCATGTACTTCGTCAGCCATGCGCAGGCCGGTCTGGTCAGCGTGCCGGGGATGAACATCACCATGCCGCGCGACGGCACCGTACAAAGCCTGGTGAAGTCCGACGGCGTCGCTGCAAAGGGCGCACCGCTGGCGACGTTCAGCACCAGCATGCTCGACGTACTCAAGGGCCATCTGGAAGAAGATCAACTGTCCCCGGCCAAGGTTGAAGAACTGTTCGGCAAACAGATGACCGGCACCCTGACCTCGCCGTGCGATTGCACCGTGGCCCAGCAACTGGTGGCCGACGGTCAATACGCGAGCAAGGGCGACGTGATCTTCCAGCTGGTGCCGCGCAACACCCAGGCCACCGTCGATGCGCGCTTCTCCTATCGCCAGTTCGGCGACGTGCGTCCGGGCACCCCGGTGAGCTTCCAGATCGCCGGCGAAGACAAGACCCGCACCGGCAAGATCGTCAGCAGCACCAGCCTGAAAAGTGCCGACCTGTCCTCCGACATCCGCGTGCAGATCCAGCCTGACGAGCCGCTGGACAGCCGCTTCGCCGGCCGCCCGGTGGAAGTCAACAGCGACCGTGGTCCGAACCTGAACTGGCTGATCGACAAAGCCATGGCTGCCGGTCTTTAAGTCGAGGACATGCCCGTGACTACTCCTGTCTTGAACACACCGCCGACCCTGTGGGAGCGAGCCTGCTCGCGATGGGATCGGCGCGGTGTATCTGATGTACCGAGTCGCCTGAATCGCCAGCAGGCTGGCTCCCACACTGGTTATGCGTTGTGTGCAATTGCGCTGGCAGTGAGTCTGGCCGGTTGCGCCGGCCTGCCCGACCAGCGTCTGGCCAACGAAGCGCTCAAGCGCGGTGACACCGCGACCGCCGCGCAGAACTACCGTGCGCTGGCCGATCTGGGTTACAGCGAAGCCCAGGTGGGCCTTGCCGACATCCAGGTCGACAGCCGCGATCCGGAACAAATGAAACAGGCCGAAGCCACCTACCGCGCCGCCGCCAGTGTTTCGCCGCGTGCCCAGGCCCGACTCGGTCGTTTGCTGGTGGCCAAGCCCGGCTCCACCGAAGCCGAGCATCAGGAAGCCGAAAGCCTGCTGAAAAAGGCCGCCGCCAGTGGCGAAGGCAACACGCTGATCCCGCTCGCGATGCTGTACCTGCAATACCCGCACAGTTTCCCGAACATCAACGCTCAGCAGCAGATCGACCAGTGGCGCAAATCCGGTTACCCGGAAGCCGGTCTCGCTCAGGTGCTGCTGTATCGCACCCAGGGCACGTACGACCAGCATCTGGATGACGTGGAAAAAATCTGCAAGGCCGCGCTCAACACCACCGACATCTGCTACGTCGAGCTGGCCACGGTCTATCAGAAACGTGGCGCGCCGGAGCAACAGGCCGAACTGATCAAACAACTGCAGGCCGGTTACAGCCGCGGCACTGTCAGTGCTCAGCGGGTGGACTCCGTGGCCCGTGTGCTGGCCGATTCGACCCTGGGCAAGACCGACGAAAAAACCGCGCAGTCGCTGCTCGAACCGATCGCTCCGGGATACCCGGCGTCGTGGGTCACCCTTGCGCAACTGCTGTATGACTTCCCGGAACTGGGCGACATCGACCAGATGATGAAGTACCTGGACAACGGCCGCGCCGCCGACCAGCCGCGCGCCGAGCTGTTGCTGGGCAAGCTCTACTACGAAGGCAAACTGGTCCCGGCCGACGCCAAAGTCGCCGAGGAACATTTCCAGAAAGCCGTCGGCCGCGAAGTCGCCGCCGATTACTACCTCGGCCAGATCTACCGCCGTGGCTACCTGGGCAAGGTCTATCCGCAGAAGGCCCTCGACCATCTGCTGACCGCTGCGCGCAACGGCCAGAACAGCGCCGATTTCGCCATCGCCCAGCTGTTTTCCCAAGGCAAGGGCACCAAGCCCGACCCGCTCAATGCCTATGTGTTCAGCCAGTTGGCCAAGGCGCAAAACACCCCGCAAGCCGATGAGCTGGCGACCACCCTCGCCGCACAACTTCCGCCCGAGCGCCTGGCCGAAGCCCAGCGCCTGCTGCAACAGGAACAGGCGACCCGTGGCGCCCTGAGCCAGAACACGCTGCAACTGCACGCCCTGCAAGAAGAAGACGGCGAGGAAAAACCATGAAATTGAATCCCTTTGTGAAGGCCGGCATTGGCCTCACGTTCGCGCTGATCTGGTCTTGCCCGACCCTGGCCGCGATGACTGAATCGAAGAACTTCGGCCTCGAAGTGAAAATCACCGGCCAGTCCGAAGACGACCGCGACCTCGGTACCGCCAGCGGCGGCGACGTCAACGGCCTCGGCCTCGACCTGCGCCCGTGGGTCTACGGCGAAAGCGGCGCGTGGAGCGCCTATGCCATGGGCCAGGCCGTGACCTCGACCGACATCATCGAGACCGACACCCTGCAGCAGTCCGACAGCGAGGGCACCCAGACCACCGACAACGGTGACCGCAAGACCAAGAAAAACTACCTGGCGATGCGCGAGTTCTGGGTCGGTTACAGCGGCCTGACGCCCTACCCCCGGCGAGATCCTCAAGTTCGGTCGCCAACGCCTGCGCAACGACGACGGCCAGTGGCGCGACACCAACATCGAAGCCCTGAACTGGACCTTCGACACCACCCTGCTGCGCGCCAACGCCGGTGTCGCCGAACGCTTCAGCGAATACCGCACCGACCTCAAGGAGCTGGCGCCGAAAGACAAGGATCGCCTGCACGCCTACGCCGATGCCGCTTACCAGTGGACACCGGGCAACTGGGTCGGGATTCGCGGTCACCACACCCACGACGACGGCAAGCTCGACTATCCGGAGCCGGGCGTGGCCGGCGATTCGCTGGACAAGAAAGAAAACGGCGACATCAGTTGGCTCGGCCTGACCGCCGACAGCGACGCCTACAACTGGCGCAACACCAACACCGTCAACTACTGGGGCAGCATCACCGGCATGAGCGGCGACCGCGACACGGTCAACGCCCTCAACGCCGACGGCACCCGCCCGGCCCAGGCCAAGCGCAGCGACAACGTCGACGGCTGGGCGACCGACATCGGTGTGCGTCTGCGCCTTGATCCGCAATGGCAGGTCGGTGCGGCGTATGCCCGTGCCAGCGCCGATTACGAACAGAACGGCCTGGAAAGCAACCGCTCGAACTACACCGGGACTCGCTCGCGGGTTCACCGTTTCGGCGAGGCCTTCCGTGGCGAAATGAACAACATGCAGACCGCCACCCTGTTCGGTTCCTGGATGCTCAACGACCAGTACGACGCCAGCCTGATCTACCACAAGTTCTGGCGTGTGGACGGCAACAAGCCGGTGGGCAGCAACGGCATCAACGCCGTGGAGAACAACACCGACGACGTCACCGGCGCGATCCTTTCCAGCACTTCCCTGCCACTGCAGGACGGCAACAAGGATCTGGGCCAGGAAATGGATCTGGTGGTCACCAAGTACTTCAAGCAAGGCTTGCTGCCGGCGGCGCTGAGCCAGTCGATCGACGAACCGTCGGCGCTGGTGCGTTTCCGTGGTGGTGTGTTCAAGCCGGGTGACGCCTATGGCAGCCAGGTCGATTCGTACATGCACCGCGCGTTCATCGACGTGATCTGGCGCTTCTGATGCTGACCGCCAAGGGAGTGCCCGACATGAACAGTGCCCGCAAAGGCTCACTCAGCCTGCTGGCCGGCGCGATGCTGCTGGCCTCGGCCGGCGCCTTCGCCAGTGTGGAACCGGCCAAACCCGCGACCACCGCCAAGGAGCTGCAACAGGCCAAGACCTACACCGTCAGCAGCGCGCCGACCGAAGCGCTGGAACTGGCCAAGCCGAAATTGCCCGACCTCTCCGGCTACACCGCCGAAGCCGCCGCCGCGAAAATCGTGCGCAGCAAACCGGGCAAGATCAGCGTGCGCCGGATGATGCAGGAAGACGCCCTGAAGGACTTCATCGGCGGCGACAACAAGATGGCCGAATGGGTGGTGCGTCAGCACGGCATCCCGCAGGCGATCTTCGTCGACGATGGCTACATGAACCTGAAAGAACTGGCGCAGAAACTGCCCAAGCAGTACTTCAGTGAAACCTCGCCGGGCGTCTACCTGGCCAAGTTGCCGATCGTGGTCGGCCGTAAAGGCATCCTCGAGATCGACGGCCAGACCCAGGAATTGCGCCTGTCCCAGGAGGCCGGTTCGTTCCTGGTCAACGATGGCCAGCTGTTCGTGCGTGACACCAAGGTCACCGGCTGGCGCGAGAAGGAAAACGGCCCGGCAACCTTCCGTTCGCCGAAGGAATTTCGCCCGTTCCTGCTGGCCTGGGGCGGCACCGAGACCTACATCGTCAACAGCAAGATGGCCAGCTTCGGCTACCGCCAACAGTAAGTCCTACGGCGTGAGTATTTCCCAGTACACGCCGAACATGGCCAAGGTGCTCAAGCGTCCCGAGCCGACCGGCTGGATCGTCGGTTCCGAGTTCTCGGACATGTGGTACGGCTTCTACTGCTACGAGACCCGCGACTTCGTGGTCAAGGGCAACACCTACAAGGACAACATCGTCTACGGCATCGACCCGCACGACCGTTCCCACGGTCTGATCATTGCCGAGAACACGGTGCACGGCACGAAGAAGAAACACGGGATCATCATTTCCCGTGAGGTGAACGACAGCTTCATCTTCAACAACAAAAGCTACGACAACCACCTCTCGGGCTGGTGATCGACCGTAACAGCGTGAACAACCTGATCGCCTACAACGAGATCTACAAAAACCACACCGACGGCATCACCCTCTACGAGTCCGCCGACAACCTGCTGTGGGGCAACAAGGTCATCAGCAACAAGCGCCACGGCATCCGCATTCGTAACAGCGTGAACATCCGCCTCTACGAAAACGTCGCCATGGCCAACGGCCTGACCGGTGTCTACGGGCACATCAAGGACCTGACCGACACCGACCGTGACATCAAGCTCGACCCGTTCGACGCCCAGGTCTCGCTGATCGTGGTCGGCGGTGAACTGGCGGCCAACGGCAGCGGCCCGCTGTCAATCGATTCGCCGTTGAGTGTCGAGTTGTATCGCGTGTCGATGCTGGCGCCGACCAAATCCAGCGGCATCAGCTTCAACGGCATCCTCGGCGAGCGCCAGGATGAAATTCTCGACCTGCTGGTGCGCCAGCAGAAAGCCGTGCTGATCGACCCTGTCGAACGCCAGACCGAATTGCAGGACTGAGGATAATTTTATGCACCCACACTTGATCAAATTACTCAGCCTGTCGGCCCTGACCGTGGGCATCCTGGCGGCCGGCAACGGCGCCCGCGCGGACGAAGTGAAAGCGCCAACGTTCACCGCCGAACCGTGCTGCAGCCTGTGCCCGGCCGCCCATGACGCGAAGAACTACACCACGCGCTATCAGCAGAACTTCACCACTCTGGTGCAAGCGCAGGGCGACTGGTTGTTCCGGACCCAGGAAGACTTGCGCACCGAGTTCAACACCACCCCGGCCGGCTACAAACGCCTGCAACAGCTGCACGATGCGTTCAAGGCCAAAGGCGTTGAACTGGTGATCGTCTACCAGCCGACCCGTGGCCTGGTGAACCGCAACAAGCTCAACCCGGCGGAAAAAGCCGCGTTCGATTACGAGAAAGCGCTGGGCAACTACAAAACCATGCTCGGCCGTTTCGCGAAGATGGGTTACGTGGTGCCGGACCTGTCGCCGCTGACCAACGAATCGCTGCCGGAGACCCTGCCCGCCCACGATTTCTACTTCCGCGGCGACCAGCACTGGACGCCATACGGTGCCCAGCGCACGGCAAAAATCGTCGCCGAGAAGGTCAAGCAGATCCCGGCCTTCGCCGACATTCCCAAGCGTGAGTTCGAAACCAAACGCTCCGGACGCATGGGCAAGACCGGCACCCTGCACAACATGGCCGGGCAACTGTGCGGCACCAGTTACGCGATCCAGTACATGGACCAGTTCACCACCGAGCCGAAAGGCGAAGCCGGTGACGGCGACCTGTTCGGTGACTCCGGCAATCCGCAGATCACCCTCGTGGGTACTTCGCACAGCGGCAAGAACTACAACTTCGCCGGGTTCCTCGAAGAAGCCATCGGCGCCGACATTCTCAACGTCGCGTTCCCCGGCGGCGGTCTGGAAGGTTCGATGCTGCAGTACCTGGGCAGCGACGAATTCCAGAAGACGCCGCCGAAAATCCTTATCTGGGAATTCTCGCCGCTGTACCGCCTCGACCAGGAAACCATCTATCGCCAGATGATGGCGCTGCTCGACAACGGCTGCGAAGGCAAAGAGGCGCAAATGTCCGCCAGCACCACGCTCAAGCCGGGCGGCAAACAAGAACTGCTGGTCAACAGCAAGAACCTGAACCTGCAGAACAGCAGCCACCAGGTCGACATCCGCTTCGCCGACACCTCGGTGAAAACCCTGCAAGCCACCCTCTGGTACATGAACGGTCGCCACGAGGACATCAAGATCGAGAAACCGGAAACCTCCGATACCGACGGTCGTTTCGCCTTTGAGTTGCGCACGGACGAAGACTGGGCCTCGCAAAACCTGCTGGCGGTCGAAGTCCAGGGCCCGGAAGCGGGCACCGCGCCACAGAAAGTCGAAGCGAAAATCTGCAAACGCAACGTATTCCCGGGCGCTGGGCAACAAACCGCTCAGGTCGGGCAATGAGGTCTGCTATGCGAAATCCGAAATTGAAAACTCTTTTGGCGCCGACGCTGCTCGGGCTGGCGATCTTCGCCGGCACCGCGCAGGCCGCCGCACCACTGCGTCCGCCACAGGGCTATTTTGCGCCTGTGGATAAATTCAAGACCGGCGACAAGAGCGAAGGCTGCGATGCGATGCCGACGCCCTACACCGGCCCGCTGCAATTTCGCAGCAAATACGAAGGCTCGGACAAGGCCCGCGCGACGCTGAACGTGCAGTCGGAAAAAGCCTTTCGCGACACCACCAAAGACATCACCACCCTGGAACGCGGCACCGCCAAACGAGTAATGCAGTTCATGCGCGACGGTCGTCCGGAACAGCTCGATTGCACGCTGAACTGGCTCACCGCCTGGGCGAAGGCCGACGCGTTGATGTCGAAAGACTTCAACCACACCGGCAAGTCGATGCGCAAATGGGCGCTGGGCAGCATGGCCTCTTCGTACATTCGCCTGAAGTTCTCCGACTCTCATCCGCTGGCCCAGCACCAGCAGGAAGCCCAGGTGATCGAGGCCTGGTTCAGCAAGATGGCCGATCAGGTGGTCAGCGACTGGGACAACCTGCCGCTGGAAAAAACCAATAACCACTCGTACTGGGCCGCGTGGTCGGTGATGGCGACATCGGTCGCGACCAACCGCCGCGACCTGTTCGATTGGGCAGTCAAGGAATACAAGGTTGGCGTCAATCAAGTCGATGCCGACGGTTTCCTGCCGAACGAACTCAAGCGCCAGCAACGCGCCCTCGCCTATCACAACTACGCCCTGCCGCCACTGGCGATGATCGCCAGTTTCGCCCAGGTCAACGGTGTGGATCTGCGTCAGGAAAACAACGGCGCGCTGAAACGCCTGGGTGATCGGGTACTGGCCGGGGTGAAAGACCCGGATCAGTTCGAGAAGAAGAACGGCAAAGAGCAGGACATGACCGACCTGAAAGAGGACATGAAATTCGCCTGGCTCGAACCGTTCTGCACCCTCTACACCTGCCCGCCGGATGTGATCGAGAAAAAGCACGGCATGCAGCCGTTCAAGACCTTCCGCCTCGGCGGCGACCTGACCAAGGTCTACGACCCGTCCCATGAAAAGGGCAACAAGGGTTCGTAACGCCGAACGCAAAAACTGTGGGAGCGAGCCTGCTCGCGAATACGGTCTGACATTCAAAACTGATGTCGACTGACACGACGCCTTCGCGAGCAGGCTCGCTCCCACAGGGGTCGGTGCCAGGTTTTAGATTTGTGAGTTAGCCCTCCGGTTTACGTGGGGGGTTTGGGGGGGCTTTGGCCCTTGACTGTTGGTTCAAACATGGAGAGATCGGGATGGTATTTTCATCCAACGTGTTCCTGTTTCTGTTCTTGCCGATCTTTCTCGGCTTGTACTACCTGAGCGGGCAACGCTATCGCAACCTGCTGCTGCTGATCGCCAGCTACGTGTTCTACGCGTGGTGGCGGGTGGATTTCCTGGCGCTGTTCGCCGGCGTCACCCTGTGGAACTACTGGATCGGCCTGAAAGTCGGCGCCGCCGGCGTGCGCACCAAACCGGCCCAGCGCTGGCTGCTGCTCGGCGTGGCGGTGGACCTGTGCATCCTCGGCTACTTCAAGTACGCCAACTTCGGGGTCGACAGCATCAACGCGATCATGACCTCGATGGGACTCGAGCCGTTCATCCTGACCCACGTGCTGTTGCCGATCGGTATCTCGTTCTACATCTTCGAGTCGATCAGCTACATCATCGACGTCTACCGCGGCGACACCCCGGCCACCCGCAATCTGATCGACTTCGCGGCGTTCGTGGCGATCTTCCCGCACCTGATTGCCGGCCCGGTGCTGCGTTTCCGTGACCTGGCCGATCAGTTCAACAACCGCACCCACACCCTCGACAAGTTCTCCGAGGGCTGCACGCGGTTCATGCAGGGTTTCATCAAGAAGGTGTTCATCGCCGACACCCTCGCCGTGGTAGCCGACCATTGCTTCGCCCTGCAGAACCCGACCACGGGCGATGCCTGGCTCGGCGCGCTGGCCTACACCGCGCAGCTGTATTTCGACTTCTCCGGTTACAGCGACATGGCCATCGGCCTGGGCCTGATGATGGGTTTCCGCTTCATGGAAAACTTCAAGCAGCCGTACATCAGCCAGTCGATCACCGAGTTCTGGCGCCGCTGGCACATCAGCCTGTCGACCTGGCTGCGTGACTACCTGTACATCACCCTCGGCGGCAACCGCAAAGGCACGCTGATGACCTATCGCAACCTGTTCCTGACCATGCTGCTCGGTGGTCTGTGGCACGGCGCGAACATCACCTACATCGTCTGGGTGCGTGGCACGGCATGTGGCTGGCGATCGAAAAAATGCTCGGCCTCAACACCGCGCCACGCAGCCTCAATCCGATCCGCTGGGCGCTGACGTTCCTGCTGGTGGTCATGGGCTGGGTGATCTTCCGCGCCGAGAACCTGCACGTTGCCGGCCGCATGTACGGCGCGATGTTCAGCTTCGGCGACTGGTCGCTGTCGGAACTCAACCAGGCCAGCCTCACCGGCCTGCAAGTGGCGACCCTGGTGGTGGCTTACGTGACCCTGGCGTTCTTCGGCCTGCGCGATCTGTACACCAACCAGCCGCCAGCCAAGACCAAACCTGAGGTCAACGTCGAGGCCAACGGCCCGGCCACTGCGACTCCGGGAATGATCAAGGCAGCCCCGGGCGAAAACCCGGCGCGCATCCACGAGCCTGGCTACACCGTCGGCGTCGAGGCCCAGGTGCAACCGGCGTACTGGACCGCGGACTGGTCGCGCTACGTGATGCGCGGGCTGATCCTGCTGCTGTTCATCGCCTCGATTCTCAAACTCTCGGCGCAAAGCTTCTCGCCGTTCCTTTACTTCCAGTTCTGAGGGATCTGACATGACCCGCTCATTACGCATCTTCTACATCGCACTGTTTCTGGTGACCCTGCTGGTGCTCGGTCTGTGGTCGGTGCGCAGCTTCTTCGGCTTCAGCACCAACGCCGATGCGACGGTGCTCAACGGTCGCTGGACCAAAGCGGTGGAAACCCACTACGACGACGAATTCCCGATCAAGCGCCTGGGCACCAACCTGTGGGCCGCGCTGGATTTCAAACTGTTCAACGAAGGTCGTCCGGGCGTGGTGCTCGGTCGCGATCAGTGGTTGTACAGCGATGAGGAATTCAACCCGATCGTCAACGAAGAGCTGAACCTGCAAGGCAACTACGCGCTGGTCGAAGGCGTGCGCCAGACCCTGAAAGAGAAAGGCGTGAAACTGGTGATGGCGATCGTGCCGGCCAAGGCTCGCCTGTACCCGGAACACCTGGGTGAAGTGAAACCGGCAAGCATCCACGCCAACCTTTATCAGGACTTCCACGCCCGTGTCGCAGCGGACAAGATCCTCGCCCCCGACCTGCTCGGCCCGCTGCAAGCGGCCAAGCAGAACGGTCAGCAAGTGTTCCTGCGCACCGACACCCACTGGACCCCTGAAGGCGCGGAAATCGCCGCCAACACCCTGGCCAGGACCATCGCCGACAAGTTCCCGCTCAGCGGCGAGCCGCAGCGTTTCGTCACCACCCCGGCGGAGAAGGTCACGCACAAGGGCGACCTGCGTCTGTTCCTGCCGCTGGATCCGCTGTTCGAAAACCTGATGCCGGCCAAGGAACCGCTGCAAAAGCGCAACACCGTGGCCGTCGAGCAACCTGCCGGGGACGACGCCCTGTTCGCCAACAGCGAAGTGCCGGTGGCACTGATCGGCACCAGCTACAGCGCCAACCCGAACTGGAATTTCGTCGGTGCGCTCAAGCAAGCGCTGCACAGCGACGTAGTCAATTACGCAGAAGACGGCCACGGCCCGATCCTGCCGATGCTCAGCTACCTGAAAAGCGATGACTTCAAGAACAGCCCGCCACAGGTGCTGATCTGGGAGTTTCCTGAACGATATCTGCCTGTGAACAACGAAATCGGCGACGCCGACCCGCAGTGGGTCGCAGAGCTTAAACAAGCCGGTGCTCGCCAACAAAACGTAGCCATCAACACTAAATCCGAGACGCCCGATCGGGCGCAAAACTGAAAGAGAGGTAACACCATGACTTTCACTACAACTCCTCGTCGTCTCGCCAAACGCATTGCTCTGGTTGCGGGTCTGAGCGTGCTGTCGGTCCAGGCCTTCGCCGGTGGCGACGCCGCGCTCTACGGCCCGACTGCACCGAAAGGCTCGACCTTCGTGCGCGTCTACAACGCCAGCAACGCTGAAGTCAGCGCCACCGTCGGCAGCACCAATCTGAGCGACGTCGCGCCGCTGGCCAGCAGCGACTTCAGCTTCATGCCGGGCGGTGACTACAGTGCCAAGGTCGGCAGCCAGACCCTGCCGGTGAAACTCGCCGGTGACCACTACTACACCCTGGTCAATAACGCCTCCGGCGCGCCACAACTGATCGAAGAACCGCCGTTCAAGAACAAGCAGAAATCCCTCGTGCGCGTGCAGAACCTCAGCGACAAGTCGCTGACCCTGAAGACCGCCGACGGCAAGACCGACGTGGTGCCGAACGTGGCCGCCAAGGGCCGTGGCGAGCGTGAAATCAACCCGGTGAAAGTCAGCCTCGCGCTGTACGAAGGTGACAAGAAAGTCGGCGACGTCAAACCAGTCGCCCTGGAGCGCGGTGAAGCAGCCGTGCTGTACGTCACCGGCAACGGCAGCAACCTGTCGCCAGTCTGGGTGAAACGCCCGGTGTCGACCCGCTAATCCTTTTCTGAACTGACCCGGCTCCTTGTGGGAGCCGGCCTGCCGGCGATGCAGGCAACTCGGTTTTTCTGATGTACCGAGGTGATGCAATCGCTAGCGGGCTAGCTCCCACAAAGGCCTAACTAATCGAATTAATGGAGTAAACAATATGATTCCGGTGATCTTGTCAGGTGGTAGCGGCTCACGTCTTTGGCCGCTTTCGCGCAAGCAGTTTCCCAAGCAGTTCCTCGCGCTGACCGGCGAACACACACTGTTCCAGCAAACCCTCGAGCGTCTGGTGTTCGAAGGCATGGACACCCCGATCGTGGTCTGCAACAAGGATCACCGCTTTATCGTCAACGAGCAGTTGGCCAGCCGCAATCTGGAATGCCAGCGGATCCTGATGGAACCCTTTGGTCGCAACACCGCACCGGCCGTGGCACTGACCGCGATGATGCTGGTCAATGAAGGTCGCGACGAACTGATGCTGGTGCTGCCGGCCGACCACGTTCTGGAAGACCAGAAAGCCCTGCAACGTGCCCTCGCTCTGGCCACCGTTGCCGCCGAAAACGGCGAGATGGTGCTGTTCGGCGTGCCGGCCACCAAACCGGAAACCGGTTACGGCTACATCAAGTCCACCGGTGATTCGCTGCTGCCGGAAGGCGTCAGCCGCGTCTCGCACTTCGTGGAAAAACCCGACGTCAAACGCGCCACCGAATACGTCGAATCCGGCGGTTACTACTGGAACAGCGGCATGTTCCTGTTCCGCGCCAGCCGCTTCCTCGAAGAACTGAAAAAGCATGATCCGGACATCTACGACACCTGCCTGCTGACCCTCGAGCGCAGCCAGCAGGATGCCGACACCGTCACCCTGGACGAAGCCACTTTCGCCTGCTGCCCGGACAACTCCATCGACTATTCCGTGATGGAAAAGACCCAGCGCGCCTGCGTAGTGCCGCTGACCGCCGGCTGGAGTGATGTCGGTTGCTGGTCGTCGCTGTGGGAAGTCAACGAGAAGGACGCCAACGGCAACGTCAGCAAGGGCGACGTGGTGATCCAGGACAGCAGGAACTGCATGATCCACGGCAACGGCAAACTGGTGTCGGTGATCGGTCTGGAAAACATCGTCGTGGTCGAAACCAAGGACGCCATGATGATCGCCCACAAGGACAAGGTCCAAGGCGTCAAGCAGATGGTCAACACCCTCAACGCCCAGGGCCGCAGCGAAACCCAGAACCACTGCGAGGTATACCGTCCGTGGGGCTCGTACGACTCGGTGGACATGGGTGGCCGCTTCCAGGTCAAGCACATCTCGGTCAAGCCGGGCGCGTGCCTGTCGCTGCAGATGCACCACCACCGCGCCGAACACTGGATCGTGGTCAGCGGCACCGCCGAAGTGACCTGCGACGAGAACGTGTTCCTGCTCACTGAAAACCAGTCGACCTACATCCGATCGCTTCGGTTCACCGCCTGCGCAACCCGGGCAAGATTCCACTCGAGATCATCGAAGTGCAATCGGGCAGCTACCTGGGCGAAGACGATATCGAGCGGTTTGAAGATATCTACGGTCGCTCCACCCCGGTCGAACGCGGCGTGTCGGTGAAAACCATCGCGCAGTAAGCGTTCCGAAACAAGAAGCCCCGTCCAGCCCGCTGCGTCCCCTATCCGCAGCGGGTTGGGCGGGGGCGTTTTTTTTGTGACTACCTCCCATCAATGCCGGGAGAATGGATCATGAGATCGCGCCCCTGAACCAACAGCTCTTTCGGCGAGGACGGGCTGTGCAATTCACCCGGTGTCTTGTTACAGCCATACATTCACCGGTTCATGGCTTGGCGCATCTGAGCCAGTTCACTCGTCAGCCGTCCTAATGAAACAATAGGGCGACCGTGGCGGATCAGATCATCGTTGTTAATATGCGCTTCATACATTTTGTTGGCCTCTCCAGTCTGATTGGATGGACTGTCATCCGGATAGGCATCGAGGTGTGCAACTGCTCCCGGGCTATTCAAGATCAGGTTTTCAAGCAAGGAGGCGCCCCTCACTTCAGTGGCATCAATTTCATAAAAATAATACTGACCTCCCCCTTGAACGGCATAAAACATTGCCCCTTCAAGGGTTTCGGCCACAATCAAGGCACTTCCAGTGATCATTTTTTTGACGGCAGTGAACTCGTCCGAGGGTTTGAATCCATTCCGTTCTACCTCCTCAGGGCGCCGCCGGTCTGCCCGGTATACCCTGCCGCCAAAGTTGTCTCTGACCAGTAAGTTTCTATTGTTCCAGTTGTAATGCAACTGAGGGGCACCCTGGTTCAGGAGGTCGAGGATATTGTTTTGATCGGCTGTCGGGGATGCTGGACTCTCATGGCTGCCAGGAAAACCTGGACTGGATTCGCCCGGTGAGTCATTACCCTGTGAAGAGGTGGGTGAGTCTTGAAAATCCATCGAATCATCTTCATCGTCTTGCTCTGTGGATCGAAGGGCAATCGGTGCCAGGCCAAGTTCCGCTCTCCAGTCTGGTTCAACGTTTACAAACCACTGCAGAAGGTCGTCATCGTGCTGCTGCCACATGCGCCCATCAGGATCGACCCTGCTGATGGGGTTGTTTGCACAGAATCCATACAGATTCAGACCATCACGCGCACCGGTCGGATCCGGATTAATCCACCGTCCCAACCACGACGCGTAATACCTGGCCCCATAATAATGAAGCCCATAATAGGCATCCGACTCCTTGCCCGAATACCGAATGGTCTTGTAATCGGCATCGACTTTCGAACGGGCGGCCCACCAGGCGGAGCCGCCGTAGGGGTAGTAACCCTCATGACTGATGACAGCGGCGTATTTGTCCACTTCCAGGCAGCTGGAGCCCAGATGATCGTCGAGACTGTAGCGCAGTTGATCGGCGTCGATGCCGTCCGGCTTGCCTTTGACCCAATGCAAGCAACGTACGATGCCACGAGCCAGTGGAACGCAGATGACCTGAAGTTCTTCACCGTCGTCGATGGTGCGTTGTTCCAGTCCGGGCAAATAATGGGTCACGCGTTGGTGGGTAACGGCGCGGGCCTGCTGGGTACTGAATTTGACGACCCGCTCACCGACAGCGTTGTAGCGATAGCACTCACCGTCATTGGCGGCTGACGAGCGCCTGACGGTGGTCACGCTTTGCAACTGATTGCGCGCATCCCAGGTCATCGGCTGGGCACCGGGAACCAAGCGTTGCAGATTGCCGTTTGAGTCGAAGTGGCCCTTAAAGTCCGGCGCGTCGTCACCTTCGTTCCACGGCAAGGCGCGATTGCTCTGCGGATCTACGCGCATCAGGTGTCTGAACGGGTTCTTATCGCTGACGTGGCGCAGCTCGGTCCGGTTACCACCCTCGTCGTACTCGTAGTACTCGGTGTAGTTGAGCAACCGGCCTGGGTCGATGGGGCTGGGATGATCAGCTCCGGCAAACCTGGGCTCTGCCCGGCACCGGCCGTTTCACGTCCCTTGGCGCAGGTGAGTTGGTAGAGGCTGTCGTAGGTATAGGTGGTTTCTGGCATTACGCGTTGGTTGGCGAAATGGCTGACAGGTTGGGTATGGTCCACGAGTCGAACAATGTTGCCGACCGGGTCGTACTCATAACTCAACGCTTGTAATCGCTCACGCTTCGATGTGGCGACAGTCAAGCTCTGCAGTCGACCGGTCGACGCCTCGTACAGAGCGACGCTGGTGACGTCGTTGCCAGCGATCTGGGTCAGCAACTGGCCTTCGGCGTTGTAGTCGGTCGCTTTCAGTAACGGCTGCAATGCCTGCCCTTTGAGGGTCAGGCCGATGCGTTGCAACTGCCCGGCGCGATTGACTTGCAGGTGTTGTCGATGACCACCGGCATCGGTCTGCACGAACACTTCACCCAACGGGCTGTAGCAGCGCTCGGTGGTGTACCCCGCGCCGGGTTGCAACAGGTGATCGCGATCAGCTTCCGCTTCGGGCCAGTCAGCAGACTGGTCTGCCTGATCCGGCAGAAAACGCCGGGTCTGGCGGATCAAGCCGCCGCTCAGGGCCCGCTGTCTGGACCATACGGTACCGGCCGGATCGTCATGACGGATCAACTGCCCGCACAGATTTCGCTCGGCGAATTCGACCGCATTGTCGGCGTAGGTCAGGCGTTCGATGGTTCGCAAGTCCGAGCCCCGAGTCTGTTCGTGGATCACGACCAGTCGCCGTTGCTCGTCGTACTCACTCTGCCAATGACTGTCCCGGCTGTCCCAACGCTCCGGCACCTGACCGGCCTCATCCGGCAACTCAAGGCGCCACCCGGCATCGACGCTATCAGTCAACAGTTCCCTTCCCGACAGGCTGTAAACCGTGGTCAGGTTTGGCCGGGCCGTGGGTGCCGAAAACCGCGGATCACGCTGCATCACTCTCCGCGCGGCTGCGTCATATCGCTGGGCAGTGACCCGAGCTTCGGGAATGAGCTCGCTGATCTCCCGTCGCCAGTACGCCACTTGGCGCACTGGCAAACCACGGCTGTCGATAACCTCCAGCCCTGGGGTATTTGAATGAATGCCGGAACTCAATGGATTCTCCTGGTCGTTCTCCGTTGCTTGGGCGGCGGCTCAAACAGATCGTTTTCATCGAAGCGGACGGTGCACCAGATCCAGTACAAAATTTTTCGACGTAGCGGTTTCAATTCCGGCGGATCACCTTGCAGCATTTTTTTCGCCAGCAAGGTTTCGGTCAATCGTCCTGCCGCGTCATAGAACAGCCGGTCGCAATGGGCGTGCTTGCGCATCGATTTATCATTGATGTAACGCGGCAGGTTCGCAAAGTATGGCCTGTAGACCCGCACCTTTTCGCCCTTGTTGTTGTACTCGACCGGTTCACTCACCCGCCAGCGCCTCGGCACGTCAGCTTCTTGCGGCGTACCGTCGGGATTGAGGATCAGCTCGCCGTTTTCATCGACCTGCCAGGATTTCCCGGGTTCGACTTCCTGCTTGGTTTGCAGCGTCCGGCCGAAACCGTCCAGGCACGTGATGCTCACCCGGACCTGCATCTCTTCGTCATCGGGGTAGCGGTCAGCCAACAGGCCGACGGAGTACACCGGCTCACGGTGTGCGGTGTCGATCTGTTGTTTCAGGATCTGCTCGTGCGCGTCAGGGTTTTCCAGGCCATCGAGGTGCTGTCGTGCTCTGTTGCAAAGGTGTCCGCTGGGCAGTACAAAACCGTTGATTCTGGCCCAGGCCAACCATTCAGGGGACGGCGGTGATGCCTGGGAGACTCGGCCCATCCAACTGAAGATGTCCCAGAAACTGGCGCTGGCGAAACGGCCGATGGCTTTTTCGGATCGGCAATGGCGATAGAGGGGTCGCGGTCTGGTGGCGGTACGTAAGTCTCCAGACGATCGAAACCCACGGGCATTCCCAACTCTGTACCGTGGAAACTGGTCACCAGCGGTTCACCGAACGCGCTGTAACGGGCTTCCTGAATATTGCGATTGGCATCCTCGATGGCCGCGGGCAGGAAGGACCGATAGTCGATGTCGAGGCTGCGGGTGGTACAACCGTCCGGTAATGTGACGGCGGTGGGCAGGCACCAGTATTCGTCGTACGTGATCCGGGTAATGCCGTGGCTTTGAGTCTCTCGATATTCTTTGACGTTATAAAAGCCATCCGGTCCATGGTAGGTGGGGAAGCCACGGTGCACGGACCACAAATAGTCTTTTGCGTCATCCGAGTTCAGGTTCCCGTTCGTTTTCACCTCGGGAAGGAACAGATCCATGATGTGGTAACCCACCTCGGGCGATTCAAGTTTTTCTTTCAGGTTGAAAGGCATGTTGCCGTTCTCGTCCTTGAGCTTGTCATAAGCGCTCAGGGCGACTTTGTCCAGCTCCGCCGTTTCCAGATAAGCGAGCAATCCTTCGAAGGTCGCCTCGCCCGGCGCCAGCGTCTGGCCGCTGACGGGGTCCATATAGTGCTGCAAAGACAAGTCGGTCAATACCGATTGTTTCGCCCACTCGCCATCATCCTTGCTCCATTCGAGGACGTTTTCATGATTGATCGTGTCGGGGCTCAGTTGGTTTTCTTCCAGCACCAGGGCATTGCTGCGTTTCTGGTAAAGCAGGCCCAGGCGCCAGGCTTCATGGTCCGGCAGGTGAATGTGCTGGGCCTTGGTTTGCGTCAGGTACCACTTTTTCTGAGCGTCGTCATGGGCGTCCTTCCACCAGATCTTGTGATACTCGTCACTGAAGGGGGGCGTATCGTCGACGGTCTTACGTCGGGCGTAGTGCACGACCATTGCATGGATGACGCCCCCATATTCATCCCACTCCAGGTTGAGGGTGTGTTCGCACAACGGGTCATCCTTGATGTGCGGCTCATAGTGGTAACTGATCGATTCCAGATCCAGGGGCTGAAGCACTGCGTATGGCTGGTGCTCGCCTTTGGGGCGCAGCACCCGCACCAGGTAGCGACTCTCGTTTACGACGTAGGGCACAGCCTTGGCCGGGGCGTCGTCCTTTGCGAAGACCTCCGTACGCATCACCCTGCCACTCAGGGCCCGGGCTATTTCCCGGGCAGTGTCTTCGTCAGGTGCGGCGAGTGGTTGTGTGGCGCGATCGTTGAAGTGGTAGTTCTGCAGCAGCGTGTCTTTCAGGGGAATGGCCAACGAATCGCCAGCGTAATAACCCTTCCTCGACGGGTCGATGGACTCGCCCGTGTGGAACCAGGTCATGCTGCGGATGGGCGCCGTGAAACCTGCACTCGCGCGCTCAGCCGGGGTGTCTTCGGTATCGGTCTGTTCCAGCAGGCGAAAGCCACGAAACTCTCTTTCAACGCGATCGTAATAGCCGCCTCGGTACTTGAAGCACTGGGTCAGTCGGCTACCGGTGATTTCATCGATCTGGGTTTGCCGGCTCACCAGGTGCATGGCGAAAGGCAGCTTGGAGACGGGTTTGTCTACCCCGGCGTCGATCTGTTCCTGTTTCTCGTCCAGCCATTCCTGAGCCGAACTACGGTAAGTCACCTCACTGCTGGCACCCATGTTGTTGCAGGTTCCGTTCAACAGATAGGGCTTGGCCTTGACGAAATCGTAGTGCCAGTGTCGTGGTTCCATGTGCGGCACTGTCAGGATCACACTGGAGCAACCCAGCCCTTGCAGGTCGACGGTACTGACCTGGCAGAGTGAGTCGTAGTGCACATCCTCGGGCCAGGGCAGCTCGATGGGTATCAACTCATAGCCGTTACCGGCATGGTTCATGAAAACCAGTATGCAATCGTGCGTCAGGTACATCAGGTCGACCGCGCCCGAGCCGTCGAGATCGGCCAGCAGCACCTGTGAGGCATTGAACTCGTCGTAGTCAAACGGCAAGGCACACAACACGAAGCCCGTGCCGAAACGCCCGTGGCCCAGATTCGGCCAGCATTTGACTTCGTTGTGACGGATGCGCACCAGGTGCGATTTTCCACTGCCGAGCACATCAGCCAAGGCCACCAGTTCGGTTGGGGTGTTGCTCAGTAGTGGCAGTTCATCGTCATCTCCCTCGACTGTTTTATCCAGATGAGACACATCGATGCCGTCGGCGAACCCTGCCTCGCGACGGTTGGCATACAGGCGCACGCTGCGGGTGCCGATCAGCGCCATGTCGCTCAGGCCATCTCCCACCAGGTCGGCCATTTGCGCCATGGAGTGAAAAAACTCGCTGGGGAAAGCATCGAAGGGCACGAAGTGCGACCAGCTTCTGTCGGGGTCGAGGGAAAAAAAACCGCACATCCCAGGCATGGCCAGCACCCAATCCAGCTTGCCGTCACCCGTCAGATCGGTGAGCGATTGATGGATCGGCTTGCTGCTGTCGGCGTGTGGAATGGATGGCAGCT
>JASFAW010000009.1:43298164-43356499 GCA_030737815.1 Allium fistulosum | reverse complement strand
ATACGACTTCCTCTTCGTCGGCGCCCAGGTAGGCAGCGATCACTTTCGGATCGTTACGAATGGCATCCGGCCCGCCCTCGGCGATGACGATGCCGTGGTCCAGCACCACGATGTGATCGGAAATGCTCAATTACCATGCCCATGTCGTGTTCGATCAGCACCACGGTCAGATCGTGCTCGTCGCGCAGCAGCCGGATCATCGCGCTCAGCGCTTCGGTTTCCTGAGGGTTGAGGCCGGCGGCCGGTTCGTCGAGGCAGATGATCTGCGGCCGCGTGCACATGGCCCGGGCGATTTCCAGACGGCGTTGCTGGCCGTAGGAAAGCTCACCGGCCAGACGGTGGCGCAGTCCACCAGATCCACCACTTCCAGCCAGTAGAACGCGCAGTCCAGCGCGTCGCTTTCAGCCTGCGATAACCCTTGGTGTTGAGGGATGCCGGCCAGCATGTTGCGGTTGACCCACATGTGCTGGGCCACCAGCAGGTTTTCCAGCACCGACATTTCTTGAACAGGCGAATGTTCTGAACGTCCGGGCCAGGCCCGCGCGGTTCACCAGGTGGGTGCCGCCGAACATCTTGTAATACAGGCGACTGGCAAGGTTTTTCGGCGAGACGAAGTCGGTCGGCTTGAACGACTCGCCCAGCAGCTGGATGACGTTGGTCTGCTGGACGCGCACGTTGAGTTCGATCTTCCCGCCGGAGGCCTTGTAGAACCCGGTCAGGCAGTTGAACACCGTGGTCTTGCCGGCGCCGTTGGGGCCCGATCAGGCGAAGATCGAGTTGCGTTTGACCTCAGGCTGACATCGCTCAAGGCCTTGATGCCACCGAAGTGCATCATCAGTTTTTCAACAGAGAGTACGACTTCACTCATGGCGCAGTCCTCTCATAGTGAATGGCACCTTTGCGTGGAGTGACCCCGGTACGGCTGATGCGGATCAGCCCGCGAGGTCGCCAGATCATCATCAACACCATCAGGATCCCGAACAGCAGCACGCGGTATTCGGCGAAGCCGCGCAGACAGTTCTGAGCAACCGTCAGCACGAACGCTGCAATCACCACGCCGATGGTCGAGCCCATGCCGCCGAGCACCACAATGGCGAGGATCAAGCCGATTCGAAAAAGGTGAACGAGGTCGGGTTGACGAAGCCTTGATAGGTGGCGAAGAACACCCCGCCAGACCGGCGGTGGATGCACCGATGGTGAACGCCGAGAGCTTGACCAGTACGTGGTTGAGGCCCATCGAGCGGCAGGCGATCTCGTCTTCACGCAGGGCTTCCCAGGCGCGGCCGACCGGCATCTTCACCAGACGGTGCTTGATGTACAGCACGGCCAGCACCACCAGGAACAGCACCGCATAAATGAAGTAGTACTTCACGTCCGGGTTGTAAGCGATGCCGAAGAACTCGTGGAACGGCACCCCGCCATCCTTCGCCCGCTTGCCGAATTCCAGACCGAAGAAGGTCGGCAGTGGCGCCGGCATGCCGTTCGGGCCGCCGGTCAGGGACAGCCAGTTGTTGAGCACCAGACCGGATGATTTCACCGAAGCCCCAGGGTCACAATCGCCAGGTAGTCGCCATGCAGACGCAATACCGGGTAAACCGAGGATGCAACCGGCAAGTCCGGCGGTGATCGCCGCCAGTGGCAGCACGGTCCAGAAGCCCAGGCCGAGGTACTGATACCCGAGTGCCAGACCATAGGCGCCGATGGCGTAGAACGCCACGTAACCCAGGTCGAGCAGGCCGGCCAGGCTACCACGATGTTCAGTCCCAGCCCCAGCAGCACGTAGATCAAACCAAGGATGACCACGCCCAGCAGGTAGGAGTTGGAGAAGAACGGCAACGCCACGGCGATGGCGATCATCAGCGGGATGATCCAGCGCAGGCGCGATTTGTAGTCCGGGGCCAGCACGTGCACGCCGGAACCGGTGCTCTCGAATCGTCGAGAATGCGCAGGCCCTTCGGGGTTTGCAGAACAGACTGAGGGCAAACCGGCCGGCCATTGACGATGGCAATGATCCACGCCACGCGGGTCGGTTCCAGGTTGAAGCTGTAGCCGTCGAGTACGACGCCGACGATCGGCCCGAACACGATCAGGGCGATCAGACCGGCGAGAATCGCCTCAACCAGGCTTTTTTGACATCAATGGATTTTGCAGTGGTTGAAGACATCGCTTACACCTTCGACACAAGAGGACGGCCCAGCAGGCCCTGAGGCGGAAGACCAGAACAAGTACGAGCAGCGAGAAGCTGAACACGTCTTTGTAGTCGGAGTTGACCAGGCCCGAGAACAGCGACTCGGAGATCCCGAGGATGATCCCGCCGAGCATGGCGCCAGGCAGCGAACCGATCCGCCCAGTACTGCCGCGGTAAATGCCTTGATGCCGATGATGAAGCCGGCATAGAAGTCGAAGGTGCCGTAGTTCATGGTGATCAGCACGCGGCCAACGCCGCCATGGCTGCACCGATTGATGAACACGTAGGAAATCACTCGGTCGGTGTTGATGCCGAGAATAGAAGCCATCTTGCGGTCCTGCTGGGTCGCACGGCACATGCGCCCGAGCTTGGTGTACTTGATGACATAGGTCAGCAGGCCCATGCCGACGAATGCGGCCACCAGGATGAAGACTTTGGTGTAGGTCAGCTGCACGAAGCCGGTACCGACTTCGACTCGCCATGCTCCGGTCAGCAGGGTGGGAACGCCCTGTTGTTTGGCGCCTTGGGCGATCTGTGCGTAGTTCTGCAGGATCAGGGAGATGCCGATGGCGCTGATCAACGGTGCCAGTCGGGTAGAGTTGCGCAGGGGTTTGTAAGCGACTCGCTCGATGACCCAGCCATACACCGCCGTGATCACGATGGTGAATACCAGGGTGCCGAGCATCAGCAGCGGGAAGGATTCAATACCGAAGTAAGCCAGCAGAGCAGACTGATTGCCGCCAGGTAAGCAGAATCATGTAAACCTCGCCGTGGGCGAAGTTGATCATGCCGATGATGCCGTAGACCATTGTGTAGCCGATGGCGATCAGGCCATAGACCGACCCGAGGGTCAGGCCGTTGACCAGTTGCTGCAGGAAAATACCATCCATACGCAATCTCACGCAGTGAGAACCTGCACACCCTGAGGCGCGCGTTCTTCTAGGAAAAATACAGATTTACGTCGGAGCAATGTCAGAGCGCATTCAGCCGACCACCGCAGGATCCTGTGGAGCGAGCCTGCTCGCGAAAGCGGTTGATCATTCAACAGTGATGTTGCCTGTCAGTCCGTCTTCGCGAGCAGGCTCGCTCCCCCATGGAACAGTGGAGGTCAGCCGATCGCGTCAGCCCTTACTTCTGTTTTTCCAGCTGGTGATATTTGCCGTCCTTGTCCCACTGGTAGACCACGTAGTCGGAGACCTTCAGGTCGCCTTTGGGAATCCCAGGTCTTCTCGCCCATAGACGGTCTTGACCGGGTTTTTCTTCAGCCAGGCAGCGGCCTCCTCGCCCTTGTTCGACTTGGCGCCGTTGAAGGCGGCGGCCAGGGTCTGAACCGATGCATAGGCGTACAGGGTGTAGCCTTCAGGCTCGGTGCCAGCCTTGCGGAATGCATCTACCACGGTTTTGCTGTCTGGCAGCAGGCGTGGGGGGTCGGCACCGAAGGTCATCAGTACGCCGTCGACGAACTGTGGGCCACCAGCGGTGGTCACCAGTTCGTCGGTCACGATGCCGTCATCGGACATGAACTTGACGTCTTTCAGGCCTTGTTCACGCAGTTGGCGAACCAGCGGGGCCGGCTTCCGGGTGCAGGCCGCCGAAGTAGACGACATCGGCGCCGGCGCACGGATCTGGTGACGATGGTGCTGAAGTCTTTTCGCCACGGGTCAGGCCTTCGTACAACACTGGCTTCACGCCGCGTTTTTCCAGCTGAGCCTTGGTGGCATCGGCCAGGCCCTGACCGTAGGTATCCTTGTCGTGCAGCACGACGACTTTCTTGCCCTTGAGCACGTCGACGATGTAATCGCCGGCGACGATGCCTTGCTGGTCGTCACGGCCGCACATACGTAACATGGCGCTCAGGGCCGCGCTCGGTCACTTGCGGGTTGGTGGAACCGGCGTGATGGCGATGATCCCGGCTTCGTCGTAGATCTCGGACGCTAGGAATGGTCGAGGACGAGCAGAAGTGACCGACCACACCGGCGACTTCTGGTTGGTGAGGTCCTTGGCGACCGTCACCGCCTGTTTTGGCTCGCAAGCGTCATCGCCCTTGACCAGGACGATCTTCTCCCCGTTGACGCCGCCCGCCGCGATTGACCGCGTCGGCCGCCGCTTGTGCCCTTTCATGTATTGCTCGCCAAATGCCGCTGTTGGCGCCCGTCATCGGACCCGCCACACCGATTTTCACATCAGCTTGTGCAAACGCAGAAACACCCAGCGCAGTAGCCACTGCGAGGGCCAGAAAGCCTTTCTTGTAAAACGTCTGGGACATGAGGTGGTGCTCCAAGGTTTTTTTAGTTGGCACTGCGACTTCACTTGAATGCTCAGGAGCAAGGCCGTGCCATCGGTTTTTTATCTTCAAAAAGTCGCTGCTTTCTTGTTATTTCGACTGTTTCGTTCCCATTTTCATTGGGCGTGCAACCGTCTAAACCGCGGAAGGTGAAACCAATTATTTTTTCAGGCGCAACCCGCACGCGCCATCATTGCAACCGCGGCGCCAAACGACGTGCAACCAGCCTGTAACAGCCCGCGTCACCGAACTGCACACTGCTGGTGCGGGACTGCTACAACCCGCACCATTACAGGCTAGTCGCTACATCGAAAAGCGCCGCTTCCGGCACATATTTCAACATTCAAATGACGATCCGCAGGCACTGGCCCGCGTGATACAGCGAGAACCCGGCTCGTACAGACAACTGCGCAAGCCAACTCCCGCCAGCGGCTGCATCGGTGCGAAGGGAATCGGCAATGCCTGAGGATTTCCGTTACACAGGTAATCGGCGAAGGCCTTGCCGACCAACAGTGCCGGTAGTCACGCCCCGACCGTTGTAACCGGTGACGGCCACCAGTCCCGGCGCCGGTTCGAACAGGCGCATCAAATGATCAGGGTGAACGCGATGCGCCCGGTCCAGGTGCATTCCCATTCCACAGGCTTGAGATTGGGAAGTAATGCTGCTGCACCCGGTCGGGCCCAGGCCTTGAGGAACCAGGTCGGCTTCTGATTGCCGTTGCCGAGGCTGCCCAGCAACAGACGCCCGTCCCTGTCGCGGCGGATGCTGCTCAGCACTGGCGGGTATCCCACGAGCCCTGCCCGCCCGGGAGGATTTCCTGGGCGGCGTCTTCGGTCAGCGCACGAAGCGACCTGATAGTAGTAACCGGGGAAGAAGTTGCGCTTGAGTTCGGTCCAGTCGCCTTCGGTGTAGGCGTTGGAGGCGATTACCACTTGTTCGGCCAGCACCGAACCCTGCTCGGTCTGCACCGACCATTTCTGCCCTTGCCGTTCAAGACGCGCGACCGGGGAGTGATCGAACATCTGTCCGCCAAGACTGATGACCGCATTGGCCAGCCCGGTGACATAAGCCATCGGGTTGAGCGTACCGGCACGCCGGTCGAGCAGCGCGGCGGCGATCTTCTGCGTGCCGGTCGCCTGTTCACAGGCCTTGCCAGTCAGCAGTTCGACCGGCGCACCGCGGCGCTTCCATTGTTCTCGCGACTGCGCAGATCCGCCTCACCCTTGGCGTTATGTGCCATGTGCAGGGTGCCCTCGCGGCGCAACTGGCAATCGATGCTGTACTTATCCACAAGGCTGAACACCAGCGCCGGCGCCGCCCCGAGCATGCGGTTGAGCTGACTGCCGACCGCCTCACCGAATCCCGCCTCGATCTCGTCCGGTGGAATCCACATCCCGGCGTTTGACCAGCCCGACGTTGCGCCCGGAGCCTCCATGCCCGGCGCGATGGGCTTCGAGCACACAGACGCTCTTGCCCTTTTCCAGCAGATGCAGCGCCGCCGACAGCCGGTAAACCCGGCGCCGATCACGCAGACATCAACCTTGACCTCGCCCCTGAGCGCCGTGTTATCCGGTCGTTGCGGCGTGAGTTTTTCCCACAGACATTCTTCGCGTAACGGCATTGCCAGACTCCAACAGAAACCTAACAAACACACAGTTCAACAATGTGGAAGCGAGCCTGCTCCGGGCGGAGCTCCGACGAAAGCGGCGTTTCAGCCAACATTGGTGTCGACTGACACACCGCTATCGCGAGCAGGCTCGCTCCCACAAGGACTTACGCTCAATCCTCAGTCGAACGTAATGCCCTGCGCAGCGGCAATTCCAGCGAGTAGTTCACGGTATTGGTCTGCCGACGCATGTACGCGCGCCACGCATCCGAGCCCGACTCACGACCGCCACCGGTTTCTTTCTCGCCACCGAACGCCCCGCCGATTTCCGCGCCGCTCGGGCCGATGTTGACGTTGGCGATGCCGCAGTCGCTGCCGACCGCCGACATGAATTTCTCGGCCTCGCGCACATCGGTGGTGAAGATGCACGACGACAGGCCCTGCGGCACGGCGTTGTTCAGCCGCAGCGCCTCTTCGAAATCGCTGTAGCCGACCACGTACAGGATCGGTGCGAAGGTCTCGCTGCACACCACGTCGCTCTGCTCCGGCATTTCAACAATGGCCGGCGACACGTAGTAGCGTCAGGGAATTGATCTTCCAGTTGGCGCTTGCCGCCGAACACCCGACCGCCCTCGCTCAGCGCCTGCTCCAGCGCGTCCTGCATGTTTTCGAAGCTGTGTTTGTCGATCAGCGGGCCGACCAGGTTGCCCTCCAGTGGGTGACCGATACGGACCTTGGAGTACGCGGCTTTCAGTCGGGTGACGATTTCTTCTTTCACCGACTCATGGGCGATCAGGCGACGCAACGTGGTGCAACGTTGACCGGCGGTGCGACGGCGCTGAACAGAATGGCGCGCACGGCCATGTCCAGATCGGCGCTCGGGCCGAGGATCATCGCGTTGTTGCCGCCCAGCTCGAGAATGCTGCGAGCAAAGCGTGCGGCAACTTTCGGCGCCACTTCACGGCCCATGCGGGTGCTGCCGGTGGCGCTGATCAGTGCGACACGCGGGTCATCCACCAGCGCCTTCGCCGGCATCGCGACCGCCGATGATCACCTGGCTCAGGTGCGCCGGGGCATCGCTGAAATTCTTCAGTACGCGCTCGAACAGCGCCTGACAGGCCAGCGCGGTCAGCGGGGTTTTCTCCGATGGTTTCCATACCACCGGGTTGCCGCAGACCAGCGCCAGCGTGGTATTCCACGCCCACACCGCGACCGGGAAGTTGAACGCACTGATCACGCCGACCACGCCCAGCGGGTGCCAGGTTTCACGCATGTGGTGGCCCGGACGCTCGGAGGCGATGGTCAAGCCGTACAACTGGCGGGACAGGCCGACGGCGAAATCGCAGATGTCGATCATCTCCTGCACTTCACCCAGGCCTTCCTGAGTAATCTTGCCGGCCTCCCAGGAAACCAGTTCGCCGAGCTCGGTCTTGTATTCCCGCAGCACTTCGCCGAACTGACGCACCAGTTCGCCACGACGCGGGGCCGGCACCTTGCGCCAATGCTCGAACGCATGATCGGCGCGACTGATGTGCTGCTCGACTTCGGCCGGGCCTTCCCAGTTCACGGCGCCGATGCGGCTGCCGTCGATGGCGAATGCACCGGCACTTTGCCGTTCTGGTACAGGGCCGGTTCACACCTAGACGATCAAGCAATGCGGCAACCATGGGTCACTCCTCAAGCAAAAACTGAATGTGTGCGGGCGCGTTTTCACGACCGGGCAGACCTTTAGTTGTAGCGTCAGGAAGGCTGTGCAACAAACGACCTTTACGCGAGATATCATTCGTTTATTCATGCTGCGCAGAAAGACAAGAAAAGGAACGCCCATGCTGAACAAACGCCACTTGCCGTCGATCACCGCGTTGCAGTGCTTCGAGGCCGTGACCCGGCACCTGAGTTTCACCCGGGCCGCCGAGGAACTGAACCTGACCCAGAGCGCTGTCAGCAAGCAGGTGGCGCAGCTCGAAGAATTGCTGCAGCACTTATTGTTCCGCCGGGTGCGCCGCCGTTTGCAGATGACCCCGGCCGGCGATCTGTACCTGGTGGAAGTCAGAAAAATCCTGACCCAGGTCGAAATGTCGACCCATTACCTGCGTTCCTACGGCGGCGAAACCGAAGTCCTGCGCGTCTCTACGCCCTCGACCTTCGGCGCTCGCTGGCTGGTGCCACGCCTCAAGGGCTGGCGTCTGCGTCATCCGTCGATTCATCTGGACCTGTGCAACGAGCAGGAGGCCGATGATTTGCTGCAAGGGCGCAGCGACCTGGCGTTCTATTTCGGCCAGGGCTCGCGCCCCGGCACCGAGTGCCTGAAGCTGTTCGGCGAAGAACTGGTGCCGGTCTGCGCACCGAGCAGCCTGCCGACATTCCGTTGACTGATCCAACGCAACTCACCGATCTGGTCCTGCTGCAGAATGCTTCGCGCCCGCAAGCGTGGCACGACTGGTTCGACAGCCAGGGCTACCAGACCGAACACAGCTACCACGGCCCGCGCTTCGAAACCTTTTATATGTTGCATCCGCGCCGCCCAGGTCGGCTGCGGCGTCGCCCTGCTGCCGAGGTTTCTGGTGGAAGAGGAATTGGCCGACGGCAAACTGGTCATTCCCTGGCAGCATGCGATGCCCAGCACCGACGCCTATTACCTGGCCTACCCGGAACACGCGCGGAAGTGCCCAAGGTGCGGGATTTCGTGAAGTGGATGCTGGAGCAGATCGACAGTCCCGATGCTTGAAAATGTGGGAGCGAGCCTGCTCGCGAAGAGGGCGCTACATTCACATTCGATGTTGACTGGAGGAACGCTATCGTCGGATCGCCGCCCGGAGCACGCTCGCTCCCACAGGGATCTGTGGCGGTCAAAAAATCACTGGCAATCCCCACCCCGGATATGCGCCACTAGCGCCATTGATTGATACCGCGCCACCGCGCGGCCCGCCTGGAGACCCCTTTATGAGCGAGAGTGTGTTTGCCGATCGCATCGTGCAGAACCTGCTCGACACCGACTTCTACAAACTGACGATGATGCAGGCGGTGCTGCACAACTACCCCAACGTCGAAGTCGAATGGGAGTTCCGTTGCCGTAACAGTGAGGATCTGCGCCCTTATCTGGCGGAGATCCGCTTCCAGGTCGAGCGTCTGGCCGAGTTGAGCCTGAGCGCCGATCAGTTGAGTTTTCTCGAGCGCATCTCGTTCCTCAAGCCGGATTTCCTGCGTTTCCTCGGTCTGTTCCGTTTCAACCTGCGCTACCTGCACACCGCATCGAGAACGGCGAGTTGTTCATCCGCCTGCGCGGGCCGTGGCTGCACGTGATCTGTTTGAAGTGCCGCTGCTGGCGATCGTCAGCGAAGTGCGCAACCGCTATCGCTACCGTGAAACGCTGCTGGAACAGGCCGCGAACAGCTGTATCGCAAGTTCGACTGGCTCACCGCCAATGCCTCGGCCGAAGAGTTGTCGCAGCTGCAGGTCGCCGATTTCGCACACGTCGCAGATTTTCCTACCGCGTGCAGGAAGAAGTGGTGAACGTGCTCAAGCACGATTTCCCCGGCGTTTCGTCGGCACCAGCAACGTGCACCTGTCCCGCGAACTGGACATGAACCGCTGGGCACCATGGCCCACGAATGGATCATGGCCCACCAGCAACTCGGCCCGCGACTGATCGACAGCAGATCGCCGCCCTCGATTGCTGGGTCCGCGAGTACCGCGGCTTGCTGGGGATCGCCCTCACAGACTGCATCACTACCGATGCCTTCCTCGGCGATTCGATCTTTTTTTCGCCAAGCTGTTCGACGGCTTGCGCCATGACTCCGGGGATCCGGTGCAGTGGGGCGAAAAATGCATCGCCCACTATCACAAGCTCGGCATCGACCCGATGAGCAAGACGTTGGTGTTCTCCGACAGCCTGACCCTGCCCAAGTCGCTGGAGATCTTCCGGGCGCTGCGCGGCCGGATCAATGTCAGCTTCGGTATCGGTACCAACCTGACCTGTGACATTCCGGGTGTCGAACCGATGAGCATCGTGCTTAAAATGACCGCCTGCAACGGCCAACCGTGGCGAAGATCTCCGACGAGCCGGGCAAGACCCACTGCAAAGACCCGAATTTCGTCGCCTACTTGCGACACGTTTTCCAGGTTCCTGCCGTTTTCCAGCCTTTCCAGCAAGGAGTGAATTCATGCAAGCCGTACAGCGTGAGATTGCTGAACAGCTCAACGTTCAGCCGCCGTTCGCCGATCACCAGGCCTCGAAGCGGAAGTCGCCCGCCGCATCACCTTCATCCAGGATTGCCTGACCAGTTCCGGACTCAAGACCCTGGTGCTGGGCATCAGCGGCGGGGTCGATTCGCTGACCGCAGGGCTGCTGGCCCAGCGCGCCATGCGTGAACTGCGCGAGCGCACCGGTGACGAGGCCTACAAGTTCATCGCCGTGCGCCTGCCGTACGACGTGCAGTTCGACGAACACGACGCCCAGGCCTCGGTGACTTCATCGCCCCGGACGAACGCCACACCGTCAACATCGGCCCGGCGGTGAAGTCCCTGGCCAGCGAAGTCGCAGCCTTCGAAGGCAAGCATGCGGTGTCGGTGGATTTCGTGCTCGCAACACCAAGGCGCGGATGCGCATGGTCGCCCAGTACACCATCGCCGGCGCGGCGCATGGCCTGGTGATCGGCACAGACCACGCGGCGGAAGCGGTGATGGGTTTCTTCACCAAGTTCGGTGACGGCGCCTGCGACCTGGCCCCGCTGAGCGGTCTGGTGAAGAACCAGGTGCGGGCCATCGCCCGCAGCTTCGGCGCACCGGAATCACTGGTGGAAAAAGTGCCGACGGCGGATCTGGAAGACCTGTCGCCGGCAAGCCGGATGAAGCCTCCCACGGCGTGACCTACGCCGAAATCGACGCTTTCCTGCACGGCGAGCCGGTGCGTCAGGAGGCGTTTGACATCATCGTCAACACCTACAAAAAGACCCATCACAAGCGGGTCATGCCGTTTGCGCCGTAATTGGTGAGTGAATGAAAAGCCCGCCTGAGGAGTGATCCTCAGCGGGCTTTTCTTTGCTCAGGACTCAATGGCAGATTTAACGGGCTTTTGCCGGAACCACCCTGAATGCCCAAGGGGACGAGGTTCGACCACCATCCGTTTCGCTCTGATGGTGTGAACCTGTTCAGCCAGATTCGAAATCTTTGCCGTGTAGATTCCATTCGAGTCGGCCATGAATGGAGCCAGGTCTTTCTCGTAGTCGACTATTTTTCCTTTTTCACCTGGGTTTGCCGTACCGACAACCGTTAACGATGTATCGGTCGTTTGCTCGTGATTGCCGATCAACTGCCCGCTTTCTCCCAGGAGAAACTGGATGCTGAGCAGCACGGAGTTCACAACTACAACGACCCAGGGGCTGGACTCAACACCATCGCTTCCTATCACTGTGAAGTGATGCCCCCCTACCGACAGTCCATTCAGCACAGCGCTCCAGTGCGCATTTGCATCGATGTTCAGTGTGGCTACTAGAATTCCGTTATCCAGAAGACTGACTGTTGTATTTGGCTCTCCCTGGCCTACAAAGCTCAAATCGGCAAACGTAGTGCTTCCACCATTTTCGATGACGTCTCCGTTGGATCGTTTATCCACAAAATCGCGGCTTGCAGGGCAGGGCCATGTGAACTGTGAATGGATCAGACTGTTGTCCATCGGTGGTTACCACGGTGTAGACATGCGGCCCGTTTGCCTGATTTGCAATGATCAAACTGAAGTGGCCATGATTATCAACATTTACTGGAGGATGCGCGGGTTCACCGTGATCCAAAGCTGTGCCTGTTGACCAGGAGCAGCCCTGCCAACAAAAGACAAATCTGGATTTCTGCAGACACCGCCATCTTCAACGAGATTACCGTTGCCATCCGTAACAGTTTCAATGACGGTTCCGCTTTTCGCAGCACTCCTCTGCAGCCCCTGAACCAATGTGCGTTGCTCGGGCAGTTTCTCTTGATCGGTCATACGAAAACTCCTTTTTCGGAAGGTAAGCGCACAGTCATCTGAACGCGCTCTCCATCTGAGGCTTCTTCGAAACTCGCGTCTACTGTCAGAAATTACAGGTTCGGGGGCATTTCAGACCGACGGTTATCATCAGAAAAACGAGAAAGCTGAGACACCCTCGATCAGCAGACAAAAAAACGCCGCTGCAATCACTTGCAGCGGCGTTTTTCGTGTTACCCGGGAACCGAATTACTTCAGGGTCACGGTGCCTTTCATCATCGAGATGTGGCCCGGGAACGAGCAGAAGAAGCCGTACTTCTCATCAGCCTTGAGCTTGGACACGTCGAAGGTCACCGAGTCGGTTTCCTTGGCGCCGATGATCTTGGTGTGAGCGATCACGCGCTCGTCACCGTCCTTCAGGTAGTTCTTGTCGATGCCGGCGGCCAGGCCGTCGGTGGCGATCGGCTGCATGTCGGCTTCTTTGCTGATCACCAGGTTATGGCCCATGACGTTCTTCGGCAGGCTGCCGGAGTGGGTCAGCTCGACGGTGAAGGTCTTGCAGCTCTTGTCGATTTCGATGGCCTTGGTGTTGAAGGACATCTGGTCAGTGGAAATCAACGGTGGTTTTGCACTCGCAGCCATCAATTGGCTGCTGGCCAGCGCCAGCAGGGATACCGCAACAACTTTGGAAACATGGTGAATCTCCAAGGCAGGGTTAACAAAAACACGAATGGTTGGAAGACTGCTGAAATCTTCGCAAGTTCCTATGACTTGAGTCAAAAATTGTATACAACTTTCAGGCTATGACACTCATCGAAACAATCTAACAGCCAGACGTTTGGCCGGGCCGTATCTTCAGGGCTCAACACTCATCTGGAGCATCCGTCATGTCCTTCAACAGCCTGTTGTGCAGTCTGCTCGCTGCTTACGCCTGTGGCGCCAGCGGCACCTGTGAAACCCCGAAACGAGAAGTCTAGCCCTTGGATCAAGCGTGCCAGCCATTACCCTGTGACCGATTGACCCAGGAGGAAGGCATGTCTCTCACATCCGTTTGTGTATTTTGCGGTGCCAACGCCGGCACCACCCCGGCGTATACCGAAGCCGCGATCGCTCTCGCACAGCGATTGCCGAGCGTAAGCTGACGCTGGTCTACGGCGGTGGCGCCGTCGGCCTGATGGGGATTGTTGCCGACGCCGCGCTGGCGGCCGGTGGCGAAGTGATCGGCATCATTCCGCAGAGCCTGATGGACAAGGAAATCGGTCACAAGAGCCTGACACGTCTGGAAGTGGTCAACGGCATGCACGCGCGCAAGGCGCGGATGGCCGAACTCAGCGATGCATTCATCGCCCTGCCGGTGGCCTCGGCACCCTGGAAGAGTTGTTCGAAGTCTGGACCTGGGGCCAGCTCGGCTACCACGGCAAGCCGCTGGGCCTGCTGGAAGTGAACGGTTTCTACAGCAAACTCACTGCATTTCTCGATCACATCGTCGGCGAAGGCTTCGTTCGTGCGCCGCACCGTGACATGCTGCAAGTGAGTGAATCGCCGCAAACGCTGCTCGAAGCCCTCGACAACTGGAAGCCCACGGTCACCCCAAATGGGTCGACCAGAAACCCGGTTAACCACCGGGCACCGATACAGGGCAGAATACGCGCCGCTCAACCTCACCTTCGACCCCAGAGGATCGCCCATGGCCAAACCCAATTACTCCTTCGCAAACGTCAACGTGACTTGGCCAAGGAACAGAAGAAAGAGGAAAAGCTTCAGCGCAAGAAACAGATGGCTGAAGAGGCGGCACTGAACCCTGACGGTGAAGTGGCGACTGAAGATGATGATGTTGAGACACCGAAAGACCCGCGCCCGACGCCTGAGCAAGTTGCTGAAACCTTGAATACAATCCCTGTTGGAGCGGGCATGCTCGCGAAAGCGTCGTGACATTCACTATGGATGCGACTGACAAATTGCTTTCGCGAGCAAGCCCGCTCCCACATTTGATCTTCACTCCTCCAGTGGCAACACGGTGACGCGGACTTCCGGGTCATGATTGCCACCCCCCAGAATCACCCCGCGCAACGGCGAAACATCGGAGAAATCCCGGCCCCAGGCCAGGGTGATGTGCTCCAGCGCCGGCTGCACATTGTTCGTCGGATCGAAATCCACCCAGCCCAGCACCGGGCAAAACACCGAGACCCAGGCATGGGACGCATCGGCGCCGATCAACCGTGGCTGCCCCGGTGGCGGCTGGGTCAGCAGGTACCGCTGACGTAACGCGCCGCCAGCCCGCGTGATCGCACACAGGCGAGCATCAAGTGCGCGAAGTCCTGACAGACCCCGCGCCGCCGCTCCAGCACCTCCACCAGTGGAGTGGCGACCTGGGTCGCTTCGGCATCGAAGGTGAATTCGCTGAAGATCTTCTGCATCAGGGCCTGCACACCCAGCATCAACGGTCTGCCGGCGGGAAACAGCTCTCCGAGAACTCGACGAAAACTGCGCTTCAGATGGACGTAGGGCGACTGGAATCGATAGCGACAGGCTTCCAGCAACGAAGCGGACAACGGCTGGCTGCTGTAGGTCAGCGCGTTACGGGTCAATTCCCAGGCCGGGTGACTGATGGAAATCCACCACCGGCCGCTCCAGCACCTCGACCGTCAGCCGTGCGTTGACCTGCAACTCATCGTGAGGCCGTTCGAAGGCCAGGCGGGTCAGAGGATTGCCGAAGACATCCTGCTCGTCACGGCGGGTGGTCGGCTGCGGACTGATCAGCAATTGCTGCTCGATGCAGCGCTGCCACTCGCATTCGCGCGGCCACAGATGCGCCAGTTGCTGGGCCAGGACACCGGGCTGTCGTAGCGATAGCAGGTATCGTGGAAGATCTGGTAATGGGCGCTCATCAGACGGACACCGTGCGCTGGCTGACATCATCGACATGGGCGAAATGGCGCAGCGCCAGCCGGTCCGACACCTGGCTGCTGGCGTCGCGATCTCCTGCAACAGATTCCGCCAGACCGTCGAGGGCCGCGCGCACGCTGGACTCGCCGAACAAAGGATTCTCCAGACAGCTCAGGTCGAAGCGCGCCAGACGCTCGACCAGCGTCGGCAATCCTGCCTCCCTCGGCACTCCGAAGTCATCGTTCAAGCGCTTGAGGGTGCGGGTCACCAGCTTCAACTGGAACAGCACCGCATGGGGGTTCTGCTCGTCCAGCAGCAACAGGTCGAGCACCGGAATCAACTGCGCCACCGCCAGATACCGCGAGCGGTAAGTGATGCTGCTGTTGCCCAGCTCCAGCAACCACTCAAGCCCGGCCTGATCGAACGCGCCAGCGCCGCGCAGGAAGCCCGCGAGGCTGCTGCTGAGAAATTGCAGGCGTTCGATGCGCCGGCCGATCATCAGGAAGCGCCAGCCCTCGTCGCGGGTCATGTCGTCGAGGGCAAACCCGGACAGCGCCGCCAGCGACATCACCAACCGGTTGAGAAAATCCAGCAGCTCGCCGAAGTCCGGTTCGTCGGTGTCCAGCTCCGAAGCCTCGCGTTGCAGTTCCACCAGCGCCTGCCAGTTTTCCCGGACAACTTGCCGCGCACTTGCGAAGCCGCCCACTGCAAGCGCTGCAGGTTGGAGCGCAGGCTGAACGACCAGTCCTCGCCGAGCAGCGCCGCAAGCAAGCGTTCCGGCAGTTCACCTTCGTCGCAGCAGCATCAGTCGCTCGCCCAGATCCACAGCGGCCTGCAAGGCTTGCGGGTCATCGCCGTCGACGTAACGCGCCAGCATGATCCGCAGCAGCCGCGCGCGTTGTCGTCGCAGCGCTCGCAGTAACGACCGAACCAGAACAGGTTTTCCACCACCCGCGACGGCAAATACGGATCACGGCGCACCAGATCAGGCACGCCGATGTTGCGCTGGGCTTTCCACTGCTCGCCGCTTGGCGGCCGATCCCCCAGCACCCAGGTGTCCTTGCTCGCACCACCGCGCTGCATCGACACCACTTCGGCATCGGCTTCGGCCGCGACCCGGGTCAGGCCACCGGGCAGCACCCGATAACCGTCGTGACTGGCCACCGCGTACATGCGCATGCCGATCGCCCGGGGTTGCAGTTGCCCGTCCTCGGGCTGCCAGATCGGCGCCTGGGACAACTGGGCGAGTTCTTGCGCGACATACGCATAAGGGCGGGCCTGCATGCGCGCGGCGAGACTTTCACGCTGTTTTTCGCTCAGATCCCGGCCAAACACCGAGCGAAGCTTTGCGAGGGGAACGCCGGTTTGATCAATAGCTCCGGCAGTTTTTCCAGCGCCTGGGCCAGCACCGGCGCTTCACCGCACCACCACGTGGCAATGGACGGCAGAATCAGCTCTTCGCCAAACAGATACTGATTGATCTTCGGCAGGAAACCCGGCAACCCCGGCGACTCCAGCACGCCGCTGCCCAAGGCGTTGGCCACCAGCACCCGGCCCTGACGCACCGCTTCCAGCAATCCCGAACGCCGAGCGCCGAATCCGTGCGCAATTCCAGCGGATCACAGAAATCATCGTCGAGCCGACGCATGATCGCGTGCACCCGGCGCAGGCCGCTGAGGGTTTTCAGGTAGACCGTGGCATCGCGTACCGTCAGGTCGCCGCCCTCCACCAGCGGATAACCGAGCTGGCGGGCAAGATAAAGATGTTCGAAATAGCTCTCGTTGAAGCGCCCCGGGGTCAGCAACACCACCAGCGGCGCGTCATCGTCGCAGGGAGCCTGACGGGCGAGGGTTTCCTGCAGGGTGCGGAAGAATCCGGCCAGATGCTGCACTTTCAGATCCCGATACAACTCGGGGAAGGCTCGGGACACAATGGTGCGGTTTTCCAGCGCATAACCGGCGCCGGATGGCGCCTGGGTGCGATCCGCCGTCACCCACCAGCGCCCGTCCGGCGTGCGCGCCAGATCCACGGCATACAGATGCAGAAAGGCCCCGTCCGGCGGCGCAATGCCCTGACAGGGCCAGAGAAAATTGTTGTGGCCAAACACCAGCTCCGCCGGCAGCAGCCCTTCGCTGATCAGCCGCTGCGGGCCGTACAGATCCGCCAGCACCGCATTGAGCAGCCGCGCGCGCTGGGCGATTCCGGCGGACAGTTGCTGCCACTCGTCAGCGGCGATCACGGTGGGGCAGCAGATCCAGCTCCCACGGACGATCCGCGCCTTTCGGATCCGCATAGACGTTGTAGGTCACGCCGTTTTCCTGAATCTGCCGGGTCAGCAATGCCTGACGCTGCACCAGGTGCGCCGGGGTGCTGCGCTGCAAATGGTCGACCAGTCGCCGCCAGTGCGGGCGCACCGCCCCACTGTCGTCGAGCAGTTCGTGATAGGTGCCCGCCGTCAGCGGGTAGCGGTCAAGCAGGTCAGGCATGGAAAGCTCGGCAGCCGGCAGGGAACAGTCAGACTAACGCAGGCACATGACGCCCGGATATACGAAAAATCCGGGCGTCGTGTACGAATCAAAAACGTCGTAAATCGAGAGTCATCGGCAGTTCGTCGGAGATAGTCAGGTTCGGTACAGGAAGTTTCCCGGCGTGTGTCCGAGGCGGAAGAACCGCGCCATGCGCCGGCTCTCCGCTTCGTTGGCGTTGACCGGCAGCGTCTCGTAATTGCGCCCGCCCGGATGCGCGACATGGTACTGGCAGCCGCCCAGCGAGCGCTGCATCCAGGTATCGAGCAGGTCGAACACCAGAGGCGCATGCACCGGGATCGTCGGTTGCAGGCAGTTGGCCGGTTGCCACGCGCGAAAACGCACGCCGGCGACAAACTCGCCCACCCGACCGGTCGGTTGCAGCGGCACGGGATGCCGTTGCAGGTCAGCAGATAACGTTGCGGTGGCAGTCCCGTGAGTTTGACCTGCAAGCGCTCCAGCGATGAGTCGACGTAGCGAACCGTACCGCCCGCCGCGCCCTCCTCACCCAGCACATGCCAGGGTTCGAGAGCCTGGCGCAATTCCAGTTCGATGCCGTTGACGGCGTAATCGCCGACCTTGGGAAACGAAACTCAAGATGCGCCGCAAACCATTCCGCACGCAGGGGGTAACCGGCATTGTTGAGTTCGACGATGACGTCGGCGAAGTCCTGCTCGATGAAGTGCGGCAACATGAAGCGGTCGTGCAGCTCCGTACCCCCAGCGCGCCAGTTTCGGCGGCGCATAGGGCTCGCGCCAGAACCGCGCCACCAGCGCTCGCAACAACAGCTGCTGCGCCAGACTCATGCGCGCATGGGGTGGCATCTCGAAACCACGCAACTCGAGCAAGCCGAGGCGCCCGGTGGCGCCGTCCGGTGAATACAGCTTGTCGATGCAGAACTCGGCGCGGTGGGTGTTGCCGGTGACGTCGATCAGCAAATTGCGCAACAGGCGATCGACCAGCCACGGCGGCATTCCTCTCCCGGCGCCGGCATTTGTGCGAAAGCGATTTCCAGTTCATACAGCGCGTCGTTGCGCGCTTCGTCGACCCGCGGCGCCTGAGAGGTCGGGCCGATGAACAGTCCGGAAAACAGGTAGGACAGCGAAGGATGGTTGTGCCAGTAACTGATCAGGCTGCGCAGCAGATCCGGGCGGCGCAGAACGGTGAATCGCCCGGTGTCGCGCCGCCGAGCACGAAATGGTTGCCGCCGCCGGTGCCGGTGTGTCGACCGTCGACCATGAATTTCTCGGTGGACAGTCGGGTCTGGCGCGCTTCTTCGTACAGGAAACTCGGTGCGCTCGACCAACTCGTCCCAAGTCGCCGACGGCTGCACGTTGACCTCGATCACGCCAGGGTCCGGGGTGATACGGAAATTGCTCAGACGCGGATCGCTCGGCGGCTCGTAGCCTTCCAGCAATACCGGGCAATGCAGCTCTTCGGCGGTGGCTTCGATGGCCGCGACCAGTTCCAGATAATCCTCGACCCGCTCCAGCGGCGGCATGAACAGGTACAACCGACCCTCTCGGGCCTCGGCGCAGAATGCGGTGCGGGTCAGCCAGTCGGCGGATTCGTCGATCTTCGGTACACGCTCGTCTGCCGGAGCCGGCTCATGGTGATCGCTGAGCTGCGATGTTGCGGGCAGCTCGGGGAAATCCTGGTTCGGGTCATTCGGATGAATGAACGGATACTCCGCCGCCTTCACCCAGGCTGCGAGCCCAGCGGCAGGCGATAGCCGAGCGGTGAATCCCCCGGCACCAGTCGGCAATGTTCACCGCGCAGATACCAGCGCCCGCTCTGCCACTGATCGCCCTTGGCGGTGCGCGCCAGCGGCAGCACCTGGCCGATGATCTTGTCCAGCCCCTGATCTGAACACCTTGCGCAGTCGTGCACGTTCCAGCGGTTCCTCCAGACGCGAGTCTTCGGCGCTGACGTTGCTCGGCAAGGCGCCCTCGCGCCAGAGGTAATAGAAGTTGTCTTCGTAGGCCGGGAACACGAAGCGTGTCGGCAGTTTCAGGCGCTCGGCGACACTCGCCAGAAAGCGCCCGGCCAGCTCACCCGTAGCGCCGTAATCCTGCTGCTCATCGGCGATCAGTGCGTTGTTGTGCCAGATCGGCACACCGTCGCGGCGCCAGTAGCAATTCAGCGACCAGCGCGGCAGTTGCTCGCCGGGATACCACTTGCCCTGACCGAAATGCACAAGCCCTTTAGGCGCGTAATGTTTGCGCATGCGCTGGAACAGTTCGGCGGAGAGCCGGCGCTTGTCCGGGCCCAGCGCCGCGGTGTTCCATTCGGCGCCATCGGGGTCGTCGATGGACACGAAGGTGGGTTCGCCGCCCATGGTCAGGCGCACATCGCCTTCCAGCAGATCGGCATCGATCTGCCGGCCCAGCGCCTGGATCGCCAGCCATTGCTCATCGGTGTAGGGCTTGGTGACCCGGGGTGCTTCCCAGATCCGCTCTACGGACATTTCGTGGCTGAACTCGCACTCGCAAGGCTCCACCAGACCACTGATCGGCGCCGCCGAGGACGGATCGGGACTGCAGGCCAGCGGATGTGCCCTTCACCGGCGAACAGCCCCGACGTCGCATCAAGACCAATCCAGCCGGCGCCGGGCAGATACACCTCGCACCACGCGTGCAGGTCGGTGAAGTCCACTTCGGTGCCGGACGGGCCGTCGAGGCTTTTCACGTCGGCGGTCAGTTGAATCAAGTAACCGGAGACGAAACGCGCCGCCAGCCCGAGATTGCGCAGTAGCTGCACCAGCAGCCACGCCGAGTCGCGCAAGAGCCGGAGGCATGCTCGAGGGTGTGTTCCGGGGTTTGCACCCCTGGCTCCATGCGGATCAGGTAATTGATGTCTTCGCTCAGACGCTGGTTGAGCGCCACCAGGAAGTCCACGGCCGGCAACGGCGTGCGGTCGATGGCGTCCAGATAGGCCTTGAATTTCGGCGTCAGCGGCAGGGTTTCGAGGTACGGCGCCAGTTCCTTGCGTTCATCGGCGGCGTAGGCGAAGGGGATTTTCTCGGCGTAGGGTTCGAGGAAAAAGTCGAACGGGTTGAACACCGCCATCTCGGCCAGCAGATCGACCTCGATCCGCAGTTCGGCGGTTTCTCGGGGAACACCAGCCGTGCGAGGTAGTTGCCCTGAGGATCCTGCTGCCAGTTGATGAAGTGCTGCTCGGGCGAGACTTTCAGTGAATAGGACAGAATCCGCGTACGGCTGTGGGCAGCCGGACGCAGACGCACGATCTGCGGGCCGAGTTCGACAGCGCGGTCGTAGCGGTAATGCGTGACGTGATGCAATGCGACATGAATCGACACGGCGTGCCTCCTGCGAGCCCAAGCGTATCGAAAGCGCGCAAGACTTATGCCATGCAGAGGCTTGGGCGCTTTCCCGGAATGCTTAGGCAGTACAGCACCAAAATCGGGCGATGCGGTGAAATGGTTTGGCACAGTTGCACGCAAATGTTGCGAGGCACAACGCAAAACGCCAACCCGAAGGTTGGCGTTCTGTTTTAGCTCAAGTGCGTTTCAGCGCGGTACGACCGGCTTGCGTGCCGGTTCGGACCTTTGCCTTTCGCGGCTTCCTTGCGCTCCTTGGCGGCCTGCTGATTGCGGGCGAATGCCGCGGCCTTGGCCTGTTCACGTTTGTCCCAAGGATTGCCGCCGTCACTGGCGCGCGGTGGCAGACCGGTGTGCTGGGTGAGGATCTTGGTGGTCTTCTCTTTCGCGACCTTGTGGCTGCCGGCCGGCGTCGAGTTCTTGCGACGGGCACTCTGGTAGCTGTCGGTGGCCGGCTGGTGCAGCGGGATCAACTGGTTCTTGCCCGGCCCGATCAGGTCGGCACGGCCCATGCGGGTCAGCGCTTCACGCAGCATCGGCCAGCCTTTCGGGTCGTGATAACGCAGGAACGCCTTGTGCAGTCGACGCTGCTCCTCGCTCTTGACAATGGTCACGCCGTCGCTCTTGTAGGTGACCTTGCGCAGCGGGTTCTTGCCCGAGTGGTACATCGCGGTCGCGGTGGCCATCGGCGACGGATAGAACGCCTGCACCTGGTCGGCGCGGAAGCCGTTGCCCTTTAGCCACAGGGCCAGGTTCATCATGTCTTCGTCGGTGGTGCCCGGGTGCGCGGCGATGAAGTACGGATCAGGTACTGCTCTTTCCCCGCCTCCTTGGTGTACTTCTCGAACATGCGCTTGAAGCGATCGTAGGTGCCGATCCCCGGTTTCATCATCTGGTTGAGCGGACCTTCCTCGGTGTGTTCCGGGGCGATCTTCAGGTAACCGCCGACGTGGTGGGTCACCAGCTCCTTGACGTACTCCGGCGACTCGACCGCGAGGTCGTAACGCAAGGCCGGAGGCGATCAGGATCTTCTTCACACCCGGCAGCGCACGGGCGCTGCGGTACAGCTGAATCAGCGACGAGTGGTCGGTGTTCAGGTTCGGGCAAATGCCCGGGAACACGCAGGACGGCTTGCGGCACGCGGATTCGATTTCCGGGCTCTTGCAGGCGATGCGGTACATGTTCGCGGTCGGGCCGCCGAGGTCGGAGATGACGCCGGTGAAACCCGGCACCTTGTCGCGGATCTCTTCGATTTCGCGAATGATCGACTCTTCGGAACGGTTCTGGATGATCCGGCCTTCGTGCTCGGTGATCGAGCAGAAGGTGCAGCCACCGAAGCAGCCACGCATGATGTTCACCGAGAAACGGATCATGTCGTAGGCCGGGATTTTTTCCTTGCCGTACGCAGGATGCGGAACACGTGCGTAAGGCATGCCGAACACGTAGTCCATTTCTTCAGTGGTCATCGGAATCGGCGGCGGGTTGAACCAGACATCGACCTCGCCATGCTTTTGCACCAGCGCACGGGCGTTGCCCGGGTTGGTTTCCAGGTGCAGCACGCGGTTGGCGTGGGCGTACAGGACCGGATCGTTACGCACCTTTTCCTCGACGGCAGGCGGATCACGGTCTTGTCGCGGGTCATTTTCGGGCTGGCCAGGATCTGCACGACCTTGGCTTCTTCCGGATCTTCAACCGGCCCCTTCTCCTGCTCGATCGCGCAAGCCTGAGTGTCCTGGGTGTTGACGTACGGGTTGATGATCTTGTCGATCTTGCCCGGACGGTCGATGCGCGTGGAGTCGACTTCGTACCAGCCCGCCGGCGTGTCGCGACGGATGAACGCGGTGCCGCGCACATCGGTGATGTCTTCGATCTTGTGGCCGTAGGACAGACGCTGGGCGACTTCGACAATCGCTCGCTCGGCGTTGCCGTACAGCAGGATGTCGGCGCTGGCGTCGATCAGGATCGAGTTGCGCACGCGATCCTGCCAGTAGTCGTAGTGGGCGATGCGGCGCAGGGAGGCTTCGATGCCGCCGAGCACGATCGGCACGTGCTTGTAGGCTTCCTTGCAGCGCTGGCTGTAAACCAGGCTCGCGCGATCCGGACGTTTGCCGGCCATGCCGCCCGGGGTGTAGGCGTCGTCGGAACGGATTTTCTTGTCCGCGGTGTAGCGGTTGATCATCGAGTCCATGTTGCCGGCCGCGACACCGAAGAACAGGTTCGGCTCGCCGAGCTTCATGAAGTCGTCTTTGGACTGCCAGTTAGGCTGCGCGATGATCCCGACGCGGAAGCCTTGGGACTCCAGCAGCCGGCCGATGATCGCCATGCCGAACGACGGGTGATCGACGTAGGCATCCCCCGTAACAATGATGATGTCGCAGGAATCCCAGCCAAGCTGATCCATCTCCTCCCTGCTCATGGGCAGGAACGGCGCTGGTCCGAAACATTCGGCCCAATATTTTGGATAGTCAAATAACGGCTTGGCTGCTTGCATGTCGATAACCGGTGTTGGCTTTCATTGAATTTCGCGGGCGCGGAATATAGCACAAATTTTGACCAATTCCGACGACCGTGGTCGGTTTCTCCAATTGCCGTTTCCCGCCCCCGGCCGCTCCCGATGATTCGCACCTTTCGGGTTCGCAGCAAAACAAGGCAATGACGCCGACGACTGAATCAAGTATTCAAGGATGAAAAGACATGCCCGTAAAACCGCCTTCAAGGGGTACTACCACCGCTGAAGTCCATGCTCCGCCCTCACACCCGGTCAAAGACCCTTTCTTCAGGAGTGAGTTTGCCTCTCGATTGCCCCCGAGCAGCCAACATCCCGTTCCCGACCAGGGACCAGCCAGGCTGCCCACCATCGGTGACATGGATGCAATAACACCGGCACCGCCGTTGATTGTCAGCAAAATCCCGGACTCCGCAATACCGGCCATTCCCGTGCCGCGTTCATTGGCGGACTATCGCATCCGACCTGGCGGCTCGCTGCCGGATCCCGACGATCAGGGTCTCATCCAGCTGAAAGGTCGACTTTTCGTCAGTACCGAAGATGGCCACGTCCTGCATGTGGGCCTGGACCCTCACAACGGGTTGTACCGTGCCAAATTGCCCGGCGAATTGAAACCTTCCGGGCCGATCCTCCTGCAGGATCCATTCAGCCTGCACTGGTTTTCGCCCGACGACGCCGACCTGATCGGTTACCCATTGCCACAACGCCGCCTGGAAAGCTTTCGCACGTCCCTGGATTTCGTCGGTGCATCGCCAGACAGCGACGGACTGCACGGGTTTGAAGGCAAGCGATACGTGGTAATTGAAGGGCATGCCTATCAGGTCATGTGCGACATCGACGCTTCCTCTCCCGCCAGGAAGGTCTGGCGCATCGTCAACCCGAAGGATCCGGTCGCCCACGATACCGAGAACGTTTATCGCGCAAGCCGTGCCGGTGAAACCCTGGCCATTGTTCGAGACGTCAGCCACGGCTGGGTTTCGAGCCGCTTCGGCTTTTGGGTGGAATGCCCCGGACCACCACTGCCCGAGCCAACATTGCACATTTGCTGCAGCGGTACGAGCCCCATCAGGGAAGCCTTTGGTGCGCTGCAAGCCTCGGACGCGCGCTTCAATGAACTCTGGGGCGTTGCCCAACATTTGCCGGAAGGCAGCGACGTTGAAAGAACGGCGCTGATCGGACTTGAAGTCCACACCCTCAAACATATCCGCCTTCAGACCGAGTACGTACAGTCACTCATCGACAACAAGGACTGGCTGGTCATGATGAAAGCCGGCGGCGTCTACAAACCGAGCTGCATGAGCAACAGCTGGCCAGGGTCGACTATTTAAACAAACTGCTCGCCATCATGGATCGTCGGGTTTATCCCTCGGTTGCACTGATGACGGTTGATGCGCTGAAAGGCAACCTCGCTCACATGAGCAAAAAACTGCGAATCCTTGATGACCGCCAGGCCGTGATGGAACAGGTACGCAAGGTATCCCGCAGCGCCGTATCCGAAATCGAAGAGCTCAATCGGGGAATACCCGGTGTTGATCAGATCAACTGCGCCCGATACAACCTCTGCCTGCGCCTGCTCGCCGAGGACCCGAACATCCCGCCGCCGTTCGGAATGCGCAGCTACATGGCCATCAACCTGTTTGTAGAAGAGCTGCACAACGTTTCCGGCCAGTCCCGGCCAGTTGTCTGCAATGGCACTCGATGAAATCAGACTGGAAAAAGGCCGTTTCGAGGATCTGTTGCCGGCTCTGCCCTCCACGAAGGCACCGTATCTGCATGAAGCGATGTCCGTACTCGAAACATTCGAGTCGAGGATCGATGGCCAGTTGAACGATATCTACGCCAGGGTCGAAAGCAACACCGAGTGGCCCGCACTCGATCAGGACGTCGACCTGGACTTCGTGCCGCAGCAGTCCGTCCCGACCGCCACCCCAAGCGGCCCCGCGAAAGATCTTCCGGACCCGCCAGCATGGAACTTATCGGGTTCTGGTAGGGGTCAGGCAAGTCGATCCGGACGGAGCGTCACCGTTGACGTTCCAGACCCTTTCAAACCGGAAGAGCCGCCTCAACGCTACGAGAAAAGACAGGGCGAATGGCGCCCCATGCGCTCCACGCCCCCAGCGGCCCCCACGCCCCAACTGCTAGGTCAGGCGACTCATCTGCTGGGCAGGGTCGATGAATTGCTGGACCAAGACTGGCGATGGAAAGCCGCAAGGCCAATCCGACCAGTATCCGGGAATCGCTGGACGAGCGCGCCGAAGAGCTTTACGGATTGGCCAGACGTCTGGAAAGCATCGAGGGTGTCGCCAGTGATGCGCAGGCCGCCAGCCTCATCGCTCGGCTCAAGGCAGCTGGCGATTCGCTCGTTGCAGCGGGACGCGACACCATGATCCGCCTGTACAAGGACAAGGCAGTCCTGGACGTGTTGCGACTGAACTACCTGCTCGACCATTCGCAGCTCAGTGTCATCAAGACCGTTGCTCGCAAGCAGCTGGGCAAAGGCAAGGACAAATCATTTCTCGACGTCTATTCGATCAATGACCGCTCCGCCAATACCCCCCTGTGGGAAGCCCCACTCCATTACGACCGCCAGGATCGCCCGGCGCTGGATTACACGGCCAGGGGGGCCCACATGAAAACACTCGCCCAGGCCGGAGCGGGCAGCGCATTCCAGCAATCCAGCAACGCCAGGAGCAGGCGGGCCTGGCCCACCAGCGCATATGGCGGGAATACATCAGCCCGAAAGTTGCGCAAAAGCTCTTTGACTGCGCAAGCGAACCGCTGTCGGCACACAGGTTGGGCAATAGCTGATCAACCCGCTGTCGAAGACAGCTTTACCAGCCAACAGTAACAGAGACGGTCGGATGTTTCGTTTCAACCGGCCACGGTTGCCGGTTGAGACGCTAGCCCTTACTCGTCGTCGTCGAAGTTATAGCTGCCCGGCGCGAGGTTTTCAAAACGCGTGTACTTGCCGATGAACGCCAGGCGGATAAAGCCGATCGGGCCGTTCCGCTGTTTGCCGATGATGATTTCGGCGATGCCCTTGTGTTCGGTTTCCGGGTGATAAACCTCGTCCCGGTACACGAACATGATCACGTCGGCGTCCTGCTCGATTGCACCGGATTCCCGCAAGTCGGAGTTCACCGGACGCTTGTTGGGACGTTGTTCCAGGGAGCGGTTGAGCTGCGACAGAGCAACTACCGGGCAGTTGAACTCCTTGGCCAGGGCTTTCAGGGATCGGGAGATCTCGGAAATCTCGTTGGTCCGGTTGTCACCGCTGGAGCCGGGGATCTGCATCAGCTGCAGGTAGTCGATCATGATCAGGCCGATGTCGCCGTGCTCACGCACCAGACGCCGGGTCCGGGCACGCATCTCCGACGGGCTGATGCCGGCGGTGTCATCGATGAACAGCTTGCGGTCGTTGAGCAGGTTGACCGCCGAGGTCAGGCGCGGGCCAGTCGTCGTCTTCCAGCTGACCGGAACGCACCTTGGTCTGGTCGATACGGCCGAGGGACGACAGCATACGCATGATCAGCGATTCGCCTGGCATCTCGAGGGAGTACACCAGCACCACCTTGTCACTGCGCAACACGGCGTTTTCCACCAGGTTCATCGCGAAAGTCGTCTTACCCATCGACGGACGGCCTGCGACGATGATCAGGTCGGCCGGTTGCAGGCCGCTGGTCTTCTCGTCGAGGTCGGTGTAGCCGGTGGACAGGCCGGTGATCGAGTCGGCGTGTTGAACAGGGTATCGATACGGTCGATGGCTTTGGTCAACAGGTCATTCACACCCACCGGGCCGCCGGTTTTGGCCGGGCCTCGGCAATCGCGAAGATCTGCCGCTCGGCTTCGTCGAGGATTTCTTCGGCGGTGCGACCTTCGGGGTTGAAGGCGCTGTCGGCAATTTCGGTGCTGATACCGATCAACTGACGCAACGTCGCACGCTGGCGAACGATCTGCGCATAGGCCTTGATGTTGGCGACGGATGGCGTGTTTTTCGCCAGTTCGCCGAGGTAACCGAGGCCGCCGACCTGCGAGGTCTGACCTTCCTTGTCCAGTTGCTCGGCAAGGGTCACGACGTCGATTGGCAAGTTCTGATCGGCCAGTTTGGCGATCGCACGGAAAATCAGACGGTGGTCATGCCGGTAGAAATCGCCGTCGGAGACTTGATCGAGCACGCGTTCCCAGGCGTTGTTGTCCAGCATCAGACCACCGAGCACGGCCTGTTCGGCCTCGATGGAATGCGGCGGCACCTTCAGCGCAGCGGTTTGCAGATCGTATTGCTCGGGAGCGGAGATTTCGTTCATGGCCACTTTTTAATCAGGAAAAGCAGGGAGTGCAGAAAGACAAAGGGCACGACCTGTAAACAGGATCGTGCCCGATGTTAACCGTCTGACGGACAGGCCGCCAGTCGATCAGGGTGTTGCTTAAGCTGCTACCACGACAACGCGTACGGTGGCTTCAACTTCGGCGTGCAGGTGCACGGCCACGTCGAATTCACCCCACGTTGCGGATGGTGCCGTTCGGCAGACGAACTTCGCTTTTCGCCACTTCAACGCCGGAGGCGGTCAGTGCGTCAGCGATGTCGTGAGTACCGATCGAACCGAACAGCTTGCCTTCGTCGCCAGCGGTGGCAGTGATGGTCACTTCCAGCTCGGCCAGTTGGGCAGCACGGCTTTCAGCCGATGCTTTACGGTCTGCGGCGGCTTTTTCCAGCTCAGCGCCGACGCTCTTCGAACGCAGCCAGGTTGGCAGCGGTCGCAGCGGTGGCTTTGCCGAAAGGCAGCAGGTAGTTACGGCCGTAACCGGCCTTAACGTTTACTTTGTCGCCCAGGTTGCCCAGGTTGGCGATTTTTTCCAGAAGGATCAGTTGCATGTGGAAATCCTCTTAACTTTTAACCTTCACCGTTCGCGTTATCGGTGTCTTTCGACACCCGACCGCGAAAATCAATCAGGCTGTCGACAATGGCCAGACCCACGAGCACGGATAGATCAGCTGCATGAACAGCAACAGCGTCACGTACAACCCCACCAGCCAGAAACCGGCCAGTCGCCTTTGCGCCACCAGCCCGTGAATCAGGGCCAGCCCGGCGAACACCAGCGGCACACTGCACAACGGCGTCAACATGGCCATCTGTGCACCGAGGTTCGGGCCCAGAAGCATCAACGCCAGCAGCAACATCGCCGGTCCCAGCGGGATCCGGATGGCGCGAAACTCGCGACCAAAACCACCCGGGTTGTACAACAACGCCTGCCAATAACGCCCGACAATCAGGCTCAGCACGCTGACGATCTGCAACAAAGCCGCAATCAGGCCGGTCAGGACCGGTGCGATCAGCGACGCGAAACGCGCCTGCTCGTCTACCGACAATTGTTGGTAGGCATCACCGAGAAGCGCGGGCATGACCTTTACCAAGGCCTGCGCCAGCATCTCGATCTGGGGCGCGAACGCCGCCCCGAGCACCACTGAAAACACCAGCCCCATGGCTACGCTGACCAGCAGCGTACGGACCCAGGACTCGCTTGCGCGCAACACCAGCGCAAGCCCCGAAGAACCCAGCAGCACCAGAAGTGCCCGTGGGTCATCGGCATACAACCACCAGATCAATGCCGGCAGCAGTCCCAGCGACACGACGCCCAGGGCGTCGGTCAATCCGCGCCGCAGAAGCACCAGGCTTCCGGCGGCAGCACCCAACCAATACAACAACGGCAATGTTGCACACCCGGCCACTACGAGAGTGGCCTGCATACGGCCGCGCATGATGAACTCAGCTAAGGCACGCATGCATTCAATCCTTTGCTACTTGTCGACTGCCCGGTCTCAGCGGCCGTGGCTGTCGGTGTAGGCCAGCAGGGCCAGGAAGCGGGCGCGCTTGATAGCGGTGGCCAGCTGACGCTGATAACGAGCTTTGGTACCGGTGATGCGGCTTGGAACGATTTTGCCGGTCTCGGATACGTAGGCTTTCAGAGTGTTGAGATCTTTGTAATCGATCTCCTTCACGTCTTCAGCGGTGAAGCGGCAGAATTTACGACGACGGAAGAAACGTGCCATTTGATAGGCTCCTTAAAAGGTCCGTGGATTACTCGTCAGCGTTATCGCTGTTGTCGCTGTCGCTATCGCTGTCATCGCCATCGGCGCTGCCATCGTGCTCAGGACGTTCGCGACGCTCACGGCGCTCACTGCGGTTTTCTTCAGCCTTGAGCATCTCGGACTGGCCGGTAACGGCTTCGTCGCGACGGATGACCAGGTTACGGATCACAGCATCGTTGTAGCGGAAGTTGTCTTCCAGCTCGGCCAGGGCCTTGCCGGTGCACTCAACGTTCAGCATCACGTAGTGAGCCTTGTGAACATTGTTGATTGCGTAGGCCAGTTGACGACGGCCCCAGTCTTCCAGACGGTGGATTTTGCCGCCGTCTTCTTCGATCAGCTTGGTGTAACGCTCAACCATGCCGCCGACTTGCTCGCTCTGGTCAGGGTGGACCAGAAAGATGATTTCGTAATGACGCATGAATGCTCCTTACGGGTTGTAGCCTGCCGCTCAAAAACGGTCAGACAAGGAGTGAATGACACTTATGGACTTGCTGGCGCGGGGCACATGCATGCCTGCCGCCACAGCAAGGGGCGCAATTGTAGAGAAGGGACTGAAGAGGTGCAAGGCAATTGGTGATTATTTGAACAGTCACACTTTCTGCCACACCAGAAAACACTGTGGGAGCGAGCCTGCTCGCGATGGCGGCTTAACATCCAACAATGATGCTGAATGTAACTCCGCTTCGCGAGCAGGCTCGCTCCCACATTTATGACGCCGTGAGGCTTAAGCCTTTTTGGCAGCCGCCTTGGCCTTGGCACCCGCGCTGACGCTGGGCTTCGAACAGACACACACCTGTCGCAACCGACACGTTGAGACTGCTGACGCTACCCGGCCATCGGCAGGTGCACCAGATAATCGCAATGTTCACGGGGTCAGACGACGCATGCCTTTGCCTTCGGCACCCATGATCAGGATGGTCGGACCAGTCAGGTCCTGGTCATAGATGCTGACTTCGGCCTCACCCGCCGTGCCGACAATCCACAACCCGCGCTGCTGAAGCTTTTCCAGGGTGCGCGCAAGGTTGGTGACGGCCACCAGCGGAATCACTTCCGCCGCGCCGCAAGCCACTTTACGTACAACAGGGGGAGAGTGGCTGACTTGTCTTTCGGCACGATGACCGCCAGCGCGCCGGCAGCATCCGCCGAACGCAGGCAGGCGCCGAGGTTGTGCGGGTCGGTCACGCCGTCGAGCACCAGCAACAGCGGCGCGCCTTCGGTGCGATCGAGCAGCTCGTCGAGCATCGCTTCACCCCAGACCTGGCTCGGACTGACGTCCGCCACCACGCCCTGGTGCACACCTTCGACCCAGGCGTCCATTTCACGGCGCTCGGCCTGACCGATCTGGACCCGGTTTTCGTTGGCCAGTTCGATCAGCGTCTGCACGCGCGGATCGTTGCGGCTTTCAGCCAGCCAGATCTGCTTGACGCGTTTAGGGTGGTGACGCAGCAACGCTTCTACCGCGTGAACGCCGTAGATTTTTTCCAACTGACTCATGACTTCGCCTTCGGTTTACGCGCCCCGCCACTTTTGGCTGGAGCGGAACCCGCTTTCGGCGGGCCTTTACGGTGTTTGCTCGGTTTGGCTGGCTTGCCGCCGGAGGCCTTTTCAGGCGCCGACCGTCCGGTCTTTCCCCCGGACGCCGCTTTACCACCGTTTTTGGCGTCGGCCAGCAAGGCCTTCTTCATTTCACGGCTTTTGCGCAGTTCGGCGTTTTTCGCCACAGCATCGCTCGGACGATAAGCCTCGACGGCTTTTTCCTTGGCCGGACGACGGCTGGCGGATTTTTACCGGAGCCTTTTCTTCCACAACCTTGGCCGCTGGAGCGGTCGTCTCGGTGCCACGCTTCTTGCGGCCGATCGGCGCGCTGATGGTTTTTTCAGCCATCTCGAAGTCGATCTTGCGCTCGTCGAGATCGACGCGCATGACCCGGACTTCAACGGTATCGCCAAGCCGGAAGCTGCGACCGGTGCGCTCGCCCGCCAGGCGGTGATGCACAGGGTCGAAGTGGTAGTAGTCGCCCGGCAACGCCGTAACGTGCACCAGACCTCGTAGATATCGGTCAGTTCGACGAACAGCCCGAAACCGGTCACGGCAGTGATCACGCCCGGGAACGATTCGCCCACGCGGTCCTTCATGAACTCGCACTTGAGCCAGTTCACCACATCGCGGGTCGCTTCGTCGGCACGGCGCTCGCTCATCGAGCACTGCTCGCCGAGTTGCTCCAGCGCCGCTTCGTCGTACGGATAGATGCGCGCCTTCGGAATGGTCATCGCACCGGCACGGCGAACGTGCGGGGTGTCCTGTTTCGAATGGATCACGCTGCGGATCGCCCGGTGCGTGAGCAGGTCCGGGTAACGACGGATCGGCGAGGTGAAGTGGGTGTAGGCTTCGTAATTCAGGCCGAAGTGGCCTTCGTTCTGGGCGCTGTACACCGCCTGGCTCAGGGAGCGCAGCATCACGGTCTGGATCAGGTGGAAATCCGGACGATCCTTGATGCTGGCCAACAGTGCCTGATAGTCCTTCGGCGACGGACCATCCTTGCCTTTGTGCAGGGACAGGCCGAGTTCGCCGAGGAACGCGCGCAGTTTTTCCAGACGTTCCGGTGGCGGGCCGTCGTGGACACGGTACAGCGCAGGGATCTCGTGCTTCTTCAGGAATTCGGCGGTGGCCACGTTGGCCGCCAGCATGCATTCTTCGATCAGCTTGTGCGCGTCGTTGCGGGTGGTCGGACGGATTTCGGCAATCTTGCGCTCGGAACCGAAGATGATCCGGGTTTCCTGCGTTTCAAAATCGATCGCGCCACGCACATGACGGGCAGCCAGCAATACCTTGTACAGCGCGTAGAGCTGTTTGAGGTGCGGCAAGACGTCGGTGTACTCACCGCGCAGTTTGCGCCCTTCGGTCGCTTTCGGCGTTTCCAGCATCGCACTGACCTTGTTATAGGTCAGACGGGCGTGGGAATGGATCACCGCTTCGTAGAAGCAGTAGTCGGTCATTTCGCCGGACTTGGAGATGGTCATCTCGCAAACCATGGCCAGACGATCAACGTGCGGGTTCAGCGAGCATAAACCGTTGGAGAGCTGCTCCGGCAGCATCGGCACCACGCGCTCGGGGAAGTACACCGAGTTGCCGCGAACTTGAGCTTCGTTGTCCAGAGCCGAGCCGATCTTCACGTAGCTGGAAACGTCGGCAATCGCCACGTACAACTTCCAGCCGCCGGAGAATAGGCGCAGTTTGCCTGGCTTGGCTTCGCAGTAGACCGCGTCGTCGAAGTCGCGCGCATCTTCGCCATCGATGGTGACGAACGGCAGATGGCGCAGGTCGACGCGTTTCTCTTTGTCTTTTTCTTCGACTTCCGGCTTGAGCTTGCCGGCTTCCTTCAGGACGGCCTCAGGCCAGACGTGCGGAATGTCGTAGGTGCGCAGGGCGACATCGATTTCCATGCCCGGCGCCATGTAGTTGCCGACCACTTCGATCACATCGCCTTGCGGCTGGAAGCGCGGCGTCGGCCAGTGGGTGATTTTCACCTCGACGAACTGACCGATCTGGGCGTTGGCGTTGCGGCCCGGGGTGACCAGCACTTCCTGCTGGATCTTCGGGTTGTCCGCGACGACGAAGCCGATACCGCCTTCTTCGAAGTAGCGGCCGACGATGCTTTCGTGGGCACGGGACACCACTTCGACAATCACGCCTTCGCGACGACCGCGACGGTCCAGGCCGGAAACACGGGCCAGGGCACGGTCGCCGTCGAACACCAGACGCATTTGCGCCGGACTCATGAACAGGTCGTCGGAGCCATCATCCGGTACCAGGAAGCCGAAGCCGTCGCGGTGACCGCTGATGCGACCGAGGATCAGGTCGAGTTTGTCGACTGGTGCATACGTGCCACGGCGGGTATAGATCAGTTGAGCGTCGCGCTCCATGGCGCGCAGGCGGCGGCGCAGGGCTTCGATCTGGTCTTCTGTGGTCAGACCAAACTCTTCGACCAGTTGCTCGCGGGCAGCAGGCGAACCCCGATCAGCAAGGTGCTGAAGGATCAGTTCGCGGCTGGGAATAGGGTTTTCGTATTTTTCCGCTTCACGAGCGGCCTCGGGATCGAGGGACTGCCAATCGGCCATTAGAGAGTTTTCACCTTGTCTATATGCGGGTTAGTTTGGCATAGGCGCCATCAAACGGGAAATTTCAGACTATAAAGGCCTTTCTAAAGCCCTCTATCGACGTTCGAAAGCCGTTTTGAACACCGCTGGTAAAAAAAATCATTTTTTTTGCCGGCAGGGGTTTACAGTTAAAAAGTCGCTCCGTATAGTGCGCGCCATCGACGACGTACACACGTTGACGAGATGCCCAGGTGGTGAAATTGGTAGACACGCCAGCTTCAGGTGCTGGTGACCTTACGGTCGTGGAAGTTCGAGTCTTCTCCTGGGCACCAATTTCGAGTTTGAGACTAGATCAGTTTCAAGACTCACACAAAAACCCGCGAAAGCGGGTTTTTTGCATTCTGCCCCCGCCTTTTTCTGAAATTGATTTATTAAAATCAAATCAGGGGTTTACAGATCAAAAGGCGCTCCGTATAGTGCGCCACATCAACAGCGGCAACGCTGAAGATGAAGCCCAGATGGTGAAATTGGTAGACACGCCAGCTTCAGGTGCTGGTGACCTTACGGTCGTGGAAGTTCGAGTCTTCTTCTGGGCACCAATTCAAATTCAAGGTCACGATCTTGAATGTCACAAAAACCCGCGAAAGCGGGTTTTTGCGTTTCCGGGGTTTGGAAAATCCTAGAACCCAACGCCTACCAGACCCACCCCTTCCCCGCAAGGCGCACTTGAGAAACAATATCGTTTATCATTGTTGCAAGTTTTTGCAATGCGACAGTGAGGAACCCTGCGAATGATGTTTCGAAATACCCTGCGCCGCGGCTTGACCTTCACCCTGCTCGGCCTGGCACTCGCCACTCCCCTCGCCCAGGCTGCCGACACGGTTTCCCTGACGCTCTACAACGGTCAACACAAGGAAGTCGGCGACGCGATCGCCAAAGCTTTCGAAGCCAAGACCGGCATTCACGTCAATGTGCGCAAGGGCAGCAGCAACCAGCTCGCCAGCCAGATCATCGAAGAAGGCGACCGCTCCCCTGCCGACGTCATCTACACCGAAGAATCCCCGCCGCTGAACAACCTCGGCGAGCAAGGCCTGCTGGCCAAGGCCGACGACGCGACCCTGGCCGTTCTGCCGAAAAAATACGTCGCCGGCAACGGCACCTGGATTGGCGTTACCGCCCGGGTTCGCGTGGTGGCCTTCAACCCGAAACTGATCGACGAAAAAGATCTGCCCAAATCGGTGTTGGATTTCGCCGATCCGCAGTGGCAAGGCAAGGTCGGCTTCGTCCCGACCAGCGGCGCGTTCCAGGAACAGGCCGTGGCCATCATCAAAAAGCACGGTCGCGAAGCCGCCGAAGAATGGCTGACCGGCCTGCGCGCCTTCGGCAAGACCTACAGCAACAACATGGTCGCCCTCAAGGCGGTGGAAAACGGCGAAGTCGCCACCGTGCTGGTGAACAACTACTACTGGTTCGCCCTGCAGCGAGAGAAAGGCAAGCTTGATTCCAAACTGCATTACTTCACCGGCGGCGATGTGGGTGGCCTGATCACCGTGTCCAGCGCAGCCGTGCTGAAATCCAGCAAACACCCAAAAGAAGCCCAACAATTTCTCGCCTACATGGCCAGCGAAGAAGGCCAGCGCGTGATCACCCAGACCACCGCCGAATACCCGCTGCACAAAGGCATGGAATCGGATCGCGGCCTCAAGCCGTTCAGCGAACTGGAAGCGCCGGACGTCACGCCGGCCGATCTGGGCAACGCCGAAGAAGCGCTGGAGCTGGAACGTGAAGTTGGCCTGAACTGATGACCGCATCGTTATCCGCCCCCGCTACACGCGGGGGTTACGTACCACGGCGCAAACGGCCGTCGATCTGGCTGGTGCTGCCGGTTTTGCTGCTGGTGGTCATGAGCCTGTTGCCGCTGGCCTACGTCGGGCTCAAAGCCTGGCAGGCGGGCTGGACCGAAGCGCTGCATTTACTGTGGCGCCCCTATGTGTTCGGCCTGCTGCGCAACACGCTGGCGCTGATGGTTGGCGTGACCGTGACCTGTGGCGTGATCGGCCTGTCGCTGGCGTGGCTGCTGGAGCGCAGCAACTTGCCGGGGCGACGACTGTGGGGCGTGATTCTTTGCCTGCCGTTCGCGGTGCCAGCGTTTGTCAGCAGCTTCACCTGGGTGTCGCTGAGCGCACAGTTTGAAGGCCTTGGCGGGGCGATCCTGGTGATGAGCCTGTCGAAGTACCCGCTGATCTTTCTGCCGGTAGCCGCCACGCTGCGCAATCTTGATCCTTCTCTTGAGGAGTCCGCTCGCACCCTGGGGCAGAATCGCTGGGGCGTGTTTTTCCGCGTCACCCTGCCGCTGCTCTGGCCTTCCTTGCTGGCCGGTTCGCTGCTGATTGCACTGCACATGCTGGTGGAATTCGGCGCACTGTCGATCATCGGCCTGCAAACCTTCACCACCGCGATCTATCAGCAATTCGAACTGGAATTCAGCAATGCCAACGCGGCGATGCTGTCGGCGGTATTGCTGGCGCTGTGCTTGATGCTGTTGTGGCTGGAGTTGCGGGTGCGCGGCAAGGGACGACATGTACGCACCGGCCAAGGTGCGGCGCGTCGAGCTGAACAAGTGCGACTGGGCCCTTGGGCGATCGCCGGTCAGCTGTATTGCCTGATGCTGGCGATTGTCGGCAGCGGGATTCCGCTCGGCATGCTGGCCTACTGGCTCGCCGTGGGATCGTCAGCGGCATTCCCGGTTGCGGCGATCACTGAAGCCTTGCTGTCTTCATTGGCGCTATCGCTGGGTGGCGCTGGATTGTGTCTGGTGCTGGCAGTGCCGGTCGGATTGCTGGTGGTGCGCTACAAAGGCCAACTGGCGATCTGGGCCGAACGCCTGCCCTATCTGCTGCACGCCCTGCCGGGATTGGTGATCGCGTTGACGCTGGTGTATTTCGCCCTGCATTACGTGCCGGTGCTGTACCAGACTTCCGCGCTATTGCTGATTGCGTATGCACTGCTGTTTCTGCCGCTGGCTCAGGCGCCGATCCGCACGGCGTTGAACAAGGCTGCGCCGCAACTCGAAGAAGCCGCCCGCACTCTCGGCGCCTCCTCGTTCACGGCGTTCTGTCGGGTGACTTTACCGATCATCTTCCCCGCACTGGGCGCAGCCTTTGCGCTGGTGTTTCTGGATGCCATGAAAGAACTGACGGCTACATTGCTGCTGAGTCCGACCGGGCTCAACACATTGGCGACCGAAGTCTGGGCGCACACCGCGAATGTCGAGTTCGCAGCGGCGGCGCCTTATGCGGCGTTGTTGATTGTGGTGTCGGGATTGCCCGTCTACCTGCTGACAACCCGGATGTATTTGAGCCGATAAAAAAATCGCAGCCGAAGCTGCGATTTTTTTTGCCCGCACTATCAGGCCCGGAACTGCCCCAGACTGGCCTTGAGCTGCGCCGCCAGACCATCCAGCACCTTGCCGCTGGCCGTGGTCTCGACCACCGCCTGTGCAGCTTTTTCGGCCTGGGCATGAATCGTTTCGACCCGCCCACGCACAGCCTGCGCGCCCTGCGCCTGATGCGCCGCTGCCTGAGTCGCCAGGCCAATCGCCGCATGCACCTGCTCGACCGACGCCTGCACCGACTGCTGCAGTCGCGCGCTGTCACGCAGCACCAACAAACCTTCGCTGGCCTGACGCCCGGCCTGACCAATCGCCTCGACCGCTTCACGGGCGCCCTGCTGCAGGGCCACGATGTGCGCCTGAATGTCGCCAGTGGAGCTTTGGGTCTTGCTCGCCAGCGCCCGGACTTCATCCGCCACCACTGCAAACCCGCGACCGGTCTCGCCGGCCCGGGCCGCTTCGATGGCCGCGTTGAGCGCCAGCAGGTTGGTCTGTTCGGCGATGCCGTGAATCACGGTCAGCACCACTTCGATCTGCTCGCTCTGCTGCGCCAGCCGCTCGATGACTTTCGCCCCGGTATCGACCTGCCCCGCCAGCGCCTCGATCAGGCTGCCGACCTTGGCCGAGGTGCGAGTGTTCTCGTCAGTGGCCTGGCGAATATCCACCACCTGCTTCAACGCGGCCTGCATCGCATGGCTTTCCGATTGCGCTTCATCGGCCATTTGCGACAGCGCCCGCAGACTCTCGGCCACTTCATCGCGCTGCATCCCGGCCGCCGCATCGGCACCGGCGTTGCGCAGGGTCATGGCGCCGATTTCCACACCGGTACGCTGAGCCACATCCCCGGCCTCGCGCACGATCGGCTGCAACTTATCCACAAAGCGGTTGACCGCCGAAGCCATGTCGCCGATTTCGTCCTTGCTGTTGATCTGCACGCGCTTGGTCAGATCGCCCTCGCCTGCTGCCAGATCATCCATCGCGGCGTTGAGCATTTTCAGGCGATTGACCACTCGATGACCGAGCACCACCGCCAGCAACAACAGCACCCCGGCACCGACCAGCGCCAGGCCCATGCCGATACGCCAGCGCAGAGTTGCTGCTGCATCCTGCACGGTACTGGTGGTGTTGGCTTTCATCTCGGCAGCCGTGGACTGCGCCGATTGCAGGCGAGCCTGCATGGCGGTGGCGCTGTCGGCAGCGGCACCCTTGAGGCTGTCACCGACCAGTTGATCGCTGCTGGCAATCAACGCCGAGAAGCGCTGATCGAGCGCCGCCAGATCGGTTTCAACCGAGGCGGTCGAGACACCCATCAGCACCTTGCCGATTTCCACGCCATTGGGGTTGATCGAGGCTTCGAGGTAGTAGACCGACGGATCGTTCTTCGCCGCATCCAGCACTTTATCCAGCGCCCGCTCACCCTGGCCTTTTTCCAAAAGGGCCTTGTTGATCGGGTTTTCGCGGTTGAGGTAGCGGGTCAGGTGCTGGCCGGTGGCGTCGTCATACACCACGAACAGCACGTTGGGATTACGCTGGGCCCGGCGGGCGAACTCGGAGAGGGTCGGCACGTCGCTGTCCCACATGGCACGGGGCGCCACGGAGGCCAGCAGTTGGGCCATGTCATTGGCCGAATCCTTCAGGTCTTTTTCCAACGTCGCACGCAGCTGCGCCTGCTCTTCCTTCAGACGCGAGGAAAGACCGGCGGTGAGACGCTGACGGGTACTTGAGGAGAGGTTGTCGAGACTCGACGTGACTTCGCGCCCGGCCTGCTCCAGCTCACCGGACAACTTCTGGCTGTCGGCGCCCAGGCGAGTGCCGAGATCGGCTTCCAGCGCGGTGACGGTGCTCCGCGTCAGGGCGACGGCCACCAGCACTTGCACCAAAAGAGCGATACCAAGGGTAACGAACACGGGCCGCAACAGACGGCTTTGTAACAGTGAGAGAACGGCTGACACTTTGAATCCCTCTACGTCTGACGCCATTAATTTGATGGCACTCTTGTAGACAGAATCACAGCAAAGGTCATGCCGTCCAACAGGCATAAACGACAAAGGCCCCGATGAAGGGGCCTTTGTGTTTTTACATCAACGACTTATCAAGCGAACGGATGACGCAGAACGATGGTTTCGTTGCGGTCCGGACCCGTCGAAATAATGTCGATCGGCGCACCGATCAACTCTTCAACGCGTTTGATGTAGGAACGAGCGTTAGCCGGCAGCTCTTCCAGGGTCTTGGCGCCCACCGTCGATTCGCTCCAGCCTGGCACTTCTTCGTACACAGGCTGCAGGCCCACGTAGCTGTCAGCGTCAGTCGGAGCAACGGCATTGCCTTGCGCGTCTTTGTAGCCGGTGCAGATGTTGATGGTTTCCAGGCCGTCGAGTACGTCCAGCTTGGTCAGGCAGATGCCCGAGATGCTGTTCACATCGATAGCGCGACGCAGAATAACAGCGTCGAACCAGCCGCAACGACGGGCACGGCCGGTGGTAGCGCCGAATTCGTGACCTTGCTTGGCCAGGTGCGCACCGACTTCGTCGAACAGCTCGGTCGGGAATGGGCCCGAACCTACGCGAGTGGTGTAAGCCTTGGTGATGCCCAGGATGTAGTCCAGGAACATCGGACCAACGCCCGAACCGGTCGCCACGCCACCCGCGGTGGTGTTGGAGCTGGTCACGTACGGGTAGGTGCCGTGGTCGATGTCGAGCAACGAACCTTGGGCGCCTTCGAACATGATGTCTTTGCCGGCGCGACGCAGGTCGTGCAGCTCGGCAGTCACGTCCAGCATCAGCGGCTTGAGCAGCTCGGCGTATTCCTTGCACTCGGCCAGAGTCTTTTCGTACTCGATGGCAGGCTCTTTGTAGTAACCGACCAGCATGAAGTTGTGGTAGTCCACCAGTTCACGCAGCTTGTCTTCAAAGCGCGGCATGTTGAGCAGATCGCCAACACGCAGACCGCGACGTGCAACCTTGTCTTCGTAAGCCGGGCCGATGCCGCGACCGGTCGTACCGATCTTCAGCTCGCCGCGGGCCTTTTCACGGGCCTGGTCCAGCGCCACGTGGAAGGACAGGATCAGCGGACAGGAAGGGCTGATGCGCAGACGCTCGCGCACCGGTACGCCCTTCTCTTCCAGCTTGGTGATCTCGCGCAGCAGGGCGTCAGGTGCAACCACCACGCCGTTGCCGATCAGGCACTGCACGCCTTCGCGCAGCACGCCCGAAGGGATCAGGTGCAAGACGGTTTTTTCACCGTCGATCACCAGAGTGTGACCGGCGTTGTGGCCACCCTGGTAGCGCACTACGGCGGCAGCATGTTCGGTCAGCAGATCAACGATCTTGCCTTTGCCCTCATCACCCCATTGGGTGCCCAGGACTACGACATTCTTACCCATAACACTTGTCCTCATTCGCGCAAACTTGGTGCCGGCGTCAGCCGGCAGGAAAACTCAAGAAGCCAGTGGCGATACTTGCCAAAGCCCGTTCTGCTGGATCAATTGCCGGTCGCAGTCCGCATCACGGGCGGCGGCCAAAGGTTGTCCAGGCAAAGCCTGAACGACACGCTGACCCTCACTGCGCAACTGGCAAACCTGCTGCCAGAGTGCCGCATCCGTACTGTCAGGCATCCAGATACCGCCAGACGGTAGCTCGATCTCAGCACGCCCCAGGGTCACCAGGGTTTTCAAATCGGTGGAGAAGCCCGTGGCCGGACGGGCGCGACCGAAGTCGGCGCCGATGTCGTCGTAGCGACCGCCCTGGGCGATGGACTGGCCAACACCCGGCACGAACACCGCGAACACTACACCGGTGTGGTAGTGATAACCGCGAAGCTCGCCCAGGTCGAAGTACAGCGGCAGCTCCGGGAAGCGCACCGACAGACGCTCGGCGATCGCCAGCAAATCTTCCAGCGCCGCCAGTACCGGCGCCGGCGCATTGGCCAGACGCTCGCGCGCAGCGCTCAGTACTTCACGGCCGCCGCACAGGTCGACCAGCGCACGCAACATGCCGGACAGATCAGCCGGCAGGCCTTCGGTCAGGGTAATGACCTCGTCGATGGCCTTGCGTTGCAACGCATCGAACAACTGCTGCTCGACTTCACCCGACAGACCGGCCGCCTGGGCCAGACCGCGATAGATGCCGACATGCCCGAGGTCCATGTGGACGTCCGGCACGTCAGCCAGTTGCAGCATGGCCAGCATCAGGCTGATGACTTCGACGTCGCTGCTCGGGCTGGCATCGCCGTACAACTCGGCGCCCAGTTGGATCGGGCTGCGCGAGGACGACAAGGCACGCGGCTGGGCATGCAGGACGCTGCCGGCGTAGCACAGACGGCTCGGGCCTTCGCGACGCAGGGTGTGCGCATCGATGCGCGCCACTTGCGGCGTGATATCGGCACGGAAACCCATCTGCCGGCCCGATTGCGGGTCGATGACCTTGAAGGTACGCAGATCCAGGTCCTGGCCCGCGCCGGTCAGCAGGGATTCCAGGTACTCGATATGGGGAGTCACGACAAACTCGTAACCCCAGCTCTGGAACAGATCCAACACCTGACGACGCGCGACTTCAATGCGCGCCGCTTCCGGTGGCAGTACTTCTTCGATGCCATCTGGCAGCAGCCAGCGGTCTACCGTTGCCATTACGCCATTCCCCTTAGATCCGGGCGGCCAGCCCGAGGGCGAGCCTTGAGTGAAGCAGAAAATGACCGGCCCGTTCAAAACGCACGCGCATGAACGACGCGGCGAAAGGCCTGTTACCGGCTTCGCCCATCACTTTCCTCGAAAAACTGTCGGGCCATTCAACCCGATCTTCTGCAACAAAAACAGCAATCAAACGTGCAGACGCAAAAAAGCCGGGAATTTCCCGGCTGCCGCATCATACACACGTTTTCCCAAAGGATCACCCCGCCCGAGGTATTAGCCGCCGGGCGGAATGATTCAGGTCAACGTCGTATCAAGGCTTGGACTTTTCCAGATAACGGAAGAAGTCACTGCTTGGGTCGAGGACCAGGACGTCGGATTTGTTCGCGAAGCTTTCACGGTAGGCACGCAGGCTACGGTAGAAACCGTAGAATTCCTGATCCTGGCCGTAGGCCTTGGAGTAGATCGCAGCAGCCTGGGCGTCGCCATCACCACGAATCTCTTCGGATTCACGATAGGCTTCAGCCAGCAGCACGCGGCGTTGACGATCGGCGTCGGCACGGATGCCTTCGGCCAGCTCGTTACCCTTGGCGCGGTGCTCGCGAGCTTCACGCTCACGCTCGGTGCTCATACGTTCGAACACGCTGCGGTTCACTTCTTTCGGCAGATCGATGGCCTTGACCCGGACATCGACCACTTCGATACCCAGCTCTTTTTCCGCCATTTTGTTCAGCGACGCGGTGATGTCAGCCATCAGCGCATCACGCTCACCGGACACGACTTCGTGCAGGGTGCGCTTACCGAACTGGTCACGCAGACCCGATTCCAGTCGACGGGACAGACGCTCGTCGGCGATCTGCTTGAGGCCGGACGTTGCGGTGTAGAAGCGCTCGGCATCTTTCACGCGCCACTTGGCGTAGGCATCGACCATCACGGCTTTCTTTTCCAGCGTCAGGAAACGCTGTGTCGGCGCATCCAATGTCATCAGGCGGGCGTCGAACTTGCGCACCTGGTTGACGTAAGGAACCTTCACATGCAGACCCGGCTGAACGTCAGCCTGAACCACGCGACCGAATTGCAGCAACACCGCGCGCTCGGTCTGAGCGACGATGTAGAAGCAGTTCCAGCCAACCAATACCACAACAACGCCAACGATCAGGGCGATCAGCGATTTATTGCTCATCAGCGGGTCTCCCTTGTGCGCGACTGCGGCACGTCAGTGACATGCGGCGTGACGTCCGTGTTGCTGGCGGCAGCCGAACCGGTGACCGGTGCATTGCTGCCCGAACTGTTCTGAATCATCTTGTCCAGCGGCAGGTAAAGCAGATTGCTCTGGCCGTTCTTGTTGCCGGTCACGAGAACCTTGCTGGTGCTGCTGAAGACTTCCTGCATGGTGTCCAGGTACAGACGCTGGCGAGTGACCTCGGGCGCCTTGCGATACTCGGCAACCAGTTTGGTGAAGCGATCTGCCTCACCCTTGGCGCGCGAGACCGTTTCGTCACGATAACCGTTGGCATCTTCAAGGATACGCTGGGCCTGACCACGGGCTTCCGGCACCACGCCGTTGGCGTAGGTTTCAGCCTGGTTGCGCGAACGCTGCTCGTCTTCACGAGCGCGGATCACGTCATCGAAGGCTTCCTGCACTTCACGCGGTGCTGCTGCGCTTTGTACGTTGACCTGGGTGACAGTGATACCGGTGCGATAGGTATCGAGGAAACGCTGCAGACGTTCCTTGATCTCGCTGGCCATCAGCTCACGACCTTCGGTCAGCACCTGGTCCATTGCAGTGGAGCCCACCACATGGCGCAGCGCACTGTCGGTCGCATGTTGCAAGCTGATTTCCGGCTGATCGACGTTCAGCACGAAATCCTGCAGGTTGCTGATCTTGTACTGCACGGTCAGCGGCACTTCGACGATGTTCTCGTCTTCGGTCAGCATCTGGCCCTGCTTGGTGTAGGCACGCTCACGCGTGACGTTCTCCATGTACTTCTTGTCGATCGGCGGGAAGTAGATGTTCAGGCCGGGACCGACAGTCTCGTAGTACTTGCCGAAGCGCAGCACCACGGCCTGCTCCTGCTCGTCCACAACGTACACCGCGCTGTACAGCCAGACGGCCGCCAGCACGACAAGGCCGATGCCGAGCAGGCCGCCGAAGCCGCCGCTCTTGCCCGAGCCACCACCGTCATCACCGCGTTTTTTTCCACCACCGAACAACCCGTTCAGGCTTTCCTGCAGCTTTCGGAAGGCCTCGTCGAGATCCGGCGGTCCCTTGCGATCGCCGTTGCGACGCTTGCCACCCCAAGGATCCTGATTGTTCGAGTTGCCACCCGGCTCATTCCAAGCCATAGCGCTCTCCATCTGATAAAGCAAAGACGCACCCACGGCGCGCCGACCAATGCTACAGAATGCCTGCCGTTGCGGCACAACCGCTTTGTCAGGCTTTTATTGCAAAGTGTGTTGCTCGATGAACTCCGTCGGCACAACGCCTTCACGACTGACCAGTCGATTGAGCTCCGAGCGTGGCAATCGAACGGCCAGCAAGCTGACACCTTCTTCGTCGTATTCTTCTTTCTGTACCGCGCCCAACTCGAAAAACTGTGCACGCAGACGCGCAAACCGCTGAGGCAAACGCAAGGTACCCACGAACAAATCGCTGCCGAGCAATTCGGCAATGGCTTGCTCAAGCAATTCCAGACCGGTGCCATCACGGGCTGACAACCAGACCCGCTGGGGCTTGCCGTTTTCATCGCGTTGGATTTGTGGCTCAACGCCTTCAAGCAAATCGAGTTTGTTATAGACCTCGAGGATCGGCAAGTCCTGGGCACCGATCTCGCCCAGCACCACCATCACCTGCTCGATCTGCAACATGCGATCCGGTTCGGCCGCATCGATCACGTGCAACAGCAGGTCGGAGTTGCTCGACTCTTCGAGCGTAGACCGAAATGCCTCGACCAGTTTGTGCGGCAAATGGCGAATGAAACCCACCGTGTCGGCCAGGACAATCGGCCCCAGGTCGTCCAGATCCAGACGGCGCAGGGTTGGGTCGAGCGTGGCGAACAGCTGGTCAGCAGCGTACACGTCGGACTTGGTCACGTTATTGAACAGCGTGGATTTACCGGCGTTGGTGTATCCCACCAGAGATACGGTAGGGATATCCGCACGCGAGCGGCCGCGACGCGACTGTTCGCGCTGGCTGCGCACTTTTTCCAGTCGGCCCTTGATCTGGCGCAGGCGTACCCGCAGCAGTCGCCGGTCGGTTTCGAGCTGGGTTTCACCCGGGCCGCGCATGCCGATACCGCCACCCTGACGCTCAAGGTGAGTCCAGCCACGGACCAGCCGGGTGCTCATGTGGTCAAGCTGGGCCAGTTCGACCTGGAGCTTGCCTTCATGGGTACGGGCGCGTTGGGCGAAAATATCGAGAATCAGACCGGTACGGTCGATCACGCGACACTCGAAAACACGTTCGAGGTTACGTTCCTGACTGGGCGTGAGGACGTGATTGAAGATCACCAGATCGGCTTCCTCAGCATGAACCAGGTCGCGCAGTTCCTCGACCTTGCCGCTGCCAATCAGGTATTTGGCGGTTGGCCGATGACGCGGCACGTTAAAAAACGCAACGGTCTCGGCGCCTGCCGAATTTGCCAGCTCCTGAAACTCCTGCGGATCTTCGCGCGCCTCAGGGTCCTGTCCATCCAAGTGAACGAGGATGACTCGCTCACCACCACCGTGGCGCTCAAAGAACAAAGGAGACTCCTATCAGGCGTTACCTGGCTCAGCGTCACCTGCTTCGGATTCGGTTGCGCTTGGCAGACGAATTGGACGAACCGGCACGACTGTAGAGATAGCGTGTTTGTAAACCATCTGGCTGACGGTGTTCTTCAGCAGGATAACGAACTGGTCGAACGACTCGATCGTGCCTTGCAGTTTGATCCCGTTCACCAGGTAGATGGAAACCCCCACTTTCTCTTTACGTAAAGTATTCAAGTAAGGGTCTTGTAGCGAATGCCCTTTTGACATGTGCCGCACTCCTTTAAGGATTCAATATAAAAAATAGGTAAACAGATGGCTTTTGCCGCCACACCCCCAAGGATAGACGGCAATTGCAAGGACTCAGCTCAATATGGAGATCGTCCCAAGGTATTTCAAGGCGCGTGGCAGATTGTCGCAATCCAGACTGTCGAGCCAGTGTAAATCTTTCCAGCTGCGCAGCCAGGTGAACTGGCGTTTGGCCAATTGGCGCGTGGCGATGATGCCCCGCTCCTGCATCTCGGCCGACGTCAGCTTGCCATCCAGGAAGTCCCAGACCTGGCGGTAGCCTACCGCACGTATAGACGGCAACCCGGCATGCAGGTCACTTCTATTACGCAGGGCTACGACCTCGTCGATGAATCCCTGTTCCAGCATACTTGTGAATCTTTGTTTAATGCGCTCGTGCAGTACCTGCCGATTAGTTGGAGCAATCGCCAGGTTCGCGACAGTATAGGGCAATTGTTGCAGTCCCGATGCGGCCGCTTCGGTACTTTGTACAGATTGTTTCAGCCGCAGTTCAGTCATGCTCTGACCGCTGACCCGGTAAACTTCCAGCGCACGACTCAGTCGTTGTGGATCGTTCGGATGGATGCGTGCTGCAGACTCCGGATCGATGACCGCCAGTTGATCGTGCAGGGCCTGCCAGCCAAGGCGTGCGGCCTCTTCTTCAATCTGCGCGCGAACCTCGGGATCGGCCGCCGGCATGTCCGCCAGACCGTCGATCAAAGCCTTGTAATAGAGCATCGTGCCGCCCACCAGCAGCGGAATTTTTCCGCGTGCGGTGATCTCGGCCATGGCTTCCAGCGCATCACGACGGAAATCCGCTGCCGAATAGGCTTCGGCCGGATCGAGAATGTCGATCAGTCGATGAGGGAATTCGGCCAGCAGTTCTTTGGAAGGCTTGGCGGTGCCGATGTCCATGCCGCGATAAACCAGCGCCGAATCGACACTGATCAGCTCGCACGGCAGCACCTTGGTCAGCTCGATGGCCAGGTCGGTCTTGCCCGCAGCGGTCGGGCCCATCAGGAAAATCGCTGGAGGAAGCTGGCTCATCAACGACCGCGCAGGAACAGTTTGTCCAGATCGTCCAGGCCCAGTTGGGTCCAGGTCGGTCGGCCATGGTTGCATTGACCGCTGCGCTCGGTGTTTTCCATGTCACGCAGCAGGCCGTTCATTTCCGGCAGGGCCAGGCGCCGGTTGGCGCGGATTGCGCCGTGACAGGCCATGGTGCCGAGCAGTTCGTTCAGATGTGCCTGGATCCGGTCGCTGGTGCCGTATTCCATCAAGTCCGACAGGACATCGCCCACCAGCCGGTTGGCTTCGGCCTGCTTGAGCAGGGCCGGGATCTGCCGGATCGCAAGGGTTTCCGGGCCAAGGCGCTGCAATTCAAAACCAAGGCGCTGGAACCATGCCGCATGCTCTTCGGCGCAATCGGCCTCGCGCTGACTGACCGCCAGCGATTCCGGCACCAGCAGCGGCTGGCCGCTCAGGCCCTCGCTGGCCATGGCGATCTTCAGACGTTCGTACATGATCCGCTCGTGAGCGGCGTGCATGTCCACCAAAACCAGGCCTTGGGCGTTCTCGGACAAAATATAAATGCCCTTAAGCTGAGCCAGCGCGTAGCCAAGCGGCGGAATGTCTTCCTGACCCGCCGGCAGTGCATTGGCGTTGGCCTCGGGCAGCGGCGCGAAGAACTCGCGGTACGCCGCCTGAGCCTCGGCGGCCGGCACGGCGGATTGCGGACGCGGCGTGTATTGATACTGATAAGCGCCGCCAGCGCTGGCACCCCGACGAGGTATTGAACGCCGGCTGCGCCTGCGGTTGCTCCAGCAACGCATTGGCCGCCAGACGCATTTCGCCCTGCGGTCCGAATTCACCGGCTTCGAGGCCAGTTGGCCGGACGATCGCGGTGGTCACCGAACCAGCAAGCTGATCTTCCGGGCGCACATCACCGAGGGCGCGGTGCAGGGTGCCATACAGGAAGTCATGCACCATGCGCCCGTCACGGAAGCGCACTTCGTGCTTGGTCGGGTGCACGTTGACGTCTACCGCAGCCGGGTCGACTTCGAAAAACAGCGCGAACGTCGGATGCCGGCCATTGAACAGCACATCGCGATAAGCCTGGCGCACCGCGTGGGCCACCAGTTTGTCGCGCACCGCACGGCCGTTGACGAAGAAATACTGCAAGTCCGCCTGACTGCGGTTGAAGGTCGGCAGACCGACCCAGCCCCACAAATGCAGGCCATTGCGCTCAATCTCGATCGGCAACGCCTGCTCAAGGAAGCCCGAACCGCAGATTGCCGCCACGCGCCGGGCGCGGGCCGCATCATCGTGGGCCTCGTGCAGGCTGAGGATGGTCTTGCCGTTATGGCGCAGATGAAACGCCACGTCGAAACGTGCCAGCGCCAGACGCTTGATCACTTCCTGCAGGTGATCGAATTCGGTTTTTTCAGTCTTGAGGAATTTACGTCGTGCCGGCGTATTGAAGAACAGGTCACGGACTTCCACCGACGTGCCGACCGGATGCGCTGCTGGCTGCACGCGGGGCGCCATGTCGCGGCCTTCGGTCTCGACCTGCCAGGCCTGATCGGCGTCGCGGGTGCGCGAGGTCAGGGTCAGACGCGCCACGGAGCTGATCGAAGCCAAAGCCTCGCCCCGGAAACCCAGGCTCATCACCTGTTCAAGGTCTTCCAGGTTACGGATCTTGCTGGTGGCGTGACGGGCCAGGGCCAACGGCAAGTCATCGGCGGAGATGCCGCTGCCGTCGTCGCGCACTCGCAGCAGCTTGACGCCGCCCTGCTCGACATCGACGTCGATACGCTTGGCGCCGGAGTCGAGGCTGTTTTCCAGCAGCTCCTTGATCACCGAGGCCGGGCGTTCGACTACCTCACCGGCGGCGATCTGGTTCGCCAGCCGCGGGCTGAGCAGTTCAATGCGGGCAGCGTTCAGGACCTGGTTCATTCTTTGGACGCCAGTTCGGTGCCGGGAATGGTCAGGTGCTGACCGACTTTCAGATCATCGCTTTTCAGATTGTTGGCGCTACGCAGTGTGGCCGGCGAAATCTGATAACGCACGGCAATCATCGCCACGGTCTCACCCGGACCTACCCGGTGATCACGCGGTCCCTGAGCGATCTTGCCCGAATCACGCAGCCAGGCGATGTAAGTGCCCGGTGGCGGATTCTGCTGGAAGAACTGACGCACGCCGCTGCTGATCGAACGCGCCAGCGCCTGCTGGTGGCTCGCTGCCGAGAGTTTGTTCGCTTCGTTGGCGTTGGAGATGAAGCCGGTTTCCACCAGGATCGACGGGATGTCCGGCGATTTCAGCACCATGAACCCGGCCTGTTCCACGCGCTGCTTGTGCAGCGGGGTGACCCGGCCAATATTGGTCAAAACCTTTTTGCCGACGTTGAGGCTGGAGGTCAGCGAGGCGGTCATCGACAGGTCGAGCAAAACGCCGGCCAGCATCCGGTCCTTGTCGTCGAGGCTGACGTTGCCGGCACCGCCGATCAGGTCGGAACGGTTTTCGCTGTCGGCCAGCCAACGGGCGGTTTCCGAGGTAGCGCCACGATCGGACAGGGGCAAACACCGACGCACCAAACGCGGCCGCAGAAGGCGCGGCGTCGGCGTGGATCGAGACAAACAGATCGGCGCCCTTCTTGCGGGCGATTTCGGTTCGACCGCGCAATGGGATGAAGTAGTCGCCGGTACGGGTCAGTTCGGCGCGGAAGCCTTTCATGCCGTTGACCTGACGCTGCAGCTCACGGGCGATCTGCAACACCACGTCCTTCTCACGCTGGCCGCGCGAACCCGACGCTCCAGGGTCTTCGCCACCGTGACCGGCATCGATCACCACAATGATGTCGCGCTTGCCCGCCGGGGCCGGAGGCAGTTTGATCGCAGGCTCGGCAGGCGTTACCGGTACTGCTGGAACGGTGGCAACCGATGGCGTCGGCGCAGGCGGCGGTGCGGCATCGGCCGGGTTGTCGAACAGGTCGACCACCAGACGGTTGCCATACTGGGCGTTCGGCGCCAGCGAGAAGCTTTTCGGGGTGACCGCCTTTTTCAGGTCGATGACCACCCGCAGGTCGGTCGGCGTGCGCTGGGCCGAACGCATGGCGGTAATCGGCGTATTGGCGGTCTGCACATTGAGCGGCGCGCCGAGGGTGGCGCCGTTGATGTCGATCACCAGACGATCCGGCGCAGTCCAGCGTGAAGACACTGTGCTGCACCGGGCCTGTCAGGTCGAACACCAGTCGCGTGTTGTCCGGCGCCCGCCACAGGCGCACGCTGTTGACCTTCGTCTCGGCCACAGCGTTGACGGTTACTGCCATCAACATCAGTCCAACGGCAGCCACCAACGCGCGAAAGCGCATACCTAACCCCATCATTCAATTGGTTTCCAATGCCAAAGCGGCACACCAGGCCTCGCCGCGCGAGCCCTGGGATAAAATGGTCAGCGAACGTCCGCTGTCTTGCGGGCTAATGGTAATGGTCAGGTCAGGCTTGGCAAAAAGCCTGCACCTTTATCGGGCCATTCGATCAGGCACAGGGCGTCGCCTTCGAAATAGTCGCGGATGCCGAGAAACTCCAGTTCCTCCGGATCGACCAGACGATACAGGTCGAAGTGAAACGCGCGAACGTCACGATCTCGTAGGGCTCGACCAGAGTGAAGGTCGGACTTTCACCGCTCCCACATGTCCCAGACCGCGAATGATGCCCCGCGACAGCGTGGTTTTGCCCATCCCGAGGTTGCCTCGAGAAAGATCAGGCCATGACCCTGGGTGATACGGGCGATGCGGGCGCCAAAGTCGCTCATGGCCTGTTCATCGGCCAGGTACAGGGTTACTTCAGACACGGTGCATGTTCCTCCAACAACTGACGAATGGCTGGAATCAGATCACTGGCCGCCAACCCACGGCCGAATTTACCTTGTTGCAGACCGGCGTTGGCGTGCAGCCAGACCGCCAGACACGCCGCGTCGAACGCATTCATGCCCTGAGCCAGCAACGCGCCGATCAGGCCGGCCAGCACATCGCCGAGCCCGGCCGTGGCCATCGCCGGATGGCCTTGATGACACAGCGCCAGACGACCATCGGGATGAGCAATCAAACTGCCCGCGCCCTTGAGCACCACCACCGCTGTGTATTTTTTGCTCAATGCCAGCGCCGCCGCCGGACGATCAGCCTGCACTTCGGCGGTACTGATCCCCAATAAACGCGCTGCTTCCCCGGATGCGGCGTGATCACGCAATCCCTGGCAAACTGACAAAACCTGAGGCCAGCAGGTTCAGCGCATCGGCATCCCACACCTGCGGCAGCGCTGCATTGGCGGCGGCCGACAACAGTGCCCGCCCCCAAGCGGCCTGTCCCAGCCCCGGCCCGACGACCAGCACCGACACCTTTTCCAGCAGCCCCATCAATTGATTGGCCGAAGAGGCGCCCAACGCCATGGCTTCCGGCACCCGGCTCAACGCCGCTGGTACATGTTCCGGGCGAGTTGCCAGCGATACCATCCCGGCGCCACTGCGCAGCGCGCTTTCGGTGCTCAACAGGATCGCCCCGCCAAAACCATGATCGCCGCCGATCAGCAGCACATGACCGAAACGCCCCTTGTGCGCAGCTGGCGCACGTGCAGCCAGACGCGGAAGGTTGGTCACGTTCAGTCGGCGAGCGGCGGCAGGAATGTCACTGAAGGTTTCGGCAGAGGCCTGCAGATCGTTAAACAGCAGTTCCCGACGTGATCCGCCGCTGCGCCCGTAAACAGCCCGAGCTTCAGGCCGATGAAGGTCACAGTGAGGTCAGCGCGCACCGCATGACCTAACGCATGACCGGTGTCGGCGCACAACCGGAAGGGATGTCGACCGCGACCACTGGCAGTCCGCTGGCATTGATCGCCGCAATCGCAGAGGCATAAGGCTCACGCACCTCACCGCTCAGACCGGTGCCGAGCAACCCGTCAACGATGATTCCGCGCAACTCGCAGGAAGGATGCCAGGGGGCTATTACCACGCCTTCGGCCACGGCGTCGGCATGCGCTACTGCTGCATCACCCTGCAATCGCTGCGGATCACCCACGGCCACTACCCGAACCTGCCAACCGGCCCGACGCGCCAGCGCTGCCACCAGGTAGCCGTCACCCGCGTTGTTGCCGTGCCCTGCCAGCACCGTCAATTCGTTAGCAGATGGCCAATGTCGAACCAGCGCGCGCCACGTGGCATGGGCGGCACGCTGCATCAATTCGAAGCCCGGCGTGCCGGCAGCGATCAGCCGCGCATCGAGTGCCCGCACTTGCGTGGCGCGGTACAGCGCGTCGGGTATTTCATCTTTCGTGTGCGGCATGCGTCTTCGGGCTCCGATGTCTGGCAGAATTATACGCACCTCAGCTCCGGTTTCTCTCGCCTCATGTCCGCCATCACCACAGATCTGCCTGCCCTCGCCCAATCCATCAAGGACTGGGGCCGCGAGCTGGGCTTCCAGCAAGTCGGCATCAGCGGTCTGGATCTGGCCGAGCATGAGCGCCACCTGCAACGCTGGCTCGAGGCAGGCTACCACGGCGAAATGGAGTACATGGGCGCCCACGGCAGCAAACGCTCGCACCCTGAAGAACTGGTGCCGGCACCTTGCGCGTCGTGTCGCTGCGCATGGACTACCTGCCGGGCGACACACAAATGGCGCAATTGCTGGGCAAACCGGAAAAAGCCTACATCTCGCGTTATGCCTTGGGCCCGCGATTATCACAAGTTGATCCGTAAACGCGTTCAACAACTGGCGGACAGGATTCAGTCCGAAATCGGCCCGTTCGGCTTCCGCGCCTTCGTCGACAGCGCCCCGTGCTGGAAAAAGCCATCGCCGAGCAGGCGGGGCTGGGCTGGATCGGCAAGAACACTCTGGTGCTCAATCGCAAGGCCGGCAGTTATTTCTTTCTCAGCGAACTGTTCGTCGATCTGCCGTTGCCGGTGGATGAACCGCACAGCACCGAACATTGCGGCCGCTGCACCGCATGCCTCGACATCTTGCCCGACCAACGCCTTCGTCGGCCCGTATGTGCTGGACGCCCGACGCTGCATTTCTTACCTGACCATCGAGTTGAAAACTGCCATTCCCGAAGACCTGCGACCGCTGATCGGCAATCGCGTGTTTGGCTGTGATGACTGTCAGATCGTCTGCCCGTGGAACCGCTTCGCCAAGCCCTCCAGGGGAAAGCGATTTCAAGCCACGGCACACCTCGACAATGCCGAACTGGCAGAACTGTTTTTGTGGGATGAAGAGAAGTTTTTGAGCAGCACAGAAGGATCGCCATTGCGGCGTGCCGGGTATGAGCGCTGGTTAAGGAATCTGGCGGTGGGGCTGGGCAACGCGCCTTCAACGATTCCGGTGCTGGAAGCGTTGAAGGCGCGTCGGGATTATCCGTCAGAGCTGGTCAGGGAGCATGTGGAGTGGGCGCTGGAGCGGCACTCCAGACCTTCAAACCCATAAGGATAAGCCTAGTGCTACCTGCGCGATGTATCAACGAGATTATAGTTTTGTTTCAACATCGTGTTGGTCTCCCCGTCGGACAAATGGCCGCCCGCCCGCAAGACTTTGCAAACTCTATTCTTACTGTCCTCTAAAAGGTAAATACGCTCCCCACGTCCTTTCGTACTCGCAAAAAACACATGCGACACTTTTTTGTGACTGGCGACTGGTCTGTATTCCTCGTACAGCATCCCGTTCTCCGCGGCTGCCTGGCTGGCGGATTTATTGCTTTCCACGCTTTTGTAGAACCGTTCAGCCATTTCCTCCCTGGCGTCAGTGGAGATATAGCTTTTCCTGGCTTATGCAATTGCCAAGGTTCAACCTCCGCTTCCTTCAAGGGCGCCTTGGCTCTTTTGGCCGCAGCCTTGGCACCTTTTCCACCTTTCATTAATGCTGTGCCGCTTTGGCTGCGTCCCTTGCCAGTGTTACTGAGACCTTTGTGAGAGGCTGTAAGTATCGTACCGACAGCTTTCACACCAGCTTTTGCAACCCCCGCCAAACCTGCACCGAGCGAAGCCAGCCAAGACCGAAACTGATCCAGCCCAGTATCTCGCCTGCTTGAGAACCCGGGTGCCACCTCATTGACCACCTCACTGGCAATACCCGCCAAGCCTGAGGCAACTGCCAGTCCCAATGCCGCCGCTGCCAATGGCGTTGCCGCGCCCATCGTCAGCACGCTGGCAACAACCCCGAGAATGCCGGCCCCAATGCTCAGGATCGATTGCCAGGATATATGCCCGGTAGGATCGACACGATTGACAGGTCGCCCAGACAATAACTGTAGGCATTCAATCCGCCCGCACCGAACGGACTCATGCTGTCGGGGGCGAGAAACGCATCAGTGTCGGACTGTAGGCTCTGTAACCGTTACCCAGAAGATACAGCCCGTCACCGGATCCAGCTGCTCGCCGTTGAACCCGCCAGACTGAACAAACCACCTTCGGCTGGACGATGCCCGTAAGGGCTGTAGGCGCAATCGGTGAGCTGTTCCTTGCCCAGTGTTGCCAGCACACTTTGCTGCTGATCGGTGCCGAACAGCTGCGTACCGGCGTTCAAACCGAGTTGCTGTTGCCCCACAAGCGCGCCACCGTGACGCACAATGCTGGATGAATTTTCACCGTTCACCTCATTGGCGACCCGACCCGCGCGGTAGTATCGCTGCGCAGTTGCCTTATCGGGTTGCGACAGTTCAACCAGATCGTCGAAACCGTCCGTAATGGTAGCCGCGAATTGAACTGATCCCCCTGCGCTGGTCAACTGCTCAAGACGTCCGAATGCGTCGTAGGCCAGAGTTCGCGCCTGGTCATCCTTGATCATCCTGCCATTGGCGTCGTATTCCAGCGTCACTGCGGGCGGATAGTCGGCATGAGAATGCTTGACTGCACTGAGTTGTACAGGATCGGGATTGTCATAACTGAAGGTGGTCAGATTCACGCCCAGGGGGAACTTGGTCTGTACGGTAAGAATGTTATCCAGCGCATCGAAGGTGAACGTCTGCTGGAGAATTTCCTTGCCATACGGATCGCGGGGCTTTTGGGTGCCGGCACAGTCGTACTGGATCAGACGCCCGCGCACATCGTAGGTGATTTGTTCATCACGCAAAATTTGCGTGCCACGCCTGGACACTTTCTGCGCGAGTTTGCCGGCAAGCGTATAAGTCGATTCCAGCGTCTGGTCAGGCTGCCCCTTGATCTCGAATGTACGGCGGATTTCACGACCGATATCGTCATAGGCCAAACCGGGTGATTAATTGCCGCTTGATCGACGTTTCTTCGGCTTTTGTCCAGTCCAGCATTCCCGTCTGGGTGTCGTAATGGAATTCGGTTTTCAGCGTGCCCTGCGAGGTCGATAGCAGGCGGCCATACTGATCGTATTCGGAGGTGCTTTCCGCTCCGAGTACATCGACATGGGTGATGGGTCGCCCCTGCAGGGACCAGGTACTGGAAGTTGCTCTCGTGATCGCGCCATGGTCGTTGTTTCTGACTTGAGGCGTCCGGAGGGGTAATAGGTAAAACTGCGCTCCCTGCCATTTTCCTTACAGGTCAAGGGATTGCCACTGACGGGTCATAAGTCATGGTCGTGACCAGTTCCCCTGCCTTGCGCTCGGTCAGCACCCCCCCCAAATCGCGCAAATATGTGAATTCGGTTTTTTACCGTCAGCACTCTTGTGCCACTGTGGCTGAGTGAAGCCCGCTCATAACCCGCCTCGGACTTTCGTCCGCCCACGGTACTTTGTATCAAACGATCCAGACCATCATAGCTTGCTGACCCAGCACTTTATCACCGACCTTGATACTGATCGGTAGACCTTCATCGCTATGTTCGGCGTAATCGGTCACCACCACACTGGCGTCTGGCAGGACAGTTCGAATTATCCGGTCAAAAACGTCGTACTCATATCGAGTGGTATTGCCGACAGGATCTGTTTCGCTGGTTGTGCGCCCGAACCCGTCATAGGTGTAAACGGGTTTTGCCGAGACTCTTGTTCTTCAGATTGAAGCTTTCGACGGTGAGCGGTTTACCGAAGTCATTGACGAGGGTGAGTGTTTTGCCCATCCCCTGGAGCCAATTGGTTTGCTGGCGAAGGACCGGATCGATCTCGCTGTGTTCGACACGCCCATCAGCATGCAGCGTCTTGCTGACCTGGCCCCAGGAATCGAATTCGTAGCGGGTGCTGACCGGACAAGGCTTGCCATCACGCCAATCGGTCAGCGTCTCTTGCACCTTGTGACCGACCGAATCGTGCAGGGCAGAATAAAGCGTGCGAGTCGAGATAAGCCCGTCCTTGTCAGATGGTCACAGTCCTTTTCCTGAATGGTGATCACCCGCTGCAGACCGTCATAGGAGATTTTTTGCTCGCCTCCGACAGGATCGGTGGTCACCATGGTAGCCGGTTGCTGCTTGCTGGCAGCAAGATAAACCCACCGCGTAGCAGCCATATAAGGAGTGCCGGAAGCAACCGTTTTGCACACGACCCGGCCCGATTGCGTCGTATTCATGTTCGATGTGTACGCCATCGACACCGACTTCAGACGTCTGTAATCGGTCAACGTCGAGAGCACTTTCTCACTGGTCTGCACCACACCGTCAAATCCGCGTGTGCTGGACTTGACCCGCAACCTGTCACCCTCAAGTTCATAGGAGAATTCGGTCGAGGTTTTTTTATCATTCAGGATGACACTTTGCTCTTTTGTGGCCCCGTGTCTGAGCGGGTCCTTTGGCGAGTTCAGATAACTGCGTTCAGTTTTCGAACGCAAGACCTCAACACCGTCCACAACTTCGAAAAAACGTTCCCCAACCGGTAATACGCAGGCGAACTCCGCGCCTTCCAGTGCAGGATGCAAGGCATGGTCGTAGTACGTGACTGTCGAGGCGCCACCCGCCGCGGCAGCGCTGACCGTCGTCTTTTTCGGGAACCTGGAGAAACCCAGCGGATCCTCCGGGCAATTATCTCCACCGCTTACCGGATAATATTCCGTCAAAGTCATCACGCCACTTGGCTCAATGTGCTTGAGCAAGTTGCCTTCGTGATCGAACTCGGTGACGGTGGTTTCTATGCGCTGCCGTTGGGTGCGCCGATCGAGGTGAGTCACCGTATGGACTTTCGGCATGCGGAACTGAGCCAACTGCTCATTGAAAGGCTTGGTGACGGAACAGTGATACTCCGTGGCGATTGCGATCTGGGCGTCGCCACAGGTTGTAACCTCAGCCACCAACAGATGGAACTTGTTGTAAGTGCGTTTAATCCAGGTGTGTACTCGGCCGTTTACCAACAACTGCTCGTCCGAGGTGTAGACATAGTTGCCGGGGGCCAGATAGAGCGGGTCCAGGTCATTATCCTTGACCGGGAGAAGGCCCTGTCCAAGGAAGTTATGATCGGAGTACGCGTAGCTCTTGCAGAGCCTGGGTTGACCGCGCCCAGGGTAGATATCGTGAGCGATAACATACGGCAGTGTCTGTTCTACGCCATTCACGAAGCTATGACCCTGGCGCTTGTAGCGAATGATTTCTACACCACGCAATGGATTGACGACGCGGTGCAAATAGCTGGCCTCATCGATAACTTCATATTCCAGCTCCCAACCCTTACCAACCGGAAGCTCGATCGCCGTTACCCGAGCGTTCTTCAAATCAACTTGTAGGCGGAACTGGATGAGGTATCAGGATGCCGGGTCAATATAACCTGGCCTGCATTGCGTGTGATTCTCAACAGGCATCGTTTGGCGTCACTGACTTCGCTCAACCTGGGGAACTGGTTGAACAACTCGTACTTCAACGAGATGCTTACACCGTTCGCGGCGATCATTTTTCCGCCACCGCGACTTGAGTGCCAGGAAGAATTTTTAGCAGCTCACGCCGACCATCCTTGTATTGAACTTCATAGCACCCTGCTCCAGTGACTGACACCTTTGCCGTTTTGCAGTTTCATTTCCTTGAACTTCAGACCGGTAGACGTCTCGACAGCCTTGTACGCTCACCATTCGACAATGTCATGACTTTGCTGCGCACGTCGTAATTTGTCAGGGTCAACGACCAGCCAATGCCAAAACCGGAGTCCGCCTGATTGAGCGGATTGAAGCCCATCGAAAGTTCCAGTTCAGGACCATTGAGATCCGCCGACTGCAACTTTCCCAACGAGAAAGAGCACGTGTACATGCCGGTGCGCGGATCAACGCCCCCGGAAACAAATTCACCGAAGTTAAAAGCGTTTGAATGAACAGCGGAAGATGAATTACTTTCCATGAAAAAAAATCTCCTTTATTCCAGATGCGTATAGGGACCAACAGGTGGGCCAGCTAAAACCCGCTGACCGCATCGCAAGATCAGATAGCCTGTTTCATTGGCCGCTTGGAATCACTCAGAACAAAAACGAGTTGCTTTTTATCACCTTCTATACAGAGCCTGTGTTCCGTACCAAATTCATCAATCACAGCAAACTCGAATGCAGCATCGCTTTGTCGCCACGCTTGCAGTTCCGTGGAGGTATATTGAATAAACGTCAACTGTCCGGGCACGTCGTTAATCGACACGCTCTGCGGCCCAAGGGGACTGCGAAAGAATGCTTTCAACCGTAGACGGGTGCCATATAGCCATAAAAATTCCTGTGCTTATACCACTCTCCACGAATATTTCCGGACACATAGACCCGTACCGCATCTTGGGAATCATAAGGATGGAGTTTGACCTCGCTGCTGTACCAGTCAAGCAGGTGAATCTGTCTGCCCTCCGAATGCAGTCCTATATGAAAACATTGAAACCAGTCGCCAAATACCTCCTCTTTTTCACCATATTCGC
>JASFAW010000009.1:43213249-43297964 GCA_030737815.1 Allium fistulosum | reverse complement strand
AGTTCGGCACGCTCAAGTACCCGGCCAGATTTACCCACTTCGACTGGGTCAACCCGCAAGCGCCCAAGGGCGGTACGTTGCGGGTGATGGCGTTTGGCACCTTCGATACGCTCAACCCCTACACGTTCAAGGGCACCAGCCCGGTCACCACGGCGAATTTCCTGCAATACGGCATCAACGAGCTGAACGAGCCGCTGATGGTCGGCACCGGGCAATACGCGCCGTCCGGTGACGAACCGGCGTCCAGTTACGGTTTGATCGCCCAATCGGTGGAGTACAGCGAAGATCGCAGCTGGGTAGTGTTCAACCTGCGCCCGCAAGCGCGCTTCCACGACGGCACGCCGATCACCGCTTACGACGTGGCGTTCTCCTACCGTTTGCTGCTCAAGGAGGGTCATCCGCTGTACCGCACCGCCCTGCAGGAAGTGCTGCGTGTCGACATCCTCAACCCGCAGCGCATCCGGTTTGTGCTCAAGCGCAGCGGCAATCCGTTGCTGATCCTGCGTCTGGGCGAGTTGCCGGTGCTGCCCCAGCATTACTGGAAGGGCCGCGACTTCAAGGCCACGACCTTCGAGCCGCCGCTGGGCAGCGGGCCGTACCGCATCACCTCGGTCACACCGGGCCGGCAGTTGATTTTCGAGCGGGTCAAGGACTACTGGGGCAAGGACCTGCCAGTCAATCGCGGCAAATACAACTTCGATCGCATGGAAGTCGAGTTCTACCGCGACAGCGATGTGGCCTTCGAAGCGTTCAAGGCCGGCGAGTTCGACATCTATATCGAGCATCAGGCCAAAAACTGGGCCAACGGCTACAACTTCCCGGCGATCCGTCGCGGTGACGTGTTCAAGGCACAGATCCCGCACCAGATCCCGACCCAGAGCCAGGGTCTGTTCATGAACACCCGGCGCGCGACCTTCGCTGACGTCAAGACCCGCGAAGCGCTGGGCCTGATGTTCGACTTCGAATGGACCAACCGCGCGCTGTTCAGCGACGCCTACAAGCGCACCACCAGTTATTACCCCCAACAGCGAATTCAGCGCCGTCGGCCTGCCGGTCGGCCATGAATGGCTGATGCTCAAGCCGTACAAGGATCAACTGCCGGCGCGGCTGTTCACCGAGCCGTTCACGCCTGCCGCAGACCGACGGCCGCGGCATCCCCCGGGAAACCCTGCGCAAAGCCCTGGCGTTGCTGGCCGAGGCCGGCTGGAAGCTCAACGGCCAGCGCCTGCAGAACGCCGCCGGCCAACCGCTGCGCTTCGAGCTAATGCTGGTCAATCCCAGCCTGGAGCGTCTCTATCAGCCGTACATCGAGAACCTCAACAGCATCGGCATCGAGGCGCGCCTGCGCACCGTCGATCGCGCGCAGTACAAACAGCGCCTCGATCAATTTGATTTCGACATGATCTCGATGACGCTAGGCCAGACCTTAAGCCCGGCCTGGAACAATGGCAGTACTTCCACTCCAGCCAGGTAAACGTCAAGGGCAGCAAGAATTACGCGGGCATCGCCAATCCGGTGGTCGATCATCTGCTTGAACACTTGCTCGCCGCGCAAACCCGCGACGAACAAGTCGCCGCCGGCAAGGCGCTGGACCGCGTGCTGCTCTGGCAGCACTACAGCATTCCCAACTGGTACCTCAATTATCACCGTCTGGCGTACCGCAACCGGTTCGCCTTCGTCACCACGCCGCCCTACACCCTGGGCCTGAGCGCGTGGTGGCTGAAATCTTCGGAGAAAGATCGATGAAGCCTATCCGCGCCCTGCTTGTGCAGGCCAGCGGTCTGCTGTTCGCCGGGCTGGCTTGTGCCGCCCCCGCAACACGCCGTGACCCTGTACAACGAGCCGCCGAAATACCCCGCCGACTTCAAGCACTTTGATTACGTGAACCCCGACGCGCCCAAGGGCGGAATCTTCCGCCAGGCGGGCTTCGGCGGTTTCGACAGCCTCAACCCGTTCATCAGCAAAGGCGTGCCGGCGGACGATATCGGCCTGATCTACGACACCCTGGCCAAACAGGGCCTCGACGAGCCGTTCACCGAATACGGGCTGATCGCCAGCAAGATCGAAAAAGCCCCGGGACAACTAGCTGGGTGCGCTTTTACCTGCGTCCCGAAGCGAAGTTTCACGACGGCCACCCGGTACGGGCCGACGATGTGGTGTTCAGCTTCCAGACCCTGACCAAGGAAGGCGCGCCGATGTATCGCGGTTACTATGCCGACGTTGAGGAGGTAATCGCCGAAGATCCGCTCAAGGTGCTGTTCAAGTTCAAGCACACCAACAACCGCGAACTGCCGCTGATCCTCGGTCAGTTGCCCGTGCTGCCGAAACACTGGTGGGCCGAGCGTGATTTCAACAAGGGCAACCTGGAAATCCCGTTGGGCAGCGGCCCGTACAAGGTCACCGAAGTGAAGGCCGGACGCTCGGTGCGTTACGAGCGGGTCAAGGACTACTGGGGCAAGGATTTGCCGGTCAATCGCGGTTTCTACAACTTCGACGTGATGACCACCGACTACTACCGCGGACAACACCGTCGCGCTGGAAGCGTTGAAGGCCGGGCAATTCGACTATTGGCTGGAAATGGCCGCGAAAAACTGGGCCAATGCCTACAACGTGCCAGCAGTGACCGAAGGACGGCTGATCAAGGAACAGATTGCCAACAGCAACCCGACCGGCATGCAGGGCTTCGTCTTCAATCTGCGCCGTCCGGTGTTTCAGGACGTTCGGGTACGCCAGGCCCTCGGCCTGCTGTTCGACTTCGAATGGACCAACAAGCAACTGTTCAACGGCGCTTATGCGCGCACCCGCAGTTACTTCGAAAACTCGGAAATGGCCGCCACCGGCCTGCCGGATGCAGAACAGGTGGCAATCCTCGACCCGTTCCGCAGCCAGCTGCCGGCGCAGGTGTTCAGCGAAGCCTTCGAGAATCCGAAAACCGACGCCAGCGGCATGATCCGCACGCAACAGCGCGAGGCGTATCAGCTGCTGCAAGAGGCCGGCTGGAAAATCGTCGACGACAAAATGGTCGACGCCACTGGCAAACCGGTAGCCATCGAATTCCTGCTGGCGCAAACCGAATTCGAGCGCGTGCTGTTGCCGTTCAAGCGCAACCTCAGCGATCTGGGCATCGATCTGGTAATCCGCCGTGTCGACGTCTCGCAATACGTCAATCGCGTGCGTTCGCGGGATTTCGACATGATCGTCGGCAGCTTCCCGCAGTCCAACTCGCCGGGTAACGAACAGCGCGAGTTCTGGATGAGCGCCGCCGCCGACAAGTCCAGCAGCCGCAATTCGATGGGCCTCAAGGACCCGGTGGTCGACCATCTGGTGGAAAACCTGATCAACGCCGACTCGCGCAAAAGCCTGGTGGCCCACGCCCGCGCTCTGGACCGTGTGCTGCAATGGGGCTACTACGTGATCCCGAACTGGCACATCAAGACCTGGCGCGTGGCGTACTGGAACCACATCGGCCACCCGAAAGTCTCCCCCAAGTACGACATCGGCATTAACACCTGGTGGGTCAAACCCGATGCGAAACCTGCGGTAGAAGTCGAAACCCAACTGCAAGCCGACCCTGTGGGCACGGAGTAATCAGATGCTGGCGTACATTTTTCGGCGACTGCTGCTGATCATCCCGACCCTGTTCGGCATTCTGCTGATCAACTTCGTGATCATCCAGGCCGCGCCCGGCGGGCCGGTGGAACAGATGATCGCCAAGCTCGAAGGTTTCGAAGGCGCCACCAGCCGCATCGCCGGCGGCGGTGCCGAGGTGTCGGTGGCCGGCTCCTCCTATCGTGGTGCGCAGGGGCCTGGACCCGGCGCTGATCAAGGAAATCGAGAAGATGTACGGGTTCGACAAATCGGCCCCGGAACGTCTGTGGATCATGGTCAAGAACTACGCCCGGCTGGATTTCGGCGACAGTTTCTTCCGCGACGCCAAGGTCATCGACCTGATCAAGGAAAAGATGCCGGTGTCGATCTCCCTCGGGCTGTGGAGCACGCTGATCATGTACCTGGTGTCGATCCCGCTGGGGATCGCCAAGGCCACGCGGCACGGCAGCCATTTCGACGTCTGGACCAGTTCGGCGATCATCGTCGGCTATGCGATTCCGGCGTTCCTGTTTGCGATTTTGCTGATCGTGGTGTTTGCCGGCGGCAGCTATCTGGACTGGTTTCCTTTACGCGGACTGACCTCGAACAACTTCGATGAATTGAGCCTGGGCGGCAAGATCCTCGATTACTTCTGGCACCTGGCGTTGCCGGTAACCGCGCTGGTGATCGGCAACTTCGCGACCATGACCCTGCTGACCAAAAACAGCTTCCTCGACGAAATCAACAAGCAGTACGTGGTCACCGCCAAGGCCAAGGGCCTGACCCGCCACCGCGTGCTCTATGGCCATGTGTTCCGCAATGCGATGCTGCTGGTGATCGCCGGGTTCCCGTCGGCGTTCATCGGCATCTTCTTCACAGGTTCTCTGCTGGTGGAAGTGATTTTCTCCCTCGACGGCCTCGGCCTGATGAGTTTCGAAGCGGCGATCAACCGCGATTACCCGGTGGTGTTCGGCACCCTGTTCATCTTCACCCTGCTGGGGCTGGTGGTGAAACTGATCGGCGACCTCACTTACACCCTGGTCGATCCGCGCATCGACTTTGCCAGCCGGGAGCATTGAGATGAACCTGTCCCCTCTCAACCGCCGGCGCTTCGAACTGTTCAAGGCCAACAAGCGTGGCTGGTGGTCGCTGTGGCTGTTTTTGATCCTGTTCGGCCTGAGCCTCGGCGCCGAACTGATCGCCAACGACAAGCCGCTGGTGGTGCACTACGACAACAACTGGTACTTCCCGGCGATCAAGCGCTACCCCGGAAACCACCTTCGGCGGCGAATTCCCACTGGAAGCCAACTACAAGAGCCCGTACATCCGCGAACTGCTCAAGGCCAAGGATGCGTGGGTGCTGTGGGCGCCGATTCCGTTCAGCTACCAGAGCATCAACTACGACCTGAAAGTCCCGGCTCCCGCCCCGCCGTCGGCGGACAACCTGCTGGGCACCGACGATCAGGGCCGCGATGTGCTGGCGCGAGTGATCTACGGTTTCCGGGTCTCGGTGCTGTTCGCCCTGACCCTGACCGTGCTCAGCTCGATCATCGGCGTGATCGCCGGCGCCTTGCAGGGCTTCTATGGCGGCTGGGTCGATCTGGCCGGCCAGCGCTTTCTGGAGATCTGGTCCGGTTTGCCGGTGCTGTACCTGCTGATCATCCTCGCCAGTTTCGTCCAGCCAAACTTCTGGTGGCTGCTGGGAATCATGCTGCTGTTCTCGTGGATGAGCCTGGTGGACGTGGTGCGCGCCGAGTTTCTGCGTGGACGCAACCTCGAATACGTACGCGCGGCAAGAGCGCTGGGCATGCAGAACGGCGCGATCATGTTCCGCCACATCCTGCCCAACGCGATGGTTTCGACCATGACCTTCATGCCCTTCATCCTGACCGGCGCCATCGGCACCCTCACCGCCCTGGACTTCCTCGGTTTCGGCTTGCCGGCCGGCAGTCCGTCACTGGGTGAACTGGTGGCCCAGGGCAAATCCAACCTGCAGGCGCCGTGGCTGGGCATGAGCGCGTTTGCGGTATTGGCGCTGATGTTGAGTTTGCTGGTGTTCATCGGCGAGTCCGCTCGCGATGCCTTCGACCCGAGGAAGTGACATGAATCAGGACAATCTGATCGAAATCCGCGACCTGGCCGTCGAATTCGGCATCGGTGATCGCGTGCAACGGGTGGTGGAAGGCGTGAGTTTCGACATCAAGCGCGGCGAAACCCTGGCGCTGGTCGGCGAAAGCGGCTCGGGCAAGTCGGTGACGGCGCATTCGATCCTGCGCCTGCTGCCCTACCCGCTGGCGCGGCATCCGGCCGGCAGCATCAATTATTCCGGGCAGAACCTACTGGAACTGGGCGAAAAGACCATCCGTCACATTCGCGGCAACCGGATCGCAATGATCTTTCAGGAGCCGATGACCTCGCTCAACCCGCTGCACTCGATCGAGAAGCAGATCAACGAGGTGCTGGGCATCCACAAGGGGCTGACCGGCAAGGTCGCGACCAAGCGTACGCTGGAGTTGCTGGAGATGGTCGGCATCCCCGAGCCGCACAAGCGCCTCAAGGCCCTGCCCCACGAATTGTCCGGCGGCCAGCGCCAGCGGGTGATGATCGCCATGGCCCTGGCCAACGAGCCGGAGCTGCTGATTGCCGACGAACCGACCACTGCGCTGGACGTGACCGTTCAGCTGAAAATCCTCGATCTGCTCAAGGAATTGCAGGCCCGATTGGGCATGGCGCTGCTACTGATCAGTCACGATTTGAACCTCGTGCGAAGAATTGCGCATCGTGTATGTGTCATGCAGCGCGGTTGCATCGTCGAACAGGCATCGTGCGAAGAGCTGTTCCGTTCGCCGCAGCATCCGTACACTCGGGAACTGCTTGGCGCGGAGCCCAGCGGAGGCCCGGCGAGCAATAAAATCGGGGCGCCGCTGCTTGAAGTCGAGGATCTGAAAGTCTGGTTCCCGATCAAGAAAGGCCTGCTCAAGCGCACGGTGGATCACGTCAAGGCAGTGGACGGCATCAATTTCAGCCTGCCCCAGGGTCAGACCCTGGGGATTGTGGGGGAAAGCGGTTCCGGCAAATCCACCCTTGGCCTGGCGATCCTGCGATTGATCGGCAGCCAGGGCGGGATCCGTTTTGAAGGCAAGCAGCTAGACTGCCTGACGCAGAGCGAAGTCCGGCCGTTGCGCCGGGAGATGCAGGTGGTGTTTCAGGATCCGTTTGGCAGCCTGAGCCCGCGAATGTGCGTGAATGACATCGTTGGCGAAGGCCTGCGGATCCACAAGATGGGCACCGCCGCCGAGCAGGAAGCGGCGATTATTGCGGCATTGAAGGAGGTAGGTCTGGATCCGGAAACCCGGCACCGCTACCACCCACGAATTTTCCGGTGGGCAACGGCAGCGGATCGCCATAGCCCGAGCCCTTGTGCTCAAACCGGCGCTGATCCTGCTGGACGAGCCGACTTCGGCCCTCGACCGGACGGTGCAGCGGCAAGTGGTGGAGCTGTTGCGTTCACTGCAAGCCAAGTACAACCTGACGTATTTGTTCATCAGCCATGACCTGGCTGTTGTGAAAGCGCTGAGCCACCAGCTGATGGTGGTCAAGCATGGCCAAGTGGTCGAACAGGGAGACGCGCAAAGTATCTTTGCCGCCCCCCAACATCCGTATACACAGCAGTTGCTGGAGGCCGCTTTCCTGGCACCAGCCACTGCGCAATAACCTGAAAGAGGAGCAACACATGGGTTTTCTCGCCGGTATGAAAGAGGAGCAACACATGGGTTTTCTCGCCGGTAAGCGCGTACTGATCGTCGGTGTCGCCAGCAAGCTGTCACATCGCATCCGGCATCGGCTGCCCGCCATGCATCGCGAGGGCGCTGAGCTTGCCTTCACTTATCAGAACGACAAACTGAAAGGTCGCGTAGAAGAGTTCGCACAGGGCTGGGGCTCGAGCCCTGAGCTGTGCTTCCCGTGCGACGTGGCCAGCGATGAAGAAATCGCCAAGGTCTTCGAAGAACTGAGCAAGAAGTGGGACGGCCTGGACTGCATCGTGCACTCCGTGGGCTTCGCCCGGGCGACCAACTGGACGGCGACTTCACCGAAGCCACCACCCGTGAAGGCTTCCGCATCGCTCACGACATCAGCGCCTACAGCTTCGTGGCCCTGGCCAAAGCCGGTCGCGAAATGATGAAAGCCGCAACGGCAGCCTGCTGACCTGTCCTACTGGGCGCCGAGCGCACCATGCCGAACTACAACGTGATGGGCATGGCCAAGGCTTCGCTGGAAGCCGGCGTGCGTTACCTGGCCGGTTCCCTGGGCCCGGACGGCACCCGCGTCAACTGCGTATCGGCCGGCCCGATCCGCACCCTGCCGCTTCCGGCATCAAGAACTTCCGCAAGATGCTGGCCGCCAACGAAGCGCAAACCCCACTGCGCCGCAACGTCACCATCGAAGAAGTCGGCAACGCCGGCGCCTTCCTGTGCTCCGACCTGGCGTCGGGCATCAGCGGTGAAATCATGTACGTGGACGGCGGCTTCAAACACCACCCGCCATGGGCAACATCGAAGAGTAATCTTCGCGCTGCCGATAAAAAGCCCGCCTATTCAGGCGGGCTTTTTCATGCCTGCGATTTCGTTAACATCGTCTTTTTCTGTGGAGCCAGCCTGCTGGCGAATGCGGTTTGTCAGTCCACGCCCCCGTGCGCCGGATACCGTCATCGCGAACAGGCCGCCCCCACAATTGAAAAGCACAGCGCTAGACGCAGCTCACCCCAACCGTTGATAGAGATCGCGCCTATGTCACTCAGCCCTTTCATCTGGCCATTCCGGTGTACGACCTCGCGCTGCCCGGCATTTCTACCGTGAAGTGTCGGTCTCGAGAAGGTCGATCCAGCGATCACTGGTCGATTTCAATTTCTTCGGCCATCAACTGGTAATTCACCTGGCACCGAAGAACGCATCGCAGGAAGCCGCTCACACCAACGCCGTGGACGGGCATGACGTGCCATGTTGCCGCATTTGGTGTGGTGCTGGGTATGGAGGAATGGCATGCGCTGGCCGAGCGCTTGAAGTCACTGGGCACACGGTTCGTGATCGAGCCGGGGATTCGGTTCAGGGACTGGTGGGAGAACAGGCGACGATGTTCCTGTTTGACCCGTGTGGCAATGCCCTGGAGTTCAAGGCGTTCAAGGACATCAGGCAGTTGTTTTGCCAAGTGACTTGTGGTGCCTTCACTGGCGCCATCGCCAGCAGGCTGGCTCCCACAGGGAATGCATTTCAAATTGTGGGAGCCAGCCTGCTGGCGATAAGGCCAGAATTAACAGCGCTTCAGGGCCTGCTTGTGCTCATACATCGCTGCATCCGCATCCGCCAACAGCTTATCCACGTGTCATGGCGCTGCGGGTTGTATTCGATCTGGCCGACACTGAAGCGAATCGCGTAACCGCGGTGCAACGTGGCATTACGCTCTTCGAGGATTTCCTTGAGCCGCGCCATGATCGCCGTCGTTTCGACATGGCTTGAGCCGGTCAGCAACGCCACGAATTCATCGCCGCCTAACCGTCCCACCACATCGCTCTCGCGAAAGGCGATGCGTAAAACATCGGCGAAGGTCTTGAGCGCACTGTCGCCCTCGGCATGGCCGTAGAGGTCGTTGATCTGCTTGAAGTCATTGAGGTCAAAAACAGCAGCGTCGCCGGTTTTTCCAGCCGTGCGCAGGCATCCAGCGCGTGCTGGGCGAGCATCTTGAAGCCGCGACGGTTGGACAGCAGCGTCAGCTCGTCCATGCTCGCCATCTGCACGGCCATCAGTTCCTGCTCGGCCATGCCGGCCAGATCGCGCAACAGGGCGCGCTCCTCGTCGTCGAGATCGCGGGGTTTGGTGTCGATCAGGCACAAGGTGCCCATCTTGTTGCCGCTGGGTACGGTCAGCGGATAACCGGCGTAGAACCGGATGTTCGGCTCCCCCGGTAACCAAAGGGTTGTCGTGGAAACGCTCGTCCTCTCGGGCGTCAGGTACCAGCTTGAGCTCGTCCTGAGAATCGCATGGCCACAGAATGAAACAGAGCGTGGCGTTTCGGTCGTGTCCAGACCCACGCAGGACTTGAACCATTGCCGCTCCTTATCCACCAGCGTGACCAGCGCGATCGGTACGTTGAACAGACGCTTGGCCAGTCGCGTCAGCCGGTCGAAACGCTCCTCCGGTGCGGTGTCGAGCAGCTTCAGATCCTGCAGCGCTTGAATACGCACAGCTTCATTGGCGGGTTTGCCGGGTACCAGCATCACACACTCCTTTGTCGTCAATGCAGTTGAGCGTAGCCCGAATCAGCGATGACTCAAACTTCTCATCCGCCGACCACCGGACACGGCCCGCCCGCATCGGCCCAGAGTTTGAACTGGGTCACGAAGATGTCGTGCGGCACCGGCACCGGCGCGCGCCCTGCTCCGGGATTCCAGCCCCAGAGCACCAGTTTGTCCTCGCTGACGTGATTGATCAGCGCGGCGAAGTCCCGGTCGCCGTTGCTGGCGCGGTCCTTGATCATCGCGCACAAGCGATCCGGCGGCAGACCGATCCAGGCCATTTTGTGCGCGGCCGGCGGCAGGCTCCAGTGCGGCGCCCCCGGCGGTGCATGGGGCCGTAACTGGCCGGCGGATTGCTTTCGGCGTGGCAAGTGGCACAGGGCAAACCGGCGGCGCCCTTGCCGTCCATTGCCGCGTACCACGTTCATCGCGTGGGGGATGCCGGCGTCGAACTGCAACGGCGAATCACCGGGAATGTGGCAGTTCTGCAGCGCGGGCTCTGGAAGACTTTCTGCACCGTGCCGAAAGCTTTCAAGGCTTCCTGATCGTCGGCAAACAGATCCGACGCGTAACCGCCCAGCCCAAGCAGAATCACCGTGCCAACAAACAGATGTCGTTTCATCTCACACCCCCGACATTTGCAGTGGCAGTTCCCGCACGCGCTGCCCGGTCAGGGCGAACACTGCGTTGGCCACCGCCGGCGCCGTGGGCGGCACACCCGCCTCGCCGATGCCGCCGGGCTTCTCGCTGCTGGGCACGATGTGCACCTCGACCAGCGGCATTTCATTGAGCCGCAACACCTGATAGTCGTGATAGTTGGACTGCACGACATGGCCGTCCTTGAGGGTCAGTTTGCTGTGCAGCGCCATGCCCAGAGCCGAAGGTGATACACGACTCCATCTGCGCCGCGATGCTCTGCGGGTTGACCGCAATTCCGCAGTCCACCGCGCACACCACCCGATGCACGCGGATCGCCAGATTGTCCTGGACACCTCGGCCACCTGAGCCACGTAACTGCCGAACGATTCATGCACCGCCACGCCCAGCGCATGGCCGTCCGGCAGCGGAGCTTTCCAGTTGGCCTTCTCCACCGCCAGGTTCAACACGCGAGATGCCGGGCGTGATCCTTGAGCAGCGTTCGTCGGTACTCCACCGGGTCCTTGCCCGCCGCCGTGGCCATTTCATCGATCAGCGACTCCATGACAACGCGGTGTGGCTATGCCCACCGAACGCAGCCACAGCACTTTGATCCGGTGGTCGGCGAATGCAGGTCGACCTGATGATGGGCCAGCCCTTGATGTACGGGCTGTCCGAAACGCCCTCGACCGAGGTCTGGTCGACACCGTTCTTGACCATGGTTTTCTCAAGCATGGTGCCGGCCATGATCGACTGCCCGACCAGCACGTGCTGCCAGGCCAGCGGCAGGCCGTCGGCGCCGAGGCCGATCTTCGCCTGATGCAGAAACATCGAGCGGTAGTAACCACCGCGAATATCGTCTTCACGCGACCAAACGGTTTTCACCGGCATCGCCGCAGCCTTGGCCACTTGCACCGCTTCGGCGACAAAGTCCGAGGTCGGATTGGCCCGCCGGCCGAAACCGCCGCCAAGGAATTCGGTGTGAATCTCCACCTGCTCCGCTTGAGCCCGGTGATCTTGCCGGCGACCATCTGATCCAGCGTCTGAAACTGGGTGCCAGTCCAGATCTCGCACTTGTCGGCGCTGATCTTCACCGTGCAGTTGAGCGGTTCCATCGGCGCATGGGCCAGGTACGGCACGCTGTATTCGACGTCGATTTTCTTCGCTGCCTTGCCGAAATTGCCCTTGGCATCGCCGGCCTGCGCCGCCGAGGTGCCCGGTGTAGCCGCCAGTTTGCGGAAACTCGCCAACAGCTTTTCACTGCTCAGATCAGCGTTCGGCCCCAGATCCCAATCGACCTTCAGCGCATCGCGACCGAGTTTCGCCGCCCAGTAATGCTCGGCGACCACCGCCACACCGGTCGGCACCTGCACCACTTTGTGCACGCCGGGAATCGCCAGGGCTTCTGCGCCCTCAAAGGATTTCACCGTGGCGCCGAACGCCGGCGCGCGCGCCACCATCGCGGTCATCAATCCGTCGAACTGCACGTCCATGCCGAATTTGGCGCGACCGGTGATTTTTTCCGGGGTGTCGAGGCGTTTGGTGGGTTTGCCGATGACTTTCCAGTCCTTGGCTTCTTTAAGGTAATCGACTTCGGATCCGGCACCGGCAGTTGACCGGCGGCGTCCGCCAGCTCGCCGTAGGTGGCGCGGTTATCGCCTGCAATCACCACGACCGGCTTCGGTGCGGATCGTCGACGGCGCCACGTTGAAGCGTTTGGCCGCCGCCTCGATCAGCATCTGCCGGGGCGGTGGCGCCGGCGAGCCGGTAACGGTCGAACTCCATCCAGGTTGAAGTGGAGCCGCCGGTAATCTGCATTCCGCCGAAACCGGGCATGCCGTAATCGGCCGCCGAGGCTGGCGAGGTGTTCGACGCGGATCTTCGACCAGTCGGCGTCCAGCTCTTCGGCGATCAACATGGTCAGGCCGGTCAGATGCCCTGGCCCATTTCCGAATGGCCAAGCAGTACGGTGACGCTGTTATCTGCCGCAATCCGCAGGAACGCGTTCGGCGCAAACACTTTGCCTTCATTCTCGGCGGCCATGGCAAAGCGGTTGCCGCCAGGCACCACGAACGCCACCACCAGACCACCGCCAAGCACGGCGCTGCCCTTGAGAAATCCGCGACGGGATACAGGACTGTTCATCGCTCACCTCCCCTCGCTCAGCCGATGTCGGCGGCGCGTTTGACCGCCGCGCGGATTCTTGGATAGGTGCCGCAGCGGCAGATGTTGCCGGAGAGCGCCTGATCGATATCGCTGTCGGTGGGTTTGGGAATTTTCGCCAGCAACGCGGCGGCGGACATGATCTGCCCGGACTGGCAGTATCCGCACTGCACCACGTCCAGTTCGGCCCAGGCCTGCTGCACCGGGTGCGAACCGTCGCTCGACAAACCTTCGATGGTCAGGATTTTCTGGCCATGGGCGACAGCCGTGGCCGGCGTGATACACGAGCGCAGCGGTGCGCCATCGACGTGCACGGTGCAGGCACCGCACTGGGCCATGCCGCAGCCGAATTTGGTACCTGTCAGGTGCGCGACATCGCGCAGGACCCAGAGCAACGGCATGTCCGCGGGGACATCGAGCTCCTGATCCTTGCCATTGATGTTCAAGGTCAGCATCGGGGACTTCCTCAGACTCACGGTGTTCTGAAGGGCGCTGCTACGGCCATCGTTGGCGGTCGCGCGCCTCGCTTATCCCTTTCAGCTAAGCGCATTTTGACCCGACGACCAGCCGCCGCGACCACCGGTCATCCGGCACCGTTCGGAAAATCATCGATCAGGGTGTCGTTTTTGCTCCTACAGTTGATACCGCTTGTCAACCGCAAGAACTGCCCTTTCACACTTTCCAGGAGTCGCGACATGGATTTGTCACAACGAAAGACGGCGTCGAAATCTTCTACAAGGACTGGGGGCCCAAGGACGCCCCGGTCATTCACTTCCACCACGGCTGGCGCTGAGCGGCGGACGACTGGGATGCGCAGATGCTGTTCTTCCTGGCGCAGGGATTCAGGGTCGTGGCCCATGATCGACGGGGCCACGGACGTTCGAGCCAGGTCTGGACGGCCACGACATGGATCACTACGCCGACGATGTGGCGGCGGTGGTCAATCATCTGGGGACGCAGAAAGCCGTGCATGTCGGCCACTCCACAGGTGGCGGCGAAGTGATTCACTACATCGCCCGGCACGGCGAGGATCGGTATCGAAAGCCGCGATCATCAGCGCCGTGCCGCCGCTGATGGTGAAAACCGAAAGCAGCCCCGGCGGCCTGCCCAAATCAGTGTTCGACGATCTTCAGGCGCAACTGGCAGCCAATCGTGCGCAGTTCTATCGCGACGTGCCCAGCGGGCCGTTCTACGGCTACAACCGCCCCGGCGCCAAGCCATCGGAAGGGATCATTGCGAACTGGTGGCGCCAAGGCATGATCGCAGCGCCAAGGCGCACTACGACGGCATCGTTGCCTTCTCCCAGACCGACTTCACCGCCGACCTGAAAAGCATCTCGATCCCGGTGCTGGTGATGCATGGCGACGACGACCAGATCGTGCCTTATGAAAATGCCGGCGTGCTGTCGGCGAAACTGCTGAAAACAGCACGCTGAAGATCTATCCAGGCTTCCCCCACGGGATGCCGACCACCGAGGCTGCGACGATCAACGCGGATTTGCTGGCGTTCATTCGCGGCTGATCATATCGGCCGGGGTCAGGCGCCCTGCCTGACCCCGGCTATTCTTCGGTTCGCCCCGTTCTCTCGCGATCGCGCACGTAATGTCTGGCCAATGGAAAGGCCGTAGCCACGACTCGCGACGCAGCGTCCACAGCTCGTACGTGGGCTGGAATTGATCCGGTGCATCCAGCGCACCCAGATTCACCTCGACTTCATCGCCACTGCGGCCGAACACCGACGAGCCACAACGCGGACAGAAATGTCGCCCCGCGTAGTCATGGGTCTCGCCGCTGATCGTCACCGCCGCCTCGGGAAAGATTGCCGACGCGGCAAACAGCGCGCCCTGGTGTTTGCGGCAGTCCAAGACAATGGCAAACGCCAACCCTGTAGGGTCGCCCTGACGCCTCGATCCGCACTTCGCCGCACAGACAACCGCCAGTCAATCGGTCCATGGACACCTCGCCTGAAAATGGAATATCCGGTGAGTGAAAATAGCAGCCCATTGGGGAACGCTTACAATCGTGGCCCATTAACACTATCCAGGCAGACCAGTCCTTTCATGGCGCTCGATCCTCTCACGATGCTCACCATTTTCCACCGCCTGGCCGCGGCGGCCGCCCTGTATCTGGCGGTCGAATGGCGCAGTATCCGCGAATCTTCCCTGCTGTTCTGGAGCGCCGGTTTCGCCACCATCACCGTCGGCTCGAGCCTGGCCCTGCTGCGCGTCAACGGTTATCCGCTGGTCGGCATCTGGTTCGCCAACGGCCTGCTCGTGGTTGCGCATTGGCTGTTTCTGCTGGGAGTCGCGCGTTTACCCAGCGGCGCTTGTCGCGGGCCTGGTACTTGATGTTCCTGCTCTGGCTGTCGTTGCTGCTGTTACCGGAAGATCCGTCGTGGTCGAAGATCATGCTGATGGCCAACTCGCTGCTGGTGGCCGCGCTGATGCTGCGGGCCAGCCTGTTGCTGCGCCCGCACGGCAAGTCATTGAGCGTCGGCGCGGTGCATTGCGTTATGTGTTGCTGATCCACGGCGCGTTCTATTTCACCAAGGCGATCATCGCGGTGATTCCGGGCACGCTGATCGATCTGGCGTCGCTGCGCGGCGAGATCATTCAGATTTCCCTGGTCGAAGGCGCAATGGCGATCATGCTGATCGCGCTGTCGATGACCGGCACCGAGCGCTATCGCCGGGAAAAGCAAATTGCCGAACTGGCCGCCCGAGACCCGCTGACCGCGCTGTACAAACCGCCGCGCCCTGGAAGTCCGCGCACCGCGTTTGCTCGCTGAAGTCTCCAGCGCCCGCCCCGGCGCGCTGCTGCTGATCGACATCGACAACTTCAAGCTGATCAACGACCTGTACGGCCACACCGCCGGCGACCGGCTGCTCATCGCCCTCAGCGAAATGATCCGCGCAGTACTGCCCAAAGGCGCACTGGCGGCGCGGTTGGGCGGTGACGAATTCGTGATGCTGCTGGGTGATGCGTCCACGCCCAGATCATGGATCTGGGCTGTGCGCTGCGTGAGCAGTTTCAGCAGATGACTTCCCAGACCTACACCACCCCGCAGGCCGTCACCCTGAGCATCGGCGCCAAGGTGTTCGATCAGCCGCCGGCCAGCCTCGCAGCGTTGATCGAACAGGGTGACAGCGCGCTCTATGAATCCAAGCGCGGCGGTCGCAACCGGATTCAAACTGCCGACTACACCTGACCTATCCTTGCCTGCATCCCGTGATCCCGGAGTCCGTCATGTCCTCGCCTGAATCCACCCTCCTCCAGAGCTGGCACCACAACGCCCGGGCCTGGACCGAAGCCGTGCGCAGCGGCGCCATCGAGAGTCGCCGGCAGGTCACCGATCAGGCCATTCTGCTGGCGGTGATGGGGCGTCAGCCGGAGCGCGTGCTCGATCTGGATGCGGCGAAGGCTGGCTGTTGCGGGCGCTGGCCGAGCGAGGGTTTGACGCAGTCGGCGTGGACGGTGATGCGACGCTGGTCGAGGCCGCGCGGGTGGCCGGTTCATCGCCCGTGCAGGTCGCCAGCTACGAAGATCTGGTTGAGGCGACAAGTCGACATTGGCCGCGATTACGACCTGATCTGCGCCAACTTTTCCCTGCTGCATCAGGACATCATTCCGCTGCTCGCGGCGATGAATGCCCTGCTCGTGCCGGGCGGTGCGCTGGTGATCCAGACGCTGCATCCGTGGTCGGTGGCTGCCGGTGATTATCAGGACGGCTGGCGGGAAGAAACCTTCGACGGGTTCAAAGGCCAGTGGCAGCCGATGCCATGGTATTTCCGCACCCTGTCCAGTTGGCTCAATGCGCTGGACATGGCGGTCTTCAGTTGACCGGCCTGCGCGAACCGCAGCATCCGCAAAGCCCGGTGCCGCAGTCATTGCTGATGATTGCCGAGCGTCGCGGCTAAAAAGCTACAGCCTCGGTTTGAGCAGGATCGCGGTGTAATGCCGCAAAACTGCGCGAACCCCGCGCACCAGAGCACCACCGACAGCCCCAGCCCCAGACTGGAAAACGGCACCAGCAAACACCCGGCAACCCGCCGCAATCAGCACCAGTGCAAAGCCCAATACCATGCCTTTCGAGGGCTGCAACAATCGGCCGGTATGCCCAAGGCTGACCCGCGCAATCATCGCCAGAATCAACCCGCCCACCCCGCCAACCGCCAGCGCATGGTCGCCAGGCTTTGCTGGCCGATCAAGCCCAGATGCCACAGCGCCATGGCCCAGGTTGCCAGCGCCATCCAGGCGTAAGCCAGATACAGCGACCACAGCAGCGGCACCCGCCACATCCCGCGATCATGCCAGCGATCAGCCGCCATCAACTGCAAACTGCCGGTCAGCACAAACAAGCCTGCCAGCCACAGCCGGGGTGAATCATGAGGCCTGCCGCAAAAGTGACTGCGGTCAGCAGGCTGCCGATCAACAGCAAGCGGGTTGGCAGTGGGTTGGCGGCCGGCGCCGGTGGACGGTTCAAGCCGCGCTGGATGAAGAACGGAATCACCCGCCCACCGATCACGGTCATCAGCGCTGCCACCAGCCACAAAGCGCCCAGAACACCCTGGCGTTGCAGGCCGGCGTCGTCGTTGTACAGGCCAATCAAAGTCAGCGCCTGACAACCCGCCATCAACCCGAGCACCAACACAATCGGATAGTTGTCGCGCTTGCGGGCGGCGACCAGATCCCGTCCCAGCATCACCGCCAGCAGCGGCAGAAAACCCCATTGCAGCGCCAGAATCAGCCGGTCGGCAACGGCAGCCACCAGGCCACACGCCCGAGTAGCCAGACCGACACCAGAGCGATCAACGGCTCGCCGCGCACGCCGGGAGTGCCGGTCCAGTTGGGCACCGCCGTCAGCAGAAACCCGGCAACGATCGCCGATGCGAATCCGAACGGCATCTCATGCCGATGCCATGCAAGCATGCCGCCCGCCGGTTGCAGATCGAACCAATGGTCGTAAAGCCACAGGCCCCAGATCAGGATCGCCAGCGCGGCGAAATCCGGACCCGGCCAGAAACAGCGGCCGAAAGCCCAAGCTGAACAGCGGTGCATCGGCGAGTCTGCGCATGTTCAAGCCACCACGGCGGCGTGATGCTGACCCAGGCCGATATTGCGACAGGAGCCGCATCACGTAGCCGATTTTCAGCAGCGTCGGGCCGATGATGGTCATCGCATGCATCACCACCAGCAGCGCAATCGGCATGTGGCCCTGATACAGATAAGCGCCGTAGATTCGGCCAGCAACATGACCAGAACCGGCGACGAGCACTTTGCTCGACAGGTGCAGAACGTTCAGCGGATTCTCGAAGAAAGTGAACATGTTTCGTACTCCTGAGCGGATCAATTTGTACGATTGATATATCAACTCTTGTGCCAGATTTTTTATCGTTATGAATCAGCTAGATAATCCGTAAGAAGTCAATATGACTCGACCAGAAAAGAGTCATATTGACTTCTATGTTTGTCATAACGACAACAATCACCTTCAGGGTTGCTTTGCGTAAGCCCCTCTGAAATCAGAAAACTCACCGGCCCCCTCCACTTGCACCGCTCCGTCGAGCAGCCGCAATCGATAGAGTGGCTCGGCGATATGATCCTGACCAATCACCAGATTGCCCGCCTGCAACGGCCACTGCCGGTTCTCCTGACGAGGTGGCTTGCCCGGTTGCGTCACGGCCATCTGGATCAACGCCTGCTCACCCGCGCCCGTCTCGGTGGTCGGCACGATTTTGATCGTCAACCACGCCGATCGCTCGTCCGGCGCCATCATCACGTAACGTCCTTCACGCTGATCGCCCGGGGGTGTCTGAAACTTTTGCGGTGCAACCCGAAACGCCGTCGGCCGCGCTTCGAAGATCAGAGACTTGTCGCCGTCGTGCCATGTTCCGCCCTGAAAGCCGTGCTCATCAGGCTCACCTGCCACGTACCAGTCGCCGGTGACACGGCCCTGGGCGTCCAGCTCATGCAGCAATACAGCTCCGTCATCGTAGGTCTCGCCCACCAGCCGGATCGGTTGGCCATTGCCCGTTTTCGTATAACGAACCTCGCCAATGTAGACGCCACCCAGCATCTGCCACCACAGCTCGAATGCGATCTTGCTGTCAAGCTTGCCCCGCAGCATCACCGGCGCTTCACCTACGGGCCCCTCAAGGCGACGCTGTTCCAGCCATTTGCCATCCTTCAACTCCCGCTGCGTGACGTCGGTATAACCCGCCGGCATCAGCGGGCTGCCTTCGGACGGCCGCTGCGTCACCTCGATGGTTTCGGTCACCTTGACCGGCGAATTGTTCTGCACCTGCCAGGTACGGCTCTGGCGCCAGCAGCAACCGCTTTTCGAGTGAGAGACCACGCGATGAGCGGCGGAATCGACTTCGAACAATCCCAGATACGGTTCGCGAGTCAGCTCCGACAATGCCTTGTTCGGCACCAATACCGGGCTCGACGGATCGAACAGATAGACGTCGTAGGACGCCGCGCCGTAGCCACCGTCGTTACCGTTACGGAGCGCCAGATCCTGGTGTCCATCGAAATTGAAGTCGCCAAACACCACCAGACGTTGCTCGTCGCATCGCAAGGCCTTGGTTGAATCGTTGAGCGGAACCAGGTCGATGGCATCGGCCGTGTCGATTCGTTGCAACACTTCGCCACTAGACTTGTCGCGCAGGATGACTTGTGCCGCCACTGGCTCGAAGTTCTGCGTCGGTGGATGCTCGATGGTCACATCGACGCTGCTGTACCTGTTTGCCGGATCCGAGAGCTGACAGCTCAACGGTTCGGCACTGGCCGACACGGCGGCAAACAGGCAGAAAAAAATCCATGTACGAGAGGCAACCATGATGCAGAGCGTCCTTGCGGCAAAATCGGGGCGGCAAGTCTAACGACAAACGTTTTGGGGCGCACTTGTCGATCTATAGCGCCTACGAGCCGCTTCGGACTGACTACGCTATTAAACCAGCGTGTCCAACCTGCCGAGGATGACTGCCATGCAACGCTTTCAAAAGCTGACGCCATGCCTGTGGTTCGACGATCAGGCCGAGGCGGCGGCGAAGTTCTACTGCTCGATCTTCGATCATTCGAAAATCACCGCCCTCACCCACTACAGCAAGGTCGGCCAGGAATTCCACGGTCGCCCGGAAGGCTCGGTGATGACCGTCAGTTTCGAACTCGACGGCCAGACCTTCACCGCGCTCAATGGCGGGCCGGTGTTCAAGTTCAGTGAGGCGATTTCGTTTCAGGTCAATTGCCAGAACCAGGAAGAAGTCGACCATTTCTGGGGCAACCTCAGCTCGGACGGGCCAGTGGAAGCGCAGCAATGCGGCTGGCTCAAGGACCAGTTCGGCGTATCGTGGCAGATCGTGCCAGTGGCGTTCATGCACATGATGACCGACCCCGACCAGACCAAGGTCCAACGGGCGATGCAGGCCATGTTCGGGATGAAAAAACTCGACATCGCCGAACTGGAACGAGCCTTCGTTGGCCAGAGCTAAGCCGCTGAACGCAGCCAACCGCTCATCGGGAATCCACGTGACCTGTCAGATATGACAGGTGTTTTTGATTTGACGTTGCTTGACCATGGCCATTCCTCCATTTGAAGTTATGCCGCCATGAACACAGTGGATTTCGAAGATCAGGCATCAAAAACTTATGCTCCCGGGCAGACATTCACCAGCTACGGGGTGCCCTTTCACCTTTTGCCAGGATCTACAGCACCGATGTCCATTCAGGGATCAAGCGGTACCCACGTTAATGGACAAGTCCTGGTCATTCGTCCAGGCACCGTGGAGATCGACCTCAACCCGGCCCAAAACAGCTTCAGCTTTTGGTTTGCAAACGCAGATAAAGGACTGACGGTGCGCTTTTTTGCGCAGGATGGTTCGAAGATTGACGAGTTCATTGAACCTGCGCATGGTGCTGGCGAGAAAGCATTCGGACATACCATCCAGCCTTCATTCACGAGGGTTCAGATCGAAGTCCCCGGTGATAGTGCGCTAATCGATAAGCTGGAGTTCATGTAATAACGATGACTGGCCAACGGCAGTCAGCGCTCGCTAAACTCAGGCCCGACTGCCGAGAACCCCAACAATGAAACACGCTGCCGCCAAGAACCCCGAACAAGCCCCGCGCTTCTGGCGCGACGACGCCCTGCCCTTCATCGAAGCGCGGGCCATCGCCGACGGTCGCGAGGTCTGCTATTCGCGGCACTCCCACGCGCACTTCTCCATCGGCGCGATCACCGCCGGGCACAGCACTTACGTGCATGAGCAATCCTCGTTCGAAGTGGCGGCCGGCACCGTGGTGCTGATGAACCCGGGGGACGTGCACGCGTGCAACCCGATCAATGATCAGCCGTGGTCGTATTTGATGTTGTATGTGGAAACGCCGTGGCTGACCGATCTGCAGCATCAGTTGGGGTTCAGCGCGGAGCTTGAGTTTCGACGGTTTGCCGATACCCACTTGAATGACGCCCGCCTGTTTCGCGATTTGAATGCGTTGTACGCCGTGTTGGTCGACGATCAGCAAGACGTGCTGCGCAAACAGAGCGCGGCGGTGGAGTTCTTCAGCGACCTGCAATTGCGCCTGAACCCTGTCGAACCACCGTTGCGCGAACCGAACTTCAAACTCGAACGCGCCGCCGACTTCATCCGCCAGCGCTGCACTGACCTGCTCAGCCTCGACGATATTTGCGCGGCTGCCGAACTGTCACCGTCGTACCTGATCCGTGCTTTCAAACAGCACTTCGGCATGACGCCCCATGCGTTTTTGGTCAACCAGCGTATTCAGTTTGCCCGCGAGTGTTTACGGCGCGGGCAGTTGATTGCGGATGTGGCGCTGGAGGCGGGGTTTGCCGATCAGGCGCATTTTCAGCGTGCGTTCAAGCAGCATCTGGCGGCTACGCCGGGGCAGTATCGGCGTTAAAAGCAAAACGGCCCACACAGGGCCGTTTCGGTTTCAACACTCAGAGGCGCGATTCAGCCGCCAACTCCGGATTTTATGGGAGCAGCGAATTGAGGTAGTGGTCAAGGCTGCGAGACCCGATCGCTGATTCGTCAGCGACCCGGATATTCACCCCGGCGACCGCAAAGAATTACTCTCAAGCTCATACCGCAACTCACCAATCAAAGCATCCAGCGCTTCCGGAGTACGCAAGGCATCCAGGCTCAACCCACTAATCACAAGATCAACTTGCCCGGAAGCCGGGTGATACAGCTTCACCGTAAGCGAATGATCCCCATCCACCACACACTCACAAGCCAACGGCGAAAAACTACGCTCAAGCCGAGCCCGCAACTGCGCCAGATAAATCATTGCGCCAGCTCCGAAAATCGACGCAACACGCAAGGTTCAATGACAAACAACACATTCATGGTCTGATCCAATAACAACGACGGAAGGGACACGATCACGAACGAAACCCGCATCGCACCCCATCAGACTAAGAACAGCTCGCCCGATCAAACACCCGAATTTGCACCCCATGAACTAGTGCATTTGCACCTTAGCGCTGTCCCCGGCTGCTCCCCGAGAACAACCCCCGTTCGCGGGCCCAGACAATCGCCTCGCTGCGGCTGTGCACATCCAGCTTGGAATAAACCGTCGCCACATGATTGCGTACTGTATTCGGCGCCAGTTTCAACCGTGCAGCAATTTCCTTGTCCGCCAGCCCCTCGCAGATCAGGCCCAGAACATCGCGCTCGCGGGCGGTGAGATCGGTGAACGAAACGCTGGGCAACTGCGGCGAGTTGATCTTCTTCACATTGGCCAGCTTTTCGATCAGCGTGCGGCTGAACCACGACGCATCCTTCATCACCTCTTCAATCGCTGCCACCAGTTCAAGCTCAGTGTGCTTGCGCTCGGTGATGTCCATCAGCACCAGCAGATAGCACACTGTGTCCTGGATGTTGACGGTGTCAGCGGACACCGCGCACTCGAGCACTTCGGCGTTTTTCTTGCGGATTCGCATATCGGCGCGATCGACCCGGCCGGTCTTCTCCAGCGCCGCCAGCAAGCGGGCGCGCTCAGCCCGTTCATCGATGAAGTCCAGTTGCGCGACGGTCTTGCCGAGCACGTCGTCGCTGTCGTAAGCCAAGGTATCGAGGAAGGCCTGGTTGACATCGATCAGCCGCTGCTCGTCGGCACTGCAAATCAGGATCGGCACCGGCGTCAGGCGAAAGGCCTTGGCGAACCGCTCCTCACTCTGGCGCAGGGCGACCTCGGCCTTGTGCCGTGGCTCCATGTCGACGAACGAAAACAGCATGCAGTCTTCGTCGTTGAGCACCAACGGCTGGCCGGCGACGATGACCTGTTTGCTGCCACCGTCCGGCAGACGCAGTTCGGCCTGCATCTGCGGAATGGTCGCGACATCACGCAGGCGCTGGATCGCCAGATCCTTGCGCTCGGCCCGTTCGAGAATATCCAGCTCATAAGTCGAGGCGCCGATCACCTGATCGCGGGCGTAGCCGGTCATTTCCAGAAACCCCGGATTGACCTTGATATAACGCAGATCGCTGAGGCGGCAGATCACCGCCGGCGCCGGGTTGGCATTGAAGGTTTTTTCGAAGCGCTGCTCGGCGTTGGCCCAATCGGTGACGTCGCTCATGATCAGCACCAGCGACTCGACCTCGCCATCGCGATCGGTCAGCACCATGCTGCGCACACTGTGTACCCAAGTGTGTTCCTCGTCACTGCACGGGGAGACTTCGACCAGCACGTCGCTGAAGGTCTCGCCGGCGGCCACACGGCAGATCGGGTACTGCTCCGGTGCCAGCGCGTGGTTGTTGCGATACCGCAAATTGAAGCGCTCGGCATATTCCCCGGCGTTGTTGCCCAGCTCTCCGATGCGGCTGACGCCATGCATCGCCAGCGCCGCTTCGTTGGCCCAGAGAATCGTCTGGTCGATCTCCAGCAGAATCACCCCGTCGGACAGCCCGGCAATGATTTGCTGCAACTGACGGCGATTGGTTTCGGTGGTCAGGACGTCCCGGCTCATTGATTCTCCACAAGTTCGCGCATGTGAAATTTACGACCGCGGACGGTTGTGATCGTGCCAACCACGATTGAGCGTTGACTATTCGCGCCTCGCGGCTTTCTCGTCTAACGTTAGTACCTCGACGGATTGTGTCCGCGTCTGCGGCCGGGCATCTGATCAAGGAGAGACAAATGACGAGCGACCGTATTACCGAACGGACCTATCGCACGTGGTCCACACCCATTCTGTTGGAGCTGAAAAAGCGCGAACACCAGATGGCCCCGGCAGAGCGGCAGGCACTGGAAAACGTGATGATCGAAAGAAGGCTGTTGAACATCGGCAGCCCGGATGGCAAGGAACGGCGCAAGGCAGCGGTGAGCCACAAAAGAACAACTTGAGCCGGGTGTCTGTGGCGATCTGCCAGATCGCCACAGTCTCTTGACTACCCAACCCTGGCTTTACGCCGCGCGTTGCTTGCCCGCCACCGCCGCCGAAGCCGCCAGCATTGCCCGCAGCAACACCGCACACCCGGCCGCAAGGTCGTCCGGCGCGGCGTTTTCGATTTCGTTGTGGCTGATACCGCCTTCGCACGGCACGAAGATCATCCCGGCCGGACCCAGTTCGGCGAGGAAAATCGCGTCGTGGCCGGCGCCGCTGACGATGTCCATGTGCGACAGGCCCAGACCTTTGGCGGCGCCGCGTACCGCTTCGACACAGCCTTTTTCGAAGTACAGCGGCGGGAAGTCGGCGGTCGGGGTCAGTTCATAGGTCAGGCCGTGTTCTTCGCAGGTCGCTTCGATGACTTGCTTGACCTCGGCGATCATCGAGTCGAGGCGTGCCGGTTCCAGATGCCGGAAGTCGAGGGTCATGCGTACTTCGCCGGGGATGACGTTGCGCGAGCCGGGATAGGCTTGCAGGCAACCGACGGTCCCGCACGCGTGGGGTTGGTGGCCGAGGGCAGCGCGATTGACCGCGCCGACGATCACCGAGGCGCCGACCAGTGCATCCTTGCGCAGGTGCATCGGGGTCGGCCCGGCGTGGGCTTCGACGCCGCGCAGTTTCAGGTCGAACCACTTCTGCCCCAGTGCGCCGAGCACTACGCCGATGGTTTTCTGTTCGTCCTCAAGAATCGGGCCTTGTTCGATGTGCGCTTCGAAATAGGCGCCGACCTTGTGCCCGCTGACCTTGCGCGGCCCGGCGTAGCCGATGGCGTTCAACGCTTCGCCAACCGTTACGCCGTCGGCATCGACCTTGGCCAGGGTTTCTTCGAGGGTGAATTTTTCCGCGAACACGCCGGAGCCCATCATGCACGGGGCGAAGCGCGAGCCTTCTTCGTTGGTCCAGACCACCACTTCCAGCGGGGCCTCGGTTTCCACACCCAGATCGTTGAGAGTGCGCAGCACTTCGACCCCGGCCAGCACGCCGAAGCAGCCGTCGAACTTGCCGCCGGTGGGCTGGGTGTCGATGTGGCTGCCGGTCATCACCGGGGGCAGGTTCGGGTTGCGGCCGGGGCGGCGGGCGAAGATGTTGCCGACTTCATCGACCGTGACGCTGCAACCGGCGTCCTTGCACCACTGCACGAACAGGTCGCGGGCCTGGCGGTCGAGGTCGGTCAGGGCCAGGCGACAGACCCCGCCCTTGACCGTGGCGCCGAGTTTGGCCAGTTCCATGAGCGACGCCCACAAGCGGTCGCGGTTGATGTGCTGATGGGTCGATTGCAGAACGTCTACGGCTGCGTTCATGGGGATCTCCTCAGGCAGTTTTCTTATGAGTTTCTTCGGATACATCTCCGGCGTTAGTCAGGCCGTCTTCGCGAGCAGGCTCGCTCCCACAGGGGAACGCATTCCAAATGTGGGAGCGAGCCTGCTCGCGATAAGGTCCTCCATCACACCGGTGATTTCGCGACAGAAGGCTGCGCACGCATCGCGCACAACCCGTAATAGATCAACCCGCCCAGCGCCGAGCCGGTGAACCAGCCGTAGCTGTAGAACCAGCTGAATGCGCTGCTGCCCAGCGACAGCAGGGTCAGCACCACCGGCACGCCGAAGGCGATGAACCCGGCCCAGTTCCACGCCGGATACACGTCGTCGCGGTACAGGCCGGCCAGGTCCAGTTGCTGTTTCTTGATCAGGAAATAGTCCACCACCATGATCCCGGCGATCGGTCCGAGCAGGCTGGAATAGCCCAGCAGCCAGTTCGAATACACGGTTTCCAGGCTGACATCGGAAACGATCAACCCGAGTTTCTTCAGCAGTTCGTGACCCATCAGCGCCAACCCGACGAACCCGGTGAGAATCACCGCTTTGGTGCGATTGATCACCTTGGGCGCGATGTTCTGGAAGTCGTTGGTTGGCGAAACGATGTTGGCGGCGGTGTTGGTCGACAGCGTCGCGATGATGATCAGCGCCATAGCCACCGCGACCCACACTGGGCTCTGGATGTGGCCAATCAGGGTGACCGGATCGGAGACGCTGACGCCCACCAGTTTCACTGACGCGGCGGTCATCACCACGCCCAGCGCGGCGAACAGGAACATGGTCAGCGGCAGGCCGAAAATCTGCCCGAGGATCTGATCCTTCTGGCTGCGGGCATAACGGCTGAAGTCGGGAATATTCAGCGACAACGTGGCCCAGAAACCGACCATCGCCGTCAGCCCGGCGGCGAAGTAACTGACCACACTCGCGCCTTCAGGACGCTTCGGCGGGATCGCCAGCAATTCAGTCATCGACACATTGGGCATGGCCCACACCAGCAACCCGATGCCGACCGCCACCAGCAACGGCGCCGACAGGGTTTCCAGCCACTTGATCGACTCGGCGCCACGGATCACCACCCACAGGTTCAGCGTCCAGAAGATCATGAAACCGATCACCTCTCCGTCCCGCGAGGGATTTCCAGCCGTCGAACACCGAGCCGAGAAACAGGTGAATCGCCAGCCCGCCGAACATGGTCTGAATGCCGAACCAGCCGCACGCCACCAGCGCCCGGATCAGGCACGGCACGTTGGAGCCGAGAATGCCGAACGACGAACGCAGCAGCACCGGAAACGGAATCCCGTATTTGGTGCCGGGAAACGCGTTGAGTGTGAGGGAATCAGGACGATGACGTTGGCAAACAGAATCGCCAGCAAGGCCTCGCCGACGCTCAGGCCGAAATACGCGGTGAGCACGCCGCCGAGGGTGTAGGTCGGCACGCAGATCGACATGCCGACCCACAGCGCGGTGATGTGCCATTTGTTCCAGGTTCGTTCGCGCACCTTGGTCGGTGCCATGTCGTGGTTGTATCGGGGACTGTCGAGGACGTCGCTGCCGGCTTCGAGTTCGAACAAGCCGTCGCGCTCGGTCACTTGCGATCTGTTCTGTTGCATGGCCGCTCCACTGTTCTTCTGATTATTTTTTGCTCATCAGGCGGCTGCACACGCAGGTGCGAGCCGGACGATGGCCGGAGGAACTGACAACTTTCATGCACGGCCATGGTGTCAGCGGCGGCATCAATAAACGTGCGGGGGAACCGCTTGGCGCTGGGGCCGTGCTTTGATCTTTTTGTAACTGACTGATGTTTATCAGTTTTAATTATTCACTTGGTGAGGCCGCGAAAACTTGACTGAACACTCAGGCTAAATGCCAGGCAAGTTGTCCGAACTGTCAGGACTCAATCTGGTGCACTGCATTATTTTTCTTCAGAACGCATCACCCGCGACTCAACTTCAAGCGGCTGATTTCACATAGGAAATCTTGCTCATATTTCCAACCTGTCAAGTGCGTCAAAATGGTGAAGCACCTCACCATTTTGGTGATTTTGCATTTTTATCGTTATTTATCAGCCACTTAAAACAGTCATAAGCTTATAAAAAATAATCTTGATCAATTGCAGAACTGCGACTAGCGTCTATTCCTGACAGCGCTGACAAGATTACGCATTTGGCGCCGCAAACAATAAAACACTAGAACCGGCACAAGTCGGTCATGCCTGCGAGGAACTCGGAATGTCTCTGTTGATCCGTGGCGCCACCGTTGTTACCCACGATGAAAGTTACCGCGCCGATGTCTATTGCGCTGACGGCGTGATCAAAGCCATTGGTGAAAACCTGGATCTTCCCGCCGGCGCCGAAGTACTCGACGGCAGCGGTCAATACCTGATGCCCGGCGGCATCGATCCGCACACCCACATGCAACTCCCGTTCATGGGCACCGTGGCCAGCGAAGACTTCTACAGCGGCACCGCCGCTGGCCTGGCCGGCGGCACCACCTCGATCATCGATTTCGTGATTCCCAATCCGCAGCAATCGCTGCTCGAAGCGTTTCACCAGTGGCGCGGCTGGGCGGAAAAGTCCGCCTCCGACTACGGCTTCCACGTCGCGATCACTGGTGGAGCGAACAGGTGCGTGAGGAAATGGCCGAGCTGGTCAGCCATCACGGGATCAACAGTTTCAAGCATTTCATGGCCTACAAGAACGCGATCATGGCCGCCGACGACACGCTGGTGGCGAGTTTCGAGCGCTGCCTGGAGCTCGGCGCGGTGCCGACCGTGCACGCGGAAAACGGCGAGCTGGTCTATCACCTGCAACGCAAGTTGATGGCCCAGGGCATCACCGGACCGGAAGCGCATCCACTGTCACGGCATCGCAGGTTGAAGGCGAAGCCGCGAGCCGGGCAATCCGGATCGCTGAAACCATCGGCACGCCGCTGTATCTGGTGCATGTTTCGACCAAAGAGGCCCTCGACGAAATCACCTATGCCCGCAGCAAGGGCCAACCGGTCTACGGCGAAGTGCTGGCCGGGCATCTGCTGCTGGACGACAGTGTCTACCAGCACCCGGACTGGCAGACCGCCGCCGGTTACGTGATGAGCCCGCCGTTCCGTCCGCGCGGGCATCAGGATGCGCTGTGGCATGGCTTGCAGAGCGGCAATCTGCACACCACCGCCACCGACCACTGCTGCTTCTGCGCCGAGCAGAAAGCCGCCGGCCGTGACGATTTCAGCAAGATCCCCAACGGCACCGCCGGCATCGAAGACCGCATGGCGGTGTTGTGGGATGAAGGGGTGAACTCGGGGCGGTTGTCGATGCAGGACTTCGTCGCCCTCACCTCCACCAACACCGCGAAAATCTTCAACCTCTACCCGCGCAAGGGCGCGATCCGCGTCGGCGCCGATGCAGACCTGGTGCTGTGGGACCCGCAAGGCACCCGCACCATTTCCGCCAAGACCCACCATCAGCAGGTGACTTCAACATCTTCGAAGGCAAGACCGTGACCGGTGTGCCGAGCCATACCGTCAGCCAGGGCCGGGTGGTCTGGGCCGACGGCGACCTGCGCGCCGAGCGTGGGGCGGGCCGCTATATCGAACGGCCGGCGTATCCGGCGGTGTTTGATTTGCTGAGCAAGCGGGCGGAGTTGCACAGGCCGGTTGCGGTTAAACGCTGAAATCCAGGCCTTCGGCCTTCGCTAGCAGGCAAGCTCCCACAGATGTACGCATTCCAAATGTGGGAGCCGGCCTGCTGGCGATGAGGCCAGTTCAGGCAACAAAAAACCACTGCCCATCTAGAGGCAGAAACCTCAAATAACCGTGAGGCAAAAAACCGTGATCGAGACCCTGAACCATCTCCCGCACCCGCACGAAAGTGCGGCCGCCCTCGCCGGCCATTTCACCGATCTGGCGCCACCGCTCAACGACCGTCAGGCGCATCTGGAAGCCTCGCGCTGCCTGTATTGCTACGACGCCCCGTGCGTGAACGCGTGCCCGAGCGAGATCGACATTCCGTCGTTCATCCGCAATATCCATCAGGACAACGTGCCCGGCGCCGCGCAGAAAATCCTCTCGGCGAACATCCTCGGCGGCAGTTGCGCCCGGGTCTGTCCGACCGAAATCCTCTGCCAGCAAGCCTGCGTGCGCAACAACGCCCACGAATGCGCGCCGGTGCTGATCGGCCTGCTGCAACGCTACGCCGTGGACAACGCGCACTTCACCGAACACCCGTTCCAGCGCGCCGCCGCCACCGGCAACGCATCGCCGTGGTCGGTTGCCGGCCCGGCGGGTTTGTCCTGCGCACATCGCAGCGCGATGCACGGCCATGACGTGGTGATTTTCGAAGCGCGGGAGAAGGCTGGCGGGCTCAACGAATACGGGATCGCCAAGTACAAACTGGTCGACGACTACGCGCAGAAGGAGCTGGATTTCCTCCTGCAGATCGGCGGCATCGAAATCCGCCACGGACAGAAACTCGGCGACAACCTGACTTTGAGCGAACTGCATCAACAGTTCGACGCAGTGTTCCTCGGCCTCGGTCTCAATGCGAGCAAGCAACTCGGCCTGGCCAACGAAGACGCCCCCGGCCTGCTCGCCGCCACCGACTACATCCGCGAACTGCGTCAGGCCGACGACCTGTCGCAACTGCCGCTGGCCGAGCGCTGCATCGTCCTCGGCGCCGGCAATACCGCCATCGACATGGCCGTGCAATGGCCCGCCTCGGTGCCCGTGACGTCAATCTGGTCTATCGCCGTGGCGCAGCGGACATGGGCGCCACCGGCCACGAACAGGACATCGCCAAGGCCAATCAGGTGCGGCTGCTGACCTGGGCGCAACCGGATGAAGTGCTGCTCGACGCTCAGGGCAAAGTGCGCGGCATGCGTTTCGCCCGTACGCATTTGGTGGACGGTCGCCTGCAAACCACCGGCGAGACTTTCGAGCTGGCCGCCGATGCGATCTTCAAGGCAATCGGCCAGGCCTTCGACGGCAGCGCCCTCGCCGACCCGCTGGCCCGCGAACTCAAGCGTCAGGGCGAACGCATCCAGGTCGATGAAAACCTGCGCACCAGCATCCCCGGCGTGTACGCAGGCGGCGACTGCACCAGCCTCGATCAGGACCTGACCGTGCAAGCGGTGCAACACGGCAAACGCGCCGCCGAGGCGATCAACGCTCAACTGATGCTCAAAGTGGAGGCTGCGTAAATGGCCGATCTCTCGATTGTCTTCGCCGGTATCAAAGCCCCCAATCCGTTCTGGCTGGCCTCCGCGCCGCCGACCGACAAGGCCTACAACGTGGTCCGCGCCTTCGAAGCCGGCTGGGGTGGCGTAGTCTGGAAACCCTGGGTGAAGACCCGGCGGCGGTCAACGTGTCGTCGCGCTACTCGGCGCATTACGGCAACAACCGCGAAGTGCTGGGCATCAACAACATCGAACTGATCACCGACCGCTCGCTCTGGGAATCAACCTGCGGGAAATCACTCAGGTGAAAAGGACTGGCCGGACCGCGCGCTGATCGTGTCGCTGATGGTGCCGTGCGTCGAAGAGTCGTGGAAACACATCCTGCCGCTGGTGAAGCCACCGGCGCCGATGGCATCGAACTGAACTTCGGCTGCCCCCACGGCATGCCGGAACGTGGCATGGGCGCGGCGGTCGGGCAGGTGCCGGAGTACGTCGAACAGGTCACGCGCTGGTGCAAGACCTATTGCTCGCTGCCGGTGATCGTCAAACTGACGCCGAACATCACCGACATCCGCGTCGCCGCCCGCGCCGCACACCGGGGCGGCGCCGATGCGGTGTCGCTGATCAACACATCAACTCGATCACCAGCGTCGACCTCGAACACATGGTCGCCCTGCCCACCGTCGGCAGCAAAAGCACCCACGGCGGTTATTGCGGCTCGGCAGTGAAGCCGATCGCGCTGAACATGGTCGCGGAAATCGCCCGCGACCCGCAGACCCAGGGCCTGCCGATCTGCGGCATCGGCGGCATCGGCAGTTGGCGTGATGCGGCGGAGTTCATCGCACTGGGCAGCGGCGCGGTGCAAGTGTGCACGGCGGCGATGCTCCACGGCTTCCGGATTGTCGAGAAATGAAGGACGGCTTGTCGCGGTGGATGGACAGTCAGGGTTACGCCAGCATCGCCGAGTTTTTCGGGCGTGCGGTGGGCAATACCACGGACTGGAAGTACCTGGACATCAACTATCAAGTCATCGCGAAGATCGATCAGGCGGCGTGCATCGGTTGCGGGCGTTGCCACATTGCCTGCGAGGACACGTCACACCAGGCGATCAGCAGCCTGAAACAGGCCGATGGCACGCATAAATATGAAGTGATCGATGATGAGTGTGTGGGGTGCAATCTGTGTCAGATCACTTGTCCGGTGGCGGATTGCATCGAGATGGTGCCGATGGAAACGGGGCAAACCGTTTCTGGACTGGAATCATGATCCGCGCAATCCCTACCACGTCAGCCCTTGAGCTCGGAGGTTTCTGACCCGACGCTTTCGCGAGCAGGCTCGCTCCACATCTGGAATGCACTTTCCTGTGTGAGCGAGCCTGCTCGCGAAGAGGCCAGTCCGGCCACCACCAGACTCAGGGCTCCAACCCGATCCCCCGCAAGATCACGCTGGTCACCGTCTGCACCGCCCGCTCGAACTGCATGTCCGACAACGGCTGGTGCTCATTCAAAATATTCACCTGATGATCAAAGTCGGCATAGTGCTGCGTCGAGGCCCAGATCATGTACAGCAGGCTCGACGGCTCCACCGGCAGAATCCGCTTGTCCTCTACCCACTGCCGGATCTTCGCCTCCTTCATCTTCGCCCAGTCGTACAGGCTCACATCCAGCGCCTCGCCGAGGGTCGGGGCGCCGTGGATGATTTCGTTGGCCCAGACTTTCGACCCGTAAGGCCGGCTGCGCGAGTGGTTCATCTTGGCGCGGATGTAGCTGCTGAGCACCACGCGCGGATCGTCGAACATCTCGAAGCACAGCGCGTCCTGCTTCCACACTTCAGCAGGTCGAACAGCACCGCGCTGTACAGCTCGCTCTTGGTCGAAAAGTAGTAATGCAGGTTGGATCGCGGCAGCTGCACTTCAGCGGCGATGTCGGCCATGGCCGTGCCGCCGAAACCTTTCTCGGCGAAGACTTTTTCCGCCGCCAGCAGGATCTTGTCGACGTTGGTGCGGCGGATTTCGATCTTGTGATTGCCCATGAGGGCTCCCTGAAGACAACGTGGTGAAGACTAGCATCCGCTCTGGGCAAGGGGCGACAGCCGAGAACGATTCTTCACACACTTGGGCTTTTTTCTGGTTTAGGATCGCCCTCCTTCTCCCCGTCAGACACTGAAGGATTCGTCCATGACCATTCGAAAGCGCACCGCTGCGGATGATCCGCAGCTCGCCGCACTGTGGGAGCGCTCGGTCCGCGCCACCCACGATTTCCTCCCGGAAGACGATATCCATCGGCTGTTCCCGCTGGTGCGTGCACACCTACCTGCCCGCGCTGGATGTGCAGGTTTTCGAGAACCCCGACCACTCCCGGCAGGCTTTATCGCCACCGACGATGACACCGTGCAGATGCTGTTCATAGACCCGGCTCAGCGTGGCCAGGGGATCGGCCGGCGCTTGCTCGACCACGTCCGCCGCCCGCTGCTGAAGGTCGACGTCAACGAACAGAACCCGCAGGCCCACGGCTTCTACCGGCACTACGGATTCGAAGACATCGGCCGCTCGGCACTCGACGGCGAAGGCCGGCCGTTTCCGGTCATTCACATGCGCCTGAAAGCCCTGTGATCCAGGTTCTATACTCAGCCCGCCATTTCACTGAAAGGAATCTTTCCATGCCGATGAAAAAACTGTTCACCGCTGGCGCGCTGCTGGCTTCGCTGATCGTCACTTCCCAGGCCTTTGCCCACGCCCATCTGAAAAGCCAGACCCCGGCTGCCGACAGCACCGTCGCGGCACCGGCGGATCTGCGTCTGGTGTTTTCCGAAGGCGTCGAAGCCAGCTTCACCAAAGTCACCGTGACCCACGACGGCAAGCCGGTGGCGGTCAAACCGCTGACCACCGAAGGTGACAAGAAAACCCTGATCGTCACCCCCGAAACACCGCTGACCGCTGGCGAGTACAAGGTCGAATGGCACGCGGTGTCGGTCGACACACACAAAAGCGAAGGCGCCTATCAGTTCAAGGTTGGCCAGTAATTCATGAGCGAAGCGCTGGTGCTGTGCCGGTTCCTGCATTTCATCGTGGTGTTGATGCTGTTCGGGGCCTGGCTGATCCGGCCGCTGCTGCTCAAGGGTGAAGCGCCGTTGCTGGATCGGCACTTGGCGCGGATGGTTCGCTGGCTGGCGGCGATTGCCCTGGTCAGCGGCGCCATCTGGGCGTTGTTGGTTACCGCAAGCATGGCCGGTTCGGCGGCGGCCGCGTTTGATCCGGCCACTGTCGAGCTGGTCCTTGGCCACACGTTTTTCGGTCAGGTCTGGCGCTGGCATCTGCTGATCAATGCCCTGTTGCTGGCGCTGTTGTTTACGCCGTGGCGTTCGAACCAGCCATTGCGGTTGGGCCTGAGCGCGCTGCTGCTTATGACGCTGGCACCGGTCGGACACGGCGCCATGCTCGATGGTTTCAGCGGGCAGATGCTGATCCTCAATCAAGTCATTCACCTGACCTGCGTCGGAGCGTGGCTCGGCGGTTGCTGATGCTGGTGATGATCCTGCGCCAACCTGACAAAGACATGCGCGAAGTCTTGCAGCGTTTCAGCGGGCTCGGTTACGCACTGGTCGCCGGCCTGCTGATCACCGGCTGATCAATGTGCGCGTGCTCACCGGCCAATGGTGGCCGACGCCGTTGTTCTCGGGGTTCGCCCTGATCCTGCTGATCAAGGCGCTGCTGGTGTTCGGCATGCTTGCGCTGGCGCTGTTCAATCGCCTGCGGATCAACGATTGCGAACAGCGGATCGACTCCCTCAAGCGCAGCGTCATGCTCGAATGGCTGCTGGGGATCGGCGCCGTGGCGGCGGTTTCCGTGCTCGGCACCCTGCCGCCGATGATCGCTGCCTGAAGGCTCACCACACATCCCTGTAGGAGCGAGCCTGCTCGCGAAGAGGCCAACATTTGCAGCATTGTGCTGACTGACACACCGCAATCGCGAGCAGGCTCGCTCCCACAAAATATTGGCAGGCGTCAGTGAGGTTGTGTATCACCGGCGGCCGTATCAATGCTGACCACCACCGACATCCCCGGCCGCAAACGCTCGCTCTCCTGCTGATCCGGATCGATGGTGATGCGCACCGGCACCCGCTGGGCGATCTTCACGAAGTTGCCGGTGGCGTTGTCGGCCTGCAACAACGCGAATTCGGAACCGGTGCCCGGCGAGATGTGCTGCACGTGGCCGGTGAATTTGCGGTGGTTCAAACCATCGACGGTGAAGCTCGCCGGCTGCCCCACGCGTACATTGTCCATCTGGGTTTCCTTGAGGTTGGCGATCACCCATTTCTGGTTCGGCACTAGCGCCATCAACTGCGCCCCGGGAGTGACGTAGGCGCCGAGGCGCACGCCAATCTGCCCGAGCTGACCGTCGCGCGGGGCGATGATCCGGGTGTTGGACAAATCGATCCGCGCCAGCTGCACCGCCGCCTCGCACTGGCCACCGCCGCTTCAGCGAACCGCGATTGACGATCACCGTTTGCAGATCCTGTCGGGCGATCTCCAGATTGGCCTTGGCCTGCGCCACCGCCGCAATACTTTGCGCGTTGGCCGCCAGCGCCACGTCCATCTCACGCTTGGACACGGAACCGTCATTGACCAGCGCCTTGTTGCGTCGCAGATCCGCCTCGCTTTTGCGCAACTGCGCCTCGCTGTCGGCCACCACCGCCTGCCGCAACTTGATAGTGGCTTGGGCGCTGTTGCGCTGCTGCACCACGTTGGCCAGCGAGGCCTTCTGTACCGCCAGTTGCGCCAGCGACTGGTCGAGGCGTTGCTGATAGATGCGGTCATCGAGACGTACCAGCAAATCGCCCTCCTTCACAAACTGGAAATCCTGCACCGGCACTTCAACACGTAGCCGCTGAGCTGCGGGCCGATGATCGTTACCTGACCGCGCACCAAGGCGTTTTCAGTAGTCTCGACTGCGCTACTGAACGGCGGCAACTGCCAGGCATAGAGCACGATCAGCACGCCGACGATGGCAATCGCGGCAAACCCCAGCGATGAGATGATCCGCACCCGCAACGAGCGCGGCTCGGTGTTCGGTGATGACGGCGGCGCCACACCTTCAGGGGTGGCGGCGATGGCATTGGTGGTCGTAGTGGTCGGTTCGGTCATGAAGAAGTGGCACCGCTGGAAGGTACGGAGATGTCGGGGTTACGGCTTTGGTGGTACTGATCAGCCACAGCGCACGGATGGAAATCCAGATCATGGTCAGGATCGCGATCACCGCGATCAGCATGAACACATCGTTATAGGCCAGCACGTGGCTTCGCGCGTGGCGGCGTTGGCCAGGCTGCGAATGCCCTGCAGATTGCGCAGACTCGGGTCGGCAATCACGGAGCCGACCGCCGATCCGCCGCTCTGTACCCGGGCGGCGACACGCGGGTCGGACATCACCAGTTGCTCGACGATATGGCTGGAATGAAACTTCTCGCGCACGATCTGGAAAGTCCCCAGCAACGCAGCGCCGATCAGGCCGCCGAGGTTGTTGCAGATCCCGAACAACACCGAAAAACTCACGAGGTTGCGCGGGTTGGTCAGCACGTTGCGCGTGCCCAGCACCATGGTCGGGCCGAGGAAGAAGGTACTGCCGAACGCCAGCAGGAACTGGCTGAAATACAGGTTGCCGGGGCGGGTCAGGTTGTTCGATGAGCTGTCCATGATCGAGCCGGTGGCCATCAACGCCAGCGAAATGATCAGCGCATCAGCAGGTGTTTCGGGTCGATGGTCAGCGCACTGGTCAGCAGCCCGGCGACGCTGCCGATCAGCATCACCACATACAGGCTATGGAGCTGCTGGCTGCTCATGTTCAGGTTCTGCATGAAGCCCACGGCGCCGGTGGATTGCTCCGAGGTCACCATGCGGATCAGGATCACCGCCAGCGCCAGCCGGATCATCACCCCGCTGCCGAGCCAACGGGTCATCAGCATCGGGTTGCTGCGGTTATGTTCGATGGCCAGCCCCGCGAGAATCAGCGCAATCGACGCGGCCAGGGCGATACCGATCCAGTCGGCTTCCAGCCACCAGTCGATCCGCCCCAGGGACAATACCGCGCACAACAGCGCGACGCCGCTGGCAAGGATCGCAAAGGTCAGGAAGTCGAGGGGTTCGAAGGTTTTGAAGCGGTCACCCGGCGGCAGTTTGAGCAACAAGACGCAGCCCAGCGACAGCAACGCCATGCCCAATTCAAACAGGTACAGGCCGCGCCATTCGGCGATCTGCAGCAGGTCTTCGGAAAAACAGCCGGGCCAGTGGCAAGGCCAGCTGTGAGGTGCCGAGGCCCAGCACCAGCGCCTTCATCCGCCATTTGGCCGGGAACGCCTGCACCATGTAATACAGGCCCAGCGAACTGAGCGCCGCGCCAACCATGCCGTGGGCCGCCCGCACCGCGACTGCTGAATTCAAGTCATTGACGAACAGATGGCCGAAGGTCACCAGCGCATACAGCACCAGAAACACTTCGGTGAACGCCCGCAGGCCGAACTGCTGGCGAAACTTCACCAGCAGCAGGTTCATCGACACGTTGGTCATCACGTACGCCGCCGGCAGCCAGGCCATCTCCGCCGTCGTCGCCCCGAGCGCACCTTGCAGATAAGGCAGGTTGGCGACCACCAGCGCATTACCCAGCCCACCGGTCACTGCGACAAGCACGCCGACCAGCGCATAAGCCAGGCGCTTGGGGTTGGAGTGCAGCGGCGTCGAGGGGGAACCGGGCAGACTGGGCTTCTCGTGCGGCTGCAGTTGCGCGGGGCGTATTGATCCATTGAAAGGCCTTGTGCTGTGGTGGGTGGAGTTTGCCGCAAATCGCTGCCAAACACATATCCACTGTGGGAGCAGGCTCGCTCCCACAAGGGACTGGTGTGAGTCGGGATTCGTAAATTTTGTTTAAAGGTCATCTCGTCCGCAGCGGATTTTTCCCAAGCGTAGCGGATGCCAACCTTGCAGCACTTCTCACCTGCAAGGTGCCCGATATGACCACTCCCCGCTGGCAACGCTCCCGGCGTCTGCTGAAAAACCTGCTGGCCGCCGCCCTGTTGCTGCCCGCCCTCACCTTCGCTCAGGAACGCCCGTGGCCGGATGGCTCGCAACTGGTGATTTCGGTGTCGATGCAATTCGAAACCGGCGGCCAGCCCGAGGGCGCTGAAAGTCCGTTTTCCGGTACACCGCTGCCAAAAGGCTACCCGGATCTACCGGCGCAGACCTGGTTCGATTACGGCTACAAGGAAGGCCTGTGGCGCATGCTCGATCTGTGGGATCGCACCGGCATCAAAGTCACCTCCCACGTGGTCGGCGAAGCGGCGCTCAAGCACCCGGAACTCGCCAAGGCGATTGCCGAGCGCGGCCATGAACTGGCAGCTCACGGCATGCGCTGGGCCGATTCGTACAACATGAATTACGCCAGGAAAAACAGTTCATCGGTGATGGCGTCGCGGCGGTGGAAAAAAATCACCGGTCAGCGCTCGGTCGGCTACAACGCCAACTGGCTGCGCCGCAGCCCCAATACGTTGAAGGTGCTGCAGGATCTGAATTTCACCTATCACATCGACGATGTCAGCCGCGACGAGCCGTTCGTGACCATGGTTCGCGGGCGCAAACTCGCTGTGGTGCCGTACACCCTGCGCAACAACGACATCGTGCTGGTCGAGGGCCGGCATTTCTCCGCCGAGCAGTTCTACCAGCAACTGGTGCTGGAATTCGATCGTCTCTACGCCGAAGGCGCGAGCAAGCGGCGGATGATGTCGGTGAGTCTGCATGATCGTATCGGCGGTACACCGGCGATGGTCGAGGCCATGGAGCGCTCATCCGGTACGCCCAGTCGCATGCGAAGGTGAATTCATGCGCAAGGATCAGATCGCGCAGATCGTGCTGACCGAAAAAATCCCCTGATCGATAACACTGAAGCGCTCTACAACCAGTAAACGCGCCGAAAGCAGCCCTCTTCACAGCGCTTTGAGGGCTGCCCGCTCACCCGAAGTCATCGTACGACGCCCTGTTGACTTTTGCGGAAAACCTCGCAAATATCCGCAACCATGTTGTACGACGACGTATAACAAATAATAAAAACAACAAATGAAACAGGGAGCGTCACAGTGAGCACACTCGTCTGCAATTCCGTCCGCACGTCCCGTTTTTCCATCCCCCGCCCGCGTTCCACCCTGAGCCTGATCGGCTGCGGCAGTCTCGCCCTCGCCTTGCCGATGAGCGCCGATGCCGAGGGTTTCCTCGAAGACAGCAAAGCCACGCTGAACCTGCGCAACGCCTACTTCAACCGCAACTTCGTCAACCCGAGCTATCCGCAGGGCAAGGCTGAAGAGTGGACGCAAAACTTCATCCTCGACGCCAAATCCGGTTTCACCCAAGGCACCGTCGGCTTTGGCCTGGACGTACTGGGTATGTATTCGCAGAAACTCGATGGCGGCAAAGGCACGGGCGGTACGCAGCTGCTGCCGATTCACGATGACGGGCGCCCGGCGGACAATTTCGGGCGACTGGGTGTTGCGCTCAAGGCCAAGGTGTCGAAGACCGAATTGAAGGTCGGCGAATGGATGCCGGTGTTGCCCATTCTGCGCTCGGACGATGGCCGCTCCCTGCCCCAGACCTTTCGTGGCGGCCAGATCACGTCCTACCGAAATCAATGGCCTGACCCTTTACGGTGGTCAGTTCCGTGGCAACAGCCCACGCAACGATGCCAGCATGGAAGACATGTCGATGAACGGCCGAGGCGCCTTCACCTCCGACCGTTTCAACTTTGGCGGCGGCGAATACACCTTCAACGACAAACGCACGCTTGTAGGTCTGTGGTACGCCGAACTCAGCGACATCTACCAACAGCAGTACTTCACCTCAGCCACAGCCAGCCGCTGGCGACTGGACGCTGGGCGCCAATCTCGGTTTCTTCACCGGCAAGGAAGACGGCAGCGCCCAGGCCGGCGACCCTCGACAACAAAACCGCATTCGCCATGCTCTCGGCCCGGTACGGCGGCAATACGTTCTACATCGGCCTGCAAAAGCTCAGCGGCGACGATGCCTGGATGCGCGTCAACGGCACCAGCGGCGGCACCCTGGCCAACGACAGCTACAACGCCAGTTACGACAACGCGCAGGAGCGTTCCTGGCAGATCCGCCATGACTACAACTTCGTGGTCCTCGGCGTCCCCGGGCTGACGATGATGAACCGCTACATCAGCGGTGACAACGTGCACACCGGCACCATCACCGACGGCAAGGAATGGGGGCGCGAGTCGAGCTGGCCTACACCGTGCAGAGCGGTCCGCTGAAAAACCTCAACGTCAAATGGCGCAACGCGACGATTCGCCGGGACTTCAGCACCAATGAATTCGACGAGAACCGGATCTTCATCAGTTACCCGATTCGTTGTTGTAAACCCTGGCATGGGGTGAACGGAGGGTGAATCGGCCTTCCGTCACTTACACCGAAAGTCGCGTTGACAAGTGCCGGAAACCCTACCGATACTTCAGCGCAGTCATACGACAACCTACAACAAACCTAATAACAACGTGTAAGGGATTGCCATGACGTCCACCTCCACCGCCCCAACTCCGTTCAATCGCCTGCTGCTGACCGGCGCCGCCGGTGGCCTGGGCAAAGTCTTGCGCGAACGCCTGCGCCCGTATGCCAACGTGCTGCGCCCTTTCGGACATCGCCGCCCTCGCCCCGGCCATCGATGACCGGGAAGAAGTCGTGCTCTGCGACCTCGCTGACAAAACCGCTGTGCATCAACTGGTCGAAGGCGTGGATGCGATCCTGCACTTCGGTGGCGTCTCGGTGGAGCGCCCCTTCGAAGAAATCCTCGGCGCCAACATCTGCGGCGTATTCCATATCTATGAAGCGGCACGCCGACACGGTGTGAAGCGGGTGATCTTCGCCAGCTCCAACCATGTCATCGGCTTCTACAAGCAGGACGAACACCTCGACGCCAGCTCTGCTCGCCGCCCCGACGGCTACTACGGTCTGTCCAAGTCCTACGGCGAAGACATGGCCAGTTTCTACTTCGATCGCTATGGCATCGAAACCGTCAGCATCCGCATCGGCTCGTCGTTTCCCGAACCGCAGAACGCCGAATGATGCACACCTGGCTGAGCTTTGACGACCTCACCCAATTGCTTGAACGTTCGCTGTACACCCCCAACGTCGGCCACACCGTGGTTTATGGCATGTCCGCCAACAAGGATGTGTGGTGGGACAACCGCTTCGCCAGCCACCTCGGTTTCGAGGCCAAAGACACCTCCGAAGTGTTTCGCGAAAAGGTCGAGGCGCAGCCCATGCAGGCAGCCGATGACCCGGCGCGGATCTACCAGGGCGGAGCCTTCGTCGCGGCCGGCCCGTTCGGCGATTGACGGCGCGATTCACGTCTCCAATTGAACCAAGGGAATGAGTATGCAAGCCGAATTGATCGTCGACGCCCGCAACGCGGTGGGTGAAAGCCCGGTCTGGGTGCCACAGGAAAACGCCTTGTACTGGGTCGATATCCCCAACGTGGCCTGCAGCGCTGGAATGCCGACACTGGCCATGTCCATGCCTGGAAGACTCCCGAAATGCTTGCCTGCATCGCCCGCCACAGCAAGGGCGGTTGGGTGGCCGGCATGGAGAGCGGGTTCTTTCACTTGCAACCGCATGGCGATGGCAGCCTTGACAGCGACCTGCTCGCGACCGTGGAACACAACCGCCAGGACATGCGCCTGAACGACGGTCGCTGCGACCGCCAGGGTAGGTTCTGGGCCGGCAGCATGGTGCTGAACATGGGTCTGAATCTGCCGGAGGGCCGGCTCTATCGTTACGGTGCCGGGCAAACGGGCGCGATCGAGGCACAGCTTGATGGCTTCATCGTGCCCAACGGCCTGGCTTCAGCCCGGACGGCAAAACCATGTACCTGTCGGACTCGCACCCGAACGTCCAACTGATCTGGGCTTTCGATTACGACACCGAGACAGGCACACCCTCCAACCGACGGGCGTTCGTGGACATGAACCATTTTTACGGCCGCCCCGACGGCGCTGCCGTGGATGCCGATGGCTGCTACTGGATCTGCGCCAACGACGTCGGCCTGATCCATCGTTTTACCCCCGACGGTCGCCTTGACCGCTCGCTGCAGGTACCGGTGAAAAAACCCACCATGTGCGCTTTCGGCGGCAGCCGGATGGACACCTTGTTCGTGACTTCGATTCGCCCGGCGACGACCAGGATCCGCAGTCCCTGGCTGGTGGCGTGTTCGCCCTCAACCCCGGCGTCAAAGGCCTGCCGGAGCCAATGTTCGACGATCTGCTGTAACCCGCCCTTGCTGCATTGCTGTGCCTTGAACACAAAAATAACAAGACTGGAGAACCCTCATGGACTTCAAACGCACGTTGCTCGCCGTCGCCCTCCCCCTCGCGCTGACCTTCGCAGCGCGGCCCAGGCGCTGGAAATCAAATTCGCCGACATCCACCCCGCAGGGTATCCGACCGTGGTCGCCGAAGAACAGTTGGGCAAGACCCTGGTTGCCGAAAGTGACGGCAAGCTGACCTTCAAGATGTTCCCCGGCGGCGTACTCGGCTCGGAAAAGGAAGTGGTCGAACAGGCCCAGGTCGGCGCCATTCAAATGGCCCGCGTCAGCCTCGGCATCGTCGGCCCAGTGGTGCCGGACGTGAACGTGTTCAACATGCCGTTCGTGTTCCGTGACCAGGCGCACATGCGCAAGATCATCGACGGTGAAATCGGCGACGAAATCCTCGACAAGATCACCAACTCCGAATTCAACCTCGTCGCCCTGGCGTGGATGGATGGCGGCACGCGCAACATCTACACCAAGAAACCGGTACGCAGCCTGGCGGACCTCAAGGGCATGAAAATCCGCGTGCAGGGCAACCCGATGTTCATCGAAACCATCAACGCCATGGGCGGCAACGGTATCGCCATGGACACCGGCGAAATCTTCAGTGCCTGCAGACCGGCGTCATCGACGGCGCGGAAAACAATCCGCCGACCTTGCTTGAACACAACCACTACCAGAACGCCAAGTACTACAGCCTGACCGGGCACCTGATCCTGCCCGAGCCCATCGTGATGTCGAAAATCACCTGGACAAACTCACGCCCGATCAGCAGACGCTGGTGAAAAAAGCCGCCAAGGCCGCGCAAGCCCAGGAGCGCACGCTGTGGGACGCCAAGTCGGCCAGCAGTGAAGAGAAACTCAAGGCGGCCGGCGTCGAGTTCATCACCGTCGACAAGAAACCCTTCTACGAGGCCACCGCTTCGATCCGCGAAAAATACGGCGCGCCCTACGTCGACCTGATCAAACGCATCGAAGCCGTTCAGTAACCTCCCTGCCCTCAATACAAGGCCCGGCAGCGCTGGCATCGCTCGACGCTCACGCCTGCCCGGTTACGGTGGAACCCGATGAAGAATTTGCTGCTGCGCATCAATGACCGGATCTACATGGCCTGCATCTGGGTCGCCGGTCTGTCGGTGCTGACCATTTCCCTGATCATCCCCTGGGGCGTATTCGCCCGTTACGTCCTCGGCACCGGTTCGAGCTGGCCGGAGCCCACCGCCATCCTGCTGATGATGGTTTTCACCTTCATCGGTGCCGCCGCCAGCTATCGCGCCGGCGCGCACATGGCGGTGGCGATGGTCACCGACCGTCTGCAACCGAAGATGCGCCGAACCATGAGCATCGTTTCCCAAGTGCTCATGGGCACCATCTGCCTGTTCATGACCATCTGGGGCACCAAGCTCTGCCTGTCGACGTGGAACCAGTTCATGAGCGCCCTGCCGACATTGCGGGTCGGCATCACTTACATGCCGATCCCGGTGGGTGGTGCGCTGACGCTGATTTTCGTACTGGAAAAAATCTTGCTCGGCGATCAAAGCAATCGCCGCGTGGTGCGATTCGACCTGGTTGAAGAAAACGAAGGGGCTGCCTGATGGACGCATTGATTCTGCTGGGCAGTTTTATCGCACTGATCCTGATCGGCATGCCGGTGGCCTATGCCCTCGGGCTGTCGGCGCTGATCGGCGCGTGGTGGATCGACATCCCGTTCCAGGCCCTGATGATTCAGGTGGCGGGCGGGGTGAACAAATTCTCGCTGCTGGCGATTCCGTTCTTCGTGCTGGCCGGCGCAATCATGGCCGAGGGCGGCATGTCGCGACGGCTGGTGGCCTTCGCCGGGGGTTCTGGTGGGCTTCGTGCGTGGCGGGCTGTCGCTGGTCAACATCATGGCTTCGACCTTTTTCGGCGCGATTTCCGGTTCGTCGGTGGCCGATACCGCGTCGGTGGGTTCGGTGCTGATCCCGGAAATGGAGCGCAAGGGCTACCCTCGGGAATTCTCTACGGCGGTCACCGTCAGCGGTTCGGTGCAGGCCTTGCTGACTCCGCCGAGTCACAACTCGGTGCTCTACTCGCTGGCGGCTGGCGGCACCGTGTCCATCGCTTCGCTGTTCATGGCCGGTGTCGTGCCGGGCCTGCTGATGAGCGCGTGCCTGATGGTGCTGTGCCTGATTTTCGCGCGCAAACGCGACTATCCCAAAGGCGAAGTGATCCCGATGCGCGAAGCCTTGAAGATCTGCGGCGAAGCGCTGTGGGGGCTGATGGCGATGGTGATCATTCTCGGCGGGATTCTGTCGGGGATCTTCACGGCCACCGAGTCGGCGGCCATCGCCGTGCTGTGGTCGTTTTTTCGTCACCATGTTCATCTACCGCGACTACAAATGGAGTGAACTGCCGAAACTGATGCATCGCACGGTGCGCACCATTTCCATCGTGATGATCCTGATCGGCTTCGCCGCCAGCTTCGGCTACATCATGACCCTGATGCAGATCCCGGCGAAAATCACCACGCTGTTCCTGACCCTGTCCGACAACCGCTATGTGATCCTGATGTGCATCAACGTCATGCTGCTGTTGCTCGGCACCGTGATGGACATGGCGCCGCTGATCCTGATCCTTACGCCGATCCTGATGCCGGTGATCCTCGGTATCGGCGTCGACCCGGTGCAGTTCGGCATGATCATGCTGGTCAACCTCGGTATCGGCCTGATAACCCCGCCGGTGGGCGCCGTGCTGTTCGTGGGTTCGGCGGTGGGCAAGGTCAGCATCGAAAGCACCGTGAAGGCGCTGCTGCCGTTCTATGCGGTGCTGTTCCTGGTGCTGATGCTGGTGACCTATGTTCCGGCACTGTCGCTGTGGTTACCGCATTTGGTGTTGTAACGCTAACGCTGTGGCGAGGGCGTTCGCTCCCTCGCCACAGGTTTTGTCTCACGCCCGCAGCAACATGTAAGCCGCAACTACCAGGCACACACTGGCAAACCCCACCTGCAACGTCCTCGCCGGTACTCGCGCGCAAAGCTTGCGGCCGATGATCATGCCGACGATGCTCGCCACAATGAACGCAGCACCCAGTCGATCGATCCGCACACCCGCGTGGAACGCGCCGATCACGCCGATGGCGGAAATCAGGCTGATGACCATCAGTGAAGTGGCGACGATCCCGCGCATCTGCACATCGGTCAGTTGCTTGAACGCCGGCACGATCAGAAACCCGCCGCCCACCCCCAGCAACCCGGACACCACACCGGTGACCGCGCCCAGTGCCGCGAGGGGTCGCGGTGCACTTGGCGGTCCAGTCGAAACGGCCGGTCTGCTCATTGAGCATGCAGTTCTTCTGGCCCCAACTGGCGTGGCCATGATCGCTCGGGCCCTGCTGCTGGGCGTTCGCGGCGCAGCATGCGCACGCCACCATCACCATCAGCAGGCTGAACAGGATCATCAGAACCTTTTCCGGCAACTGATGAGCGAAGTAGATGCCCACCGGCGAAAACACCGCGCCAAGCGCCGCGATCAACAGCGCCGCGCGATAACGCACCAGACCATGGCGCAAACCATCGATCGCGCCCACCGCCGCTGCGCTGCCCACTGCAAACAACGCCACTGGCGCCGCTTGCGTCATCGTCCAGCCCAGCCCCAGCACCAGCGCCGGCACCGCGAGAATCCCGCCGCCGGCCCCGGTCAGACCGAGGACCAATCCCATCACCACGCCAAACAGACTTGCCAGCAACATAGAGTGTTCTCAGTCGACCCTGGACAGACGCGTCAGCCATTCGCGGCCCTTGAGCATGCCGTTCCAGTAGAACCACGGCAGCAGCGTCGCCTTCAACCACCACGCGGAGCGGCGCGGCACGGTCGGGTCGAGGGGAAAGGTCGGCAGCAATTTTCCGCCGTAGCCGAACTCGGCGAGGATCACCTTGCCCTTCTCCACCGTCAGCGGGCAGGAACCGTAGCCGTCGTACTTCAGCGGCGGTGCCAGATCCTTGCGCAGGGCCAGCAGGTTTTCCGCCACCACCACGACTTGCTTGCGCACTGCCGCGGCGGTTTTCGCATGGGTGGTGCCGCAGATATCGCCCAGGGCAAACACGTCGGGATAACGCGGATGTTGCAGCGTGTGCGGATTGACCTCGCACCAGCCGGCGGCGTCGGCCAGCGGACTTTGTGCGATGAAATCCGGTGAAACCTGCGGCGGGACGACGTGCAGCAGATCGAAAGCCTTGGCCTGGCGGGTGACGTTGCCGTCCGCATCCTTGACGTCGAACCAGGCGGTTTTCGCCGGGCCGTCGACCTTCACCAGATTGGAATTGAACGCCAACCGCGCGTTGTATTTTTCGATGTACTTCATCAGCGGCGGCACGAAGGTCGGGACGCCGAACAATGCGGTGCCGGCCAGATTGAACTCGACCTCGACCTTGCTCAGCACGTTGCGCTTGAGCCAGTGATCGCAGGACAGGTACAGCGCCTTCTGCGGCGCGCCGGCGCACTTGATCGGGATCGGCGGCTGGGTGAACAGGGCTTTGCCGCCGCGCAGTTTCTGCACCTGATCCCAAGTGTATTGCGCGTGCTGATAGCTGTAGTTGGACGTGACGCCGTGCTGGCCGAGGCTTTCCTGCAGGCCTTCGATCTTCTCCCACGCCAGGCGCAGGCCGGGGCAGACAATCAGGTTCTGATAGGTGACGCTGCGTTGGTCGTTGAGGGTGAGGCGGCGCTGGTCGGGGTCGATACCGGTCACTGCAGCCTGAATCCAGGTGGCCTGACGCGGCATCACTTTGTTCATCGGTCGGGCAGTGTCTTTGGCATCAAAGGCGCCACCGCCGACCAGTGTCCACGCCGGTTGGTAGTAATGCAGGGTGCTCGGCTCGATCACCGTGATTTTCAGGCCGGGATCGCGCTTGAGCAGGCTCGCGACAAAACCGATACCGGCAGTGCCGCCGCCGATGACCACGATGTCCGCACTGATGGATGGGCCCCAGTGTTGATCGTTCATTGTTTGTTCCTTATGGCTGCACGCAAAGATAGCCGGGTCTATTGCGCCCAGCTTTTGAGCACGGCTCCGCAGTAGAGTCCGGAAAGGGTTTTCATCACCTGGATCACTTCGTGACTGGCGAGACCGTAAAAAATGTACTTGCCTTCACGACGGGTCGCGACCAGCCCTTCATCACGCAGGATACCCAGCTGCTGGGACAGGGTCGGCTGCCGCACGCCGGTCATTTTCTCCAGCTCGCCGACGTTGCGCTCGCCCTGGGTCAACTGACACAGGATCAGCAGCCGATCTTCGTTGGCCAATGCCTTGAGCAGCGAACAGGCCTTGGAGGCCGAGGCGCGCAGTTGCGCCACTTCACATTCGGTCAGACTGGATTGCATTTGCAGGATGCCTTCAACGTCACTTAAGCTGCGGACATTATGTGTTTACATAAAGTGTTGCAACTCTGACTTCCCACCTTCTGCACAGGACCGTGTTCATGCCCGCGCTGATTGAAGCTTTCCTCGACCCCGCCTCCTCGACCTACAGCTATGTGGTCTACGAGGCCGACGGTGGGCAATGCGCAATCGTCGATCCAGTGCTCGATTACGACGGTGCCGCCGGCCGCACCTGCACGGCTCAGGCGGACAGGATCATCGCCTTCGTTCACGCCCACAACCTGCAAGTGCAATGGCTGCTGGAAACCCATGCGCACGCCGATCACTTGTCCGCCGCGCCGTACCTGCGCCGGGAACTGGGTGGGAAAATCGCGATTGGCGAATCGATCAGCAAAGTGCAGAACGTGTTCAAGGCGCTGTTCAACCTGGAGCCGGAATTTCGTGTCGACGGCTCGCAGTTCGATCATCTGTTCGCACCCAACGAGTCGTTCCGGATCGGCAATCTCAAGGCCACTGCCCTGCACGTCCCCGGTCATACCCCGGCGGACATGGCCTATTTGATCGACGGCGAACAGATCCTGGTCGGCGACACGCTGTTCATGCCCGACGTCGGCACCGCCCGTTGCGACTTCCCCGGCGGGAACGCGCATCAACTGTTCCATTCGATTCACAAGCTGCTGGCCTTCCCCGCCAGCGTGAAGCTTTACGTCTGCCACGACTACCCACCCGAAAGTCGCCAGGCACAGTGCCAGACCACTGTCGGTGAACAGCGCAAAAGCAATATCCATGTGCATGACGGCATCGATGAAGCCACGTTCGTTGAAATGCGCACGCGGCGGGACGCGGGGTTGGGAATGCCGACGCTGTTGCTGCCGGCGATTCAGGTGAATGTGCGGGCGGGACATTTGCCGCCGGCGGAAGACAATGGGGTGACGTACCTGAAGATTCCGATCAATTACCTATAAGAAATAGCTGCGCAAGTCGTGCTGCGGAAGCATTTCCCACGTAACGCGTCGAAAGCGGTGAACTGGCGTATCTCCAGCAAACAGGCAGACTTCATTGGGCAACCAACCAATGGAGTTTGTGCAATATGGATATTCGCCGTAACCATCGGGATATGTCACCGCAGCAGAAATCCGCGTTTGTCGAGGCGGTGCTGAGGCTGAAAAACAACGTCAACAGTGTGCTGCGCCCCGGGCAGCAAAGTCGCTACGATGATTTTGTCCAGATCCACAAGAATTCAATGGGACGAGGTAATCCTCTTGTTCCCAATCCGCATCGCAGCCCCCTGTTCTATCCGTGGCACCGTGTGCTGATCCGCCAGTTCGAGTTGGCGCTGCAGGCCGCTGCTGATGACCCTCGCATCACCCTGCCCTACTGGAACTGGCAACTCGGCGGCGCCGACAATCCGTTCACTTCGGACTTCATGGGCGGCAACGGTGACAATACCCAAAACATGCTGGTAACAACCGGGCCTTTTTCCAGTACACAGTCGTCATTCATTGTCTCCGTATGGGACGAGGGGTTCGGTAACGCCGGGGTGCGCCGCAATCTCGGTGCTGCGGGCGCCTTGCCGTCACCAGAAACCGTCATTTCGGCGCTGAACAGAACGTCCTACTGGATGGAGCCGGGCGGTTGGGAAAACTTTTCCGAGCGCGAACTGCATAACCCCGTCCACGCCTGGATCGGGGGCAGCATGATGGAAGCCTCCTCCCCCAACGACCCGATATTCTTCCTGCATCATTGCTATCTGGACCTGCTCTGGGAGCGCTGGAAGAAACTCCATCCGAACGTCCCCTCTTTCCCGCAGGACGACCTCAGCAACTCGACACTGGTCTTCCACCCGGAAAACGAACTCGCTCCCTGGCCCCAGAGCTTTACCGTTCAGCAGGCACTTTCCACCGAAGAACTGGGTTATCAATATGAATATCTGTGAACTGCATCGCACTCAGTTACCCAGCGTCAAGCCATTCGCCGGCAGCGGCAACGCCGTCTTGTAGCGAACCTGCTTGAGCGCAAAGCTCGACCGAATGTTGGCCACGCCCGGCACCTTGGTCAGAAAGTCCATCATGAAGCGTTCGAGCGACTGGATGGTCGGCACCAGCACCCGGATCAGATAGTCCGGGTCGCCGGCCATCAGGTAGCACTCCATGACTTCGGGGCGATCGGAAATCGCTTCTTCGAAATGCTGCAGGGCCTCCTCTACCTGCTTCTCCAGGCTGACGTGAATGAACACGTTGACGTGCAGCCCCAGCAGGTCGGCATCCAGCAGGGTCACCTGCTCGCGGATCAGCCCCAGTTCTTCCATCGCCTTGACCCGGTTGAAGCACGGCGTCGGCGACAGATTGACCGAACGGGCCAGATCGGCGTTGGTGATGCGCGCGTTCTCCTGGAGGCTGTTGAGAATGCCGATGTCGGTACGGTCCAGTTTGCGCATGAGACAAAACCACCTGTTTTTTATGTTTATGCAGAATTTCTATCTGCAAATGATCTTCAGCGCAACGAAACAGAGAGAAATATTCTTCTTGCCCGGGCCTATGATTGTTGTAGGACAAGATTTCTTTTATCGAAGAATGACTGCCAGCTCACTACAAGAAATTCACAAGATCGAGCGTAGAAGCCATGACCCAAGCGTATGAACCGCTGCGTCTGCACGTCCCTGAACCCTCGGGCCGCCCAGGCTGCAAAACCGATTTCTCCTACCTGCATCTGACAGATGCCGGCACGGTGCGCAAACCTTCCATCGACGTAGAACCGGCCGACACTGCCGACCTGGCCCGTGGCCTGATCCGCGTGCTCGACGACCAGGGCAACGCCCTCGGCCCATGGGCCGAAAACGTGCCGGTCGAGATCCTGCGCAAAGGCATGCGCGCAATGCTCAAGACCCGGATCTACGACAACCGCATGGTGGTCGCCCAGCGTCAGAAAAAAATGTCGTTCTACATGCAGAGCCTCGGCGAAGAAGCCATCGGCAGCGCTCAGGCCCTGGCCTTGAACATCGACGACATGTGCTTCCCGACCTACCGCCAGCAAAGCATCCTGATGGCCCGCGACGTACCGCTGGTCGACCTGATCTGCCAGCTGCTGTCCAACGAGCGCGATCCGCTCAAGGGCCGTCAGTTGCCGATCATGTACTCGGTCAAGGATGCGGGTTTCTTCACCATTTCCGGCAACCTGGCCACCCAGTTCATTCAAGGCGTGGGCTGGGGCATGGCCTCGGCGATCAAGGGCGACACCAAAATCGCCTCGGCCTGGATCGGTGACGGCGCCACCGCCGAATCGGACTTCCACACCGCCCTCACCTTCGCCCACGTTTACCGTGCGCCGGTGATCCTCAACGTGGTCAATAACCAGTGGGCGATTTCGACCTTCCAGGCCATCGCCGGTGGTGAAGCCACCACCTTCGCCGGACGCGGCGTCGGTTGCGGCATCGCCTCGCTGCGCGTCGACGGCAACGATTTCTACGCGGTCTACGCCGCTTCCGCCTGGGCTGCCGAACGCGCCCGCCGTAACCTCGGCCCGACCATGATCGAATGGGTCACCTACCGCGCCGGCCCGCACTCGACCTCCGACGATCCATCCAAATACCGTCCTGCCGACGACTGGAGCCACTTCCCGCTGGGCGACCCGATCGCCCGCCTGAAACAGCACCTGATCAAGGTCGGCCACTGGTCGGAAGAAGAGCACGCCGCCGTCAGCGCCGAGCTCGAAGCCGAAGTGATCGCCGCGCAGAAACAGGCCGAACAGTACGGCACCCTCGCCGGCGGGCAGATTCCAAGCGCCGCGACCATGTTCGAAGACGTCTACAAAGAGATGCCGGAGCACTTGAAGCGCCAGCGTCAGCAGTTGGGGATCTGACATGAACGATCACAACAACAATATTCAGTTGGAAACCGCCATGACCACGACCACCATGACCATGATCCAGGCCCTGCGCTCGGCCATGGATGTGATGCTTGAGCGTGACGACAACGTGGTGGTGTTCGGCCAGGACGTCGGTTACTTCGGCGGCGTGTTCCGTTGCACCGAAGGCTTGCAGACCAAGTACGGCACCTCGCGGGTGTTCGATGCGCCGATCTCCGAAAGCGGCATCGTAGGTGTCGCGGTGGGCATGGGCGCTTATGGCTTGCGTCCGGTGGCCGAGATTCAGTTCGCCGACTACGTGTACCCGGCGTCCGACCAGATCATTTCCGAAGCCGCCCGTCTGCGTTATCGCTCGGCCGGCGAGTTCACCGCCCCGATGACCCTGCGCATGCCGTGCGGCGGTGGCATCTACGGCGGCCAGACCCACAGCCAGAGCATCGAGGCGATGTTCACTCAAGTCTGCGGCCTGCGCACCGTCATGCCGTCCAACCCGTATGACGCCAAAGGCCTGCTGATCGCCTCCATCGAAAACGATGACCCGGTGATCTTCCTCGAGCCGAAACGCCTGTACAACGGCCCGTTCGACGGCCACCACGACCGCCCGGTGACCCCGTGGTCGAAACACCCTGCCGCACAAGTACCGGACGGTTACTACACCGTGCCGCTGGACGTGGCCGCCATTACCCGTCCGGGCAAGGACGTGACCGTGCTGACCTACGGCACCACCGTGTACGTGTCGCAAGTCGCCGCCGAAGAATCCGGCGTGGATGCGGAAGTCATCGACCTGCGCAGCCTGTGGCCGCTGGATCTGGAAACCATCGTCAAATCCGTGAAAAAAACCGGCCGTTGCGTCGTGGTTCACGAAGCCACCCGCACCTGCGGTTTCGGCGCCGAACTGGTGTCGCTGGTGCAAGAGCATTGCTTCCACCACCTGGAAGCGCCGATCGAACGCGTCACCGGTTGGGACACCCCCTACCCGCACGCGCAGGAGTGGGCGTATTTCCCTGGGCCGTCCCGAGTGGGCGCGGCGCTGAAACGGGTCATGGAGGTCTGAATGGGCACGCACGTTATCAAGATGCCGGACATCGGCGAAGGCATCGCAGAAGTAGAACTGTCGCAGTGGCACGTCAAAGTTGGTGATCTGGTCGTTGAAGATCAGGTGCTGGCGGATGTGATGACCGACAAGGCGATGGTCGATATTCCCTCGCCAGTCCACGGCAAGGTGATTGCGCTGGGCGGTCAGCCGGGCGAAGTGATGGCGGTCGGCAGTGTGCTGATCAGCATCGAGGTCGAGGGCGCCGGCAATCTGAAGGAGTCCGACAAAGCGGCGCCAGTTGCGGCGAAAGAAACGCCAGTCGCGCCAAAAGTTGAAGCTGTCGTTGAAAGCAAACCCGCCGCGCCGCGTACGGCTCCGGTTTGCCAAGGCCCGGTGGTCGCTCGCCAAGCCGATGAGCGCCCGCTGGCCTCGCCGGCCGTGCGCAAACATGCGCTGGATCTGGGCATTCAATTGCGTCTGGTGCGCGGTTCCGGCCCGGCCGGTCGCGTGTTGCACGAAGACCTCGACGCCTATCTGGCGCAAGGTCAGTCGAACGCTTCGGCGCCGGTCGCCGCCGCGTACGCCCAGCGTCACGATGAAGAACAGATTCAAGTGATCGGCATGCGCCGCAAGATTGCCCAGCGCATGCAGGACGCCACCCAGCGGGCTGCGCACTTCAGTTATGTCGAGGAAATCGACGTCACTGCGATCGAAGAACTGCGTGCCCACCTGAACGAAAAACACGGTGCCAGCCGTGGCAAGTTGACCTTGCTGCCGTTCCTGGTGCGCGCACTGGTTGTTGCCCTGCGCGACTTCCCGCAGATGAACGCCCGCTACGACGATGAAGCCCAGGTCATCACCCGCCTCGGCGCCGTGCATGTTGGCGTCGCCACTCAAAGCGATGTTGGCCTGATGGTGCCGGTGGTGCGTCACGCAGAAGCTCGCAGCCTGTGGGACAGCGCGGCGGAAATCTCCCGCCTGGCCACCGCTGCGCGCAATGGCAAGGCCAGCCGCGATGAACTGTCCGGCTCGACCATCACCCTGACCAGCCTCGGCGCCCTTGGCGGCATCGTCAGCACCCCGGTGCTGAACCTGCCGGAAGTAGCGATCGTCGGCGTCAACAAAATCGTCGAACGCCCGATGGTCGTCAAAGGCCAGGTGGTGATCCGCAAGATGATGAACCTCTCCAGCTCCTTCGATCACCGCGTGGTCGACGGCATGGACGCGGCGCTCTTCATCCAGGCCATTCGTGGTCTGCTCGAACAACCCGCGACCCTGTTTGTGGAGTGATCGCATGCAAACTCTGAACACCACGCTGCTGATCATCGGCGGCGGCCCCGGCGGTTACGTAACGGCCATTCGCGCCGGGCAACTGGGCATCCCCGACCATTCTGGTCGAGGGCGAATCGCTGGGCGGCACCTGCCTGAACATCGGCTGCATTCCGTCGAAAGCGCTGATCCATGTGGCCGAGCAGTTTCACCAGACGCAGCATCACAATCAGCATTCGGCACTGGGCATCAGCGTTTCCGCGCCGACCCTCGACATCACCAAGAGCGTCGAGTGGAAGGACGGCATCGTCGATCGCCTGACCACCGGCGTCGCCGCGTTGCTGAAGAAGAACAAGGTTCAGGTCATCAACGGCTGGGCCAAGGTCATCGACGGCAAGACAGTGGAAGTCGGCGATACCCGCATCCAGTGCGAGCATCTGGTGCTGGCCACCGGCTCGAAAAGCGTCAATCTGCCGATCCTGCCGATTGGCGGGCCGATCATTTCGTCCACCGAAGCGCTGGCACCGAAGTCGGTTCCGAAACGCCTGATCGTGGTCGGCGGTGGTTACATCGGCCTGGAGCTGGGCATTGCCTATCGCAAGCTCGGCGCCGAGGTCAGCGTGGTCGAGGCGCAGGATCGGATTCTGCCGGCCTACGACGCCGAACTGACCCAACCGGTGCACGACGCGCTGAAGCAACTGGGCGTGAAGCTGTACCTCAAGCACAGCGTGCTGGGCTTCGACGGGACGTTGCAGGTGCGCGATCCGAACGGCGACACCCTCAACCTGGAAACCGATCAGGTGCTGGTGGCTGTCGGTCGCAAACCCAATACCCAAGGCTGGAACCTCGAAGCGCTGAACCTGGACATGAACGGTTCGGCGATCAAGATCGACAGCCGCTGCCAGACCAGCATGCGCAACGTCTACGCCATCGGCGACCTGAGCGGCGAACCGATGCTGGCCCACCGCGCCATGGCTCAGGGCGAGATGGTGGCCGAGCTGATCAGCGGCAAGACCCGTGAATTCAACCCGACCGCCATCGCCGCCGTGTGCTTCACCGACCCGGAACTGGTGGTGGTCGGCAAGACCCCGGACGAAGCCAAAGCGGCAGGACTGGACTGCATCGTGTCGAACTTCCCGTTTGCGGCCAATGGCCGGGCGATGACCCTGGAATCGAAAACCGGCTTCGTGCGGGTGATCGCTCGTCGGGACAATCATGTGATTGTCGGCTGGCAGGCGGTCGGTGTCGGGGTCTCGGAGCTGTCGACCGCGTTCGCCCAAAGTCTGGAAATGGGTGCGCGACTCGAGGACATCGGCGGCACCATCCATGCGCACCCGACCCTGGGTGAAGCGGTGCAGGAAGCGGCGTTGCGTGCCCTCGGGCATGCGTTGCACCTGTAAAAAACCGCCGTGGGGGAGTTTTTTCATAAGCAGGCTAATAAATCTGCTGCTCCCCCCATCGCCCGGGCTGCGAAACCGCTCAAGAATGAAGTATTGTTGTGCCCATCCAAAAAAACGTCAGAAGCCTTGAACCGCTTCGGCGGTTGTTCAGTGATAGAGGGTGTCATGGGTAACGAAAGCATCAACTGGGACAAGCTGGGTTTTGACTACATCAAGACCGACAAACGCTATCTGTCGTACTTTCGCAACGGCGAGTGGGACAAAGGCACCCTGACCGAAGACAACGTGCTGCACATCAGCGAAGGCTCCACTGCCCTTCACTATGGCCAGCAATGCTTCGAGGGCCTGAAGGCCTATCGTTGCAAGGACGGCTCGATCAACCTGTTCCGTCCGGACCAGAACGCCGCGCGCATGCAACGCAGCTGCGCCCGCCTGCTGATGCCGCATGTCTCCACCGAGCAGTTCATTGAAGCATGCAAGCAAGTGGTACGCGCCAACGAGCGCTTCATCCCGCCTTACGGCACCGGCGGCGCGCTGTACCTGCGTCCGTTCGTGATCGGCGTGGGTGACAACATCGGCGTGCGTACTGCACCTGAGTTCATCTTTTCGGTATTCGCGATCCCGGTCGGCGCCTACTTCAAGGGCGGCCTGACCCCGCACAACTTCCAGATCTCCACCTTCGACCGCGCCGCGCCACAAGGCACCGGTGCTGCCAAGGTCGGTGGCAACTACGCTGCCAGCCTGATGCCGGGCTCCCAGGCCAAGAAAGCGCACTTCGCTGACGCCATCTACCTGGATCCGCTGACCCACAAGAAGATCGAAGAAGTCGGTTCGGCCAACTTCTTCGGGATCACCCACGACAACAAGTTCGTGACCCCGAACTCGCCGTCAGTACTGCCAGGCATCACCCGTCTGTCGCTGATCGAACTGGCCAAGTCCCGCCTGGGCCTGGAAGTGGTCGAAGGTGATGTGTTCATCGACAAGCTGTCGGACTTCAAAGAGGCCGGTGCTTGCGGTACTGCTGCGGTGATCACCCCAATCGGCGGCATCAGCTACAACGATCATCTGCACGTGTTCCACAGCGAAACCGAAGTCGGCCCTGTGACCCAGAAGCTCTACAAAGAGCTGACCGGCGTGCAGACCGGCGACGTTGAAGCGCCAGCAGGCTGGATCGTCAAGGTTTGATCTGACGGCCAGATGCACAAAAGCCCCCATCGAGTGATCGATGGGGGCTTTTTCATTCGCCTCGCTCGCCGGCCTTCATGGCAATCCGCTTACCCCGCGCGACCGGCGATCCCGCTCGCCTGCCCGTTCTGCTGTTTGCCCATTCGTGCCTGAGTAATCAATCCGGGAATCAGCTCTCCTTCCGGCAGGTTCTTCCAGAACCGCGTCGGCAAATGCCCCTGCATGACTTTCTCGTTCAACCGCGCCGGGTTGAAGATGTGGCTGTAATACGTCAGCCATAAGTCACCGTGGGGATCGTCGACGTTCTGCGCCAGTTGCTGCCACTCCAGCGGACACTGCCGTTCATGGATCAGTTGTTCACCATCGTAATAAACCCCGTCGCGGGGCGTGGCGATCAGCCAGCGATGCCGGCCCATGCGCCCGATGAAGTGTTCGCTGGCGCTGTGCAGAATGTCATGGGCCGGTTCGTGCCATGCGACGTATTGCGGGCCCGGCAGCTCTGGCGGGCGTTCGATGAAGCGCACGAACGCATGCAGATGATGGGCTTCGCGCTGCACCTGCTTGATCCGCCGCTGTAACTCGCTGCCCAGTTTGTCGCCGGCCATCATTGCCGTGCGGTCGCCATGGCTGACTCGCCACAGCACTTCATACAGCAGACTCCAGCGTTGATCGCCACGGTATCGCGAAGCTTGTTCGAGGGTGTCGAGCAACGCACGGGGAATCCGTGCCTGAAACGGGCCCTGCCCTTCCGGCACCGACACGTCACTGGCGAACAGATCGCTTACCCCTTCCGACGCCCAGCTCACCAGACTCGGGTCGATTTCATGGCTGAGCAGCCAGCGCGCCTGCTGGCGCCAGGTGTCGAACAGGTCATCGCAATCGAGGTTGATCATCCCCATAGCCCCATCTGCTGCGGCATCGGCCGGTCGCGCAACTGCTGATAGAGCATCTGGCTGGTGACCTCCGCCTGCTGCGGGTGGTAGTCGCTGGTGATGATGAACGGTTTGGCCTTGGCCAGCACACAACGCATACGGGCCACGTCTTCGTAGCGAATGCGCCGCTGTCGACGCAGCTCCACCAGACGTTCGGTGGTGCGCAGGCCGATGCCGGGTATGCGTGAAATCAACGCCGGTTCGGCACGATTGAGATCCAGCGGGAACACCTCGCGATTCTGTAGCGCCCAGGCCAGTTTCGGGTCGATGTCCAACGCCAGATTGCCCGGCCCCGTAAGCAACTCACCGGCGGTATAGCCATAACCGCGCAACAGGAAATCAGCCTGATACAAGCGGTGCTCGCGCATCAGCGGCGGTGCGGCCAACGGCACGCTTTTCGGGCTGTCCGGAATCGGGCTGAACGCCGAGTAATAGACCCGGCGCAGGCGGAAGTTGCCGTAGAGCGCCTGCGCGCTGTGCAGGATCGTGCTGTCGTCGGTGTCATCGGCACCCACAATCATTTGCGTGCTCTGCCCGGCCGGGGCGAACTTCGGAGCGCGGGGTTCATTGAGCACGGTCTGCACGCCGGTGTAGATGGTATTCATCGCCTGCTTGATCGAACCGATGTGCTTCTCCGGCGCCAGGGTTTGCAGGCTGGCATCGGTGGGCAATTCGATGTTGACGCTCAAGCGGTCGGCGTAACGCCCGGCTTCTTCGATCAGCGCAGAGTCCGCATCGGGAATGGTCTTGAGATGAATGTAGCCACGGAACTCATGCTCTTCGCGCAGCAGCTTCGCGACACGCACCAGTTGCTCCATGGTGTAGTCCGCCGAACGGATAATCCCCGAACTGAGGAACAACCCGCTGACGCAATTGCGCCGGTAGAAATCCAGGGTCAGCGTGACCACTTCCTCTGGCGTGAAACGCGCAACGCGGCACATCGCTGGAGCGGCGGTTGACACAGTATTGGCAATCGTAGAGACAGAAATTGGTCAGCAGAACCTTGAGCAGCGACACGCAACGCCCGTCCGGCGTGTAGCTGTGGCAGATGCCCATGCCATCGGTCGAGCCCAACCCGCTCTTGCCCTCGGAGCTGCGCTTGGGCGCGCCACTGCTGGCGCAGGAGGCGTCGTACTTGGCGGCGTCGGCGAGGATGCTGAGCTTGTCGATGATTTGCATGGCACGGACTCGATACTGTTCGCATATACAGTATAGACAGCGACTGGCTCATACAAGGCGCAATGCCGCTCTTCGTCGGAATGTAGCGCTGCAGCAGCCAGGTCAATTTGACTCAGACGAAGTCAGATTGACTCGATTTCACAAAGGTCATAATGACTATCAAACCTGCGCAGGCCTTGATATCAAAGGCTGTCCGGCATGGCCCGAAAATTGACTGGTCCCCCGTAGCCATTTGGCTGAAAACCAAAAACGGGAGTTGAACATGGATCAAGTTTTTCAGGGCAAGCTTGCCGTCATCACCGGTGCCAGTTCGGGCATAGGCCTGGCCGCTACCGAACGCCTGCTGGATCAAGGCGCACGCGTGTTGGCCATGTCGCGAAAGCTCGGCCCACTGGCCGAACTGCTTGAGCGGTATCCGCAGCAACTGGTCTGGCATCCCGGCGATGTCACTCAAGCCTCTGACCTTGCCGCTCTGGCCAACCAGGCTGCACGCCTCGGCCCGGTGAGTTTCGTAACTCGCCGACGGGCTCGACAGCTCGGCGTTCGATCGCCAATGGGCAGTGAACGGCGCCGGCGCCCTGAACACCTTGGCCGCCCTGCGCCCGCACCTTGCAGACAAGGCGTCAGTGGTGTTCATCGGTACTTTTCTGGCCGGCATCAGCTTCGCCGGACTGTCCGCCTATATCGCGTCAAAAGCAGCATTGATCGCCCACGCCCGGACCCTCGCGGTCGAGCTGGCGCCCCACGGCGTGCGCATCAATTGCGTTTCCCCCGGCCCGACCGCAACGCCGATCTGGGCGACACTGGGGCTGAGTGACGAAGCGCTTGGAAACGTCGCCCAAGGCGTCAACGAACGACTATTGGGCGGACAATTCCTGGAACCTGCGGCGGTGGCCGACGTCATTCTTTTCCAGTTGGGGCAATTGGCGCACGCGGCGTCGTCGGGCAGGACTGGGTGGTCGATAGCGGCTACACCTTGAGCTAACGCGCATGCAACGATCCGGGCGTGGAATCCGTCAGCTGGCGACCTGACGAATCCCGCCCGGACTCGGGCAAAACCAGCCCCCAGCGCGACGCAAATTCTCGGCGCCCTTGCACCGTCAACGTCAGCGCCCGACTGTCCAGATCCTGCGTCACCCATTTGCGCTTCAACGCGGCCTGCAACAACGCCGCCCCGAGCGAACCGCCCAGATGGGGCCGGCGCATGCTCCAGTCCAGGACACGGGCAGGCGAACCGTCGGCGCATCGTCGACAGATCCTTGACCTCAATACCCAGCCCTTCAAAAAACGCCTCGCCGCTGTCACTGAGGCGATAAACCTGCTCATCGGTTTCCACCAGCCAACCGCCCTCCAGCAACCGTCATGCAACAACACCGCGAGCGTCCCGGCCATGTGGTCGTAGCAGGGTGCGGGCAAATTGCAGGCGATCCGGCGTGTGTGGTTTGAAGGTCGGCGCGGGGCTCTGGCCGATCACCATCAGCGCTTCCAGCGCCTGGGCCACGCGCTTGTCGGCGAGGCTGTAATAACGGTGGCGGCCCTGCACGTGCAGGCGCACCAGCGCCAGGTTCTTGAGCTTGGCCAGGTGCGCGCTGGCGGTCGAGGCGCTGACGTCGGCGAGGGTCGCCAGCTCCGTGGCGGTGCGGGCGTGGCCGTCCATCAGCGAGCACAGCATTTTGGTCCGCGCCGGTTCCGCGATGGCGGCGGCCACTTGCGAGACTCCGATGTCTTGATGTTCTGCGTGCATATTTCGCTCTCTAATGACCCAGGGCCATGTCGTACTAAAGATCGTAGCCATCACCCTCTAGATCTACAAACCGCGCGTTTTCTACACCAACAGTCGCAAGAAGCCGCCTAAATCCGTCCTCCCCCCTGTCAGAAATGACAGTAGTAAAAACGGTCAAACGAGCATTGTATTGGAATGCTGTGATTGCCAAATCATTCGCCTTCACGCCAACCAATTTCGGAGAAAAAAAATGTCTACGACAATTGTTACGACGACAAAAAAAGGAACTGTCGCATCGGTTTCAATTACATGAATTATTGGAGCGTCAGCGTACAACCGGATGACGGAAGTGCATCAGAAGTTTTTCAATTCACTAGTCGACCCGACTTCTCTGCAGGAAACAAGGTGACTTACACCGTCACCACGGGTCCTAGTGGTCCCCTTCCCGGTGACTTGAGACGGTCCAGTTGATTCACAGTGCATTTACCGCCCCTTCCATAGAAGTGATGAAAGGGGCCTTATATTTTCCCGGCACCACGCACACACGGATTCAAAAAAACTGAAGTTGCGCTTGGTCCAAGTCTCCTGCGAATCCAACCTTCATATTTCGCTCCCGGACGAATCATCGCCCTCAAGGACTGGAGATAGTTAGCAACACTTTCCCCACCGACAAGGTTGCGATCCATGGACCCGATCATCGCGGCGACTCACGCCGATCCCTACCCCTACTACGCCGAACTGCGCGCGGCGGGCGGGCTGACTTTTCATCACGGACTGAAACTGTGGGTTGCCAGTAGCGCCCGCGCGGTGTGCGCGGTGTTGGCGCATCCGGATTGCAGGGTGCGTCCGGTGCAGGAGCCGGTGCCCAAAGCTATCGTCGACGGAACGGCGGGCAAGGTGTTCGGCCAGTTGATGCGCATGAATGACGGTGAAGCGCAGCGCTGCCCGCGTTCGGCCACGGAGCCACCGTTGGGAATGATTGATCGGGAAGAAGTCAGCGCGCTGGTTTCCGCGCGGCTGATAACGAACGACGCCGACGGCCTCTATAAAGCAATGTTTCGCGGCCCGGTGTGCGTGGTTGCATCGCTGCTCGGATTCACCCCGGCGCAGGCGCGGGTCATCAGTGAACTGACGGCGGATTTCGCGGCGTGCCTGTCGCCGTTGAGCAATTGACCTGCAATTGGCGGCAGCGCATCGGGCGGCGGAGCAATTGCGCGGTTACTTCATTGAGTTGCTGTCGGACCCGAACCCGTTTCTCGCCGACATTCGCCAGCGGTTTTGTCGGCGATGAAGACGTGCTGCTCGCCAACCTGATCGGCCTCTGTTCACAGACGTTCGAGGCCACTGCCGGGCTTATCGGCAATGCGTTGGTGGCTTTACAGCGTCAGCCTGAATTACGCGCGGCGTCAGTGGATTCGTTACTGGCTGAAGTCCAACGCTTCGATCCATCGGTGCAGAACACCCGCCGATTTGTGGCGAACACCTGCGAAATCGACGGGCGTGCGGCTGGAAGCCGGCGACGTGATTCTGGTGCTGCTGGCCTCGGCCAATCGCGACCCCGCACTGAATGGAAACCCGGATCGCTTTATTGGTGGATCGCCCGAACCGACGCAGCTTCACGTTCGGCAGCGGTCGGCATCAATGTCCCGGACAGATGCTGGCGATGACGATCGCCAGCGCCACGCTCACCGAAATCCTCGCCGCGACATTGATTCGGGAAGACTCGCGTGGCACTACCGGCCTTCGCTTAATGGACGAATTCCGATGTTCAGCGAGATGCAGACTTAAGCATCGCTGCAATCAAGGATCAGGTGGCCCATTCCAGGGATGCAGGCAACTGGAAACAGAGGTCTACTTCCAGTTTTGCGGCCGCCGACAGGTTGACCAGCGCATTCCAGCGAGAACTTGTCGATTTTGCCGTTGAGTACGTCGTTGAGACGCGGCTGAGTGATGCCAAGACGCTTGGCCGCCTCTTTCTGCGGAAGCTCCCACGCACGAATCGTTTCACAAAGCGTGCGCATCAGTTTCGCCCGCAGACGCATGTTGGCCGCTTCATGCGGCGTGTCTTCCAGCGCATCCCAGATGCTTGAGAAACGCTGAGGGGGATTTTGATGATCCTTCATGGATTAACCTATTTCCTGGTATCTGGCGCGTGCCAGTTCTATGTCTCGCGTCTCGGGTTTTACGGGTCGTCTTCCGCAGGGCGTGCAGCACATAAATCGCGTCAGGCCGGTTGACCACATAAAACACTCGAAACGCCCCTGAGTCCTCGGTGATTCTGATTTCATTGACGCCCCGTCCGACGGTTTTCATGGGGCGCCAGTCGAAGGGTTCGTCACCCATGCTGCAACAGATCCAATTGGAAACCTGCAGCTCTGCGAGCATCGAGGGGAAAAGCTCTCAGATCCTTGAGCGCACTCCCGACAAATACCACGTCCTTGTGTCTTGGCATTGGCTTCTCCTGTGTTGGAAGGAAAAGCGTAATAGTCCGGACGGAATCGTGTAGCGGAGGTTGTGTTGCAAGGAATGGCAGCGATCACCTACCAGCAGACTATATCGAAACCGATATAAATCAAGTTTGAATTGGCTTATCTGACATTTGGTATCACAAAGCAGAAATTCGCGAGCCAGCACACCTGATAAGCCGACGCAGAACCCTTGTGGGGAGCGAGCTTGCTCGCGATGGCGGACGGAAAAATGAAGCATCATTTTGCCCTCATCCGAGAGGCTACATCGCCTTGCGCCTTTACCTACAACTACGCCAGAATCCGCCGGCTTGTGCAGTTTGGAGCCTGCCCGTAACTTGATTCGCATCACTGAATGGTCAGTGAACGGGTTTAGTCGCTCGGACGGTTTTAAGTTGCATGCAGTCCATTTAGTCAGGTGTTCATTTGCCTGTGCTCAATGGTAGCTGTGCGCAGGGCGTCTTCGGGCGCGCCGGGAATGCTTAGAACCACCGGTCGACTAACCTGCGCATAGCTGCCACCTAATTGTTTAGTCGCAATGACGGTGTAAGCCTCAATTAAAGGTTCTAGGCAAATGTTCAAATATGTACCCGATCCACCCGAAACAGACATACCCAACGAGTCCGACCCGACTTCGCCCTACTCCTCCACCGACTCAAAAAAACTCCACGAAGCCGCCGAGCGCGCCCTCGACCATTACCTGAAACCCACCGCCCCGAAACAACACTGCCCCGGCCGCATGTTCCTCGTCGCCCCCGACCTGGATCAGCATGCCCTGCTGGCCCACGCCTGCGAATCGATGACTTCGGCCAGCGTGATGCTCAGCGACTTCGCCGCGCTGCTGGACCCGCCCCTACCGCAGCACCGTGCTGGGCATCGCCCAAGTGGTGATGTGTGGCGAACTCGCGGTGAAACCGGGCGCTGGACACTCTCGATGCCACGACCTGAGGAACACCCATGGAAAGCAAATCCGATGCACACATCGTCGCCGCCCTGATCTCCATCGGCCTCAACGAGAAAGACAGCCAATGGGCCCAGAAAGCCTGTCTGCTACTGCTCGAGAGCGAACGGAAATCCATCGTCAGCGCCGCCCTCACCGCCCTCACCCAACTCGCCGTGACCATGGCGAACTGGACCGCAGCCGCCTGCTGCCGGCACTCACAAGCGTAAAACGCCGATTTCCGAGCCTGACCGGCACGGTTGCCGCGACGCTGGATGAGATGGCGATGGCTGCGTAACACCTGGAGCACAAGGCAAGAAAAAACCCGCTGTCTCCGTGAAGGGAGGCAGCGGGTTTTATGTGCAAATGCGATCAGCGCCGAAAGTCAGACAGGACAAAAGGTGTATTAGCTCTCAAGTAACGGTCGACGTCTTCCAGCGAATGCAGTCCTTCACTGGATGAAACGACGGTGCCCTGTTCATCCTTGCGAGTCAGAGTCACGGTATAAACGCCCTCTTGCTCCAACAGTACACCGCTGAAATTGACCTGTTGCCCGCCTTCTTCTGCGAAGGAAGTCGCTGTAAGGCTTCCAGACGCAAGCGTCGTCGTCACACGATCCTTGAGCACTTTGCGCTTTGCCATCAGTTCCCTGGCCACAACCCAAGTGCCAACCCCCACAGCAGCGTTGAGCACAGCCATATACCCGTAAGACCAGCGCCCGTGCGACGAGTGTTTCTCGCCCAACCACTCGGCAATCTGAGAAATCATGTGCCACACGTCCATGTGCTAATCCCTGAATGCGATCATCAATTCTGCACGCCGGATTCAATCCTCCCGCGTCAAAACCTCAAGCAACTCAATTTCGAACACCAAATTCGAATTCGGCGGAATCTTGCCCATCGTCCGCTCGCCATAACCCAGATGCGCCGGCACCAGCAGTTTGCGCTTGCCACCCACCTGCATGCCATGATCCCCTGATCCCAGCCCTTGATCACCCGGCCCGTGCCGATCACGCACTGAAACGGTTTGCCCCGGCTCCAGGACGAATCGAATTCGGTGCCGTCTTCCAGCCAACCGGTGTATTGGGTGGTGATCAACGCGCCTTTGACGGCGGCTTTTCCGTCTCCGGTCTGAAGATCGATTATCTGCAGTTCATCATTCATAACATTCACTCTATTGTTCCGCTGGCCGCCGTTTTCCCAGAAATACCGGCCATTGGCAACCGTTTGGCCCAAGGTTGCCGCTGTTTCCGGTGTTTGCCGCGAATGAGGATTGTGTGGCGGACAGGCGCTGAGTCATGGCCACGCTGATTGAGTTTCAGCGCTCGGGCGTACCGAATACAACGCCATTAAAGGTATGCGTGCAGCACTGGCACGTAGGCGTCATGTCTTCGGCTTTCAGGGCTGGATTGACGATTTGCAGGCGCTTGTTCTCATCGACGTATAACCCACTGTAGATGCTGGACTCACCCACCCCCACCACATCCCTTCGCTCGTGTTCATGCAGAGCGACCATCCAGAACACCGGTTCCTGCCGATCCAGCCGCGACACGGCTTCACTGAAAATCTCGTCCCAATCACCGCCGACACGCGACAACAGAAAGCGAAACAACGGCGTGTAATCGTAGCCATGGTGCTTGATGCCATGCATCGAACCGCGTGTAGCCTCGCTGTGGATTTCAGACTTGGTGTTTCGTTGATGCCGGTAATGCCCGCCGGGTTGTTGCGCCAAACGTTGTGGGCGGTCGTGTTTTCTTTGCGATAAAGGGGTTTCTTGTCCAACGAATTGCTCCTGACATCCAGTCACTCGAAACGCCCTCGCGTTTTACCGGAACGGCGCTCGAATGCAATCAACCGTCCATGGCCAATTGTTGCTTGAGGTCAGCGCTCCACCGGTTGAATCGCCACAATCGTCCCGTTGGTGATCATCACCATCACGTATTTATCGTTGATCTGCACCCACTGCGCCTGTGGCTCCGGCTGTTTGAGGCCTTTCTGTTTCCAGTTTTTGATGGCTTTTTCGCTGCGCTGGTAGATATCCGGGGCGCGGTCGTTGACGTTCAGTTCGCGGTTGCCGGTCGGTGATTGCTCGACAGTGTCGTTCGGGGTTTGCGCCGCTTGAACGAGGGGGCTGATCCCGGCGATGCCGGCGACGAGGGCCAGGCTGGCGATTAGGGTCTTGTTGTTCATCGGTGAACCTCCTTCAGATGTGTGATACCTGAACTCCGACTGCTGAGTTCCGGAATCATTCCTTGTTTTTTGATGGCGCTGAGCCGGAGTTTGTAGTCGCCAGTCATGACGCCATCGCTGGCAAGCCAGCTCCCCACATTAATCTCGATTGATCCGCCTTGCACATCAATCCATGCCAACAATGCAATTAACAAATCGATCCCTGCGCGCCACTATCCGCCCCAATAAAAACCCGTGCCGCCGCCTCCCCGTCGCGCACGTCATAAAAGCGGTGGAGTACTTTTCTATGACAGCCTCAATCCCACACGGCGGCTCGCGGGCCGGCGCCATTTTCCGGGTGACCTCGGGTAACTTCCTCGAACAGTTCGACTTCTTTCTGTTCGGTTTCTACGCCACGCAGATCGCGGCGGTGTTCTTTCCGGCGAGCAGTGAGTTCGCGTCCCTGATGATGACTTTCGCAGTGTTCGGCGCAGGCTTTTTGATGCGTCCGCTGGGGGCCATCGTGCTCGGCGCGTACATCGATGACGTCGGTCGTCGCAAAGGTTTGATTGTCACCCTGTCGATCATGGGCCAGCGGCACGATACTGATTGTGCTGGTGCCCGGATATGAAACCATCGGCCTGTTTGCCCCGGCGCTGGTGTTGATCGGACGGCTGCTGCAGGGCTTCTCCGCCGGTGCCGAACTGGGCGGGGTTTCGGTGTATCTCTCGGAGATCGCCACGCCCGGTCGCAAAGGCTTTTTCACCGCCTGGCAGTCGGCCAGTCAGCAGGTGGCCATCGTCGTCGCCGCCGCGCTCGGTTATGGCTTGAACCAATGGATGGCGCCGCAAGCGGTCGCCGATTGGGGCTGGCGGATTCCGTTTTTCGTCGGCTGCATGATCGTGCCGTTCATCTTCTTTCTGCGGCGCAATCTCGCGGAAACCGAAGAGTTCGCCGCCCGTAAACATCGTCCGAGCATGAAGGAAGTGTTCCGCACCCTCGGCCAGAACTGGGGCGTGGTACTGGGCGGAATGCTGATGGTTGCCCTGACTACCACTGCGTTTTACTTGATCACCCGTGTACGCACCGACCTTCGGCAAAACCGTGCTGCACCTGAGCACGTCCGATGCGTTGCTGGTGACGTTGCTGGTGGGCGTTTCCAACTTTTTCTGGCTGCCGATTGGCGGCGCATTGTCCGATCGCGTCGGCCGCCGTCCGGTGCTGATCGCCATGGCGCTGCTGGCGCTGGCCACCACGTATCCAGCGCTGTCGTATCTGGTGCAGGCGCCGAGCTTCAGTCACATGCTGCTGTCGCTGTTGTGGCTGTCGTTTATCTACGGCCTGTACAACGGCGCAATGATTCCGGCGCTGACCGAAATCATGCCGGTGGAAGTGCGGGTGGCCGGTTTCTCCCTGGCTTACAGCCTCGCCACTGCCGTGTTTCGGCGGATTCACTCCAGCGATGTCGACCTTCCTGATCCAGTACACCGGCGACAAAGCCGCACCGGGTTACTGGATGAGCATCGGCGCACTGTGTGCATTGTGCGCCACGCTTTATCTGTATCGCCGGGCCGGCGGTCGTCTGCAACCTGTTACTGCCTGAGAACATCATCATGAAAAAACTGTTTACCGTTTCAGCCCTGCTCGCCGGTCTTGCGTTCAACGTTGCGGCCCAGGCCGAAGAACTGCGGGTCATGACCTCCGGCGGTTTCACCGCCGCCTACAAGATCCTCGGGCCGAAATTCGCCGCCGCCACCGGCAACACGCTGGACACCCAACTCGGTCCGTCGATGGGCAAGGCGCCGGAGGCAATCCCCAATCGCCTCGCCCGTGGTGAAAAGGCCGACGTGGTGATCATGGTCGGCTACGCCCTCGATGATCTGATCAAGCAAGGCAAGGTCGATCCGGCGTCGCGGGTGGAGCTGGCGGGATTCGCGAATCGGCCTGGTAGTGCGCGAAGGCGCGCCGAAGCCGGACATCAGCAATGTCGATGCCCTGAAGAAAACCCTGCTGGATGCAAAATCGGTGGCTTACTCCGACAGCGCCAGCCGGCGTGTACATCGAGCAGCAGTTGTTCAAGAAACTCGGCATCGAAGATCAGCTGAAACCGAAGGCGAAGATGATCCCGAAAATCCCGGTGGGCTCGGTGGTCGCCACTGGCGACTATCAACTGGGCTTCCAGCAGGTCAGCGAATTGCTGCCGGTGCCGGGGGTGAGTTTTGTGGCGAAGATTCCTGAATCGGTACAGTCGGTGACTCGGTTTGCAGCAGGGATTCCGGTGGGTGCGCAGCATCCACAGGAAGCCAAGGCGTTGCTCGCTTATCTGGCCGCCCCCGCTGCCCAGGCCGACGTGCAGGCCACCGGGCTGGATTCGGTCAAGCGCTGACCGTCGGCGGCTGGACTTTCATTTCCACCACCAGCCGCTCCAGTTCCAATGCCGCCGGGGTCAGCGTACGACCCCGGCGTTTGATGATGCCGACACTGCGCATCACTTGCGGCTCGGTCAGCGGCACCCGCGTCAGGATCGGATGATCCGCCGCCGGCATCGCCATCAGCGGCACCGCCGCCACGCCCAACCCCGCTTCCACCAGACCGATCATGGTCGTCACATGCCGCGTCTCGCAGATGCTCGGGCGCTGCGGCACCACTTTGGCCAGGGCCTGATCCAGCAGAAACCGGTTGCCCGAGGTCTTGTCGAGCGAGATGTAATCCTGCCGGTAGAACTCGTCCCAGGTCACACTACTGCGTCCGGCCAACGGATGATCGCGGCGACAGGCAACGACGTAGCTCTCCTGCACCAGCGGTTCGAAATCCACGCCCGCCTCCTGGGTGCCCATGAAACTCAGGCCGAAATCCGCCTCGCCGTTGACCACCGCGCTCAGCACGTCGTGGGCGCTGGAATCGAGGACTTTGACTTTGATTCGCGGGAACTGCTGGTGATAGCGCGCGACCACGCTCGGCATGAAGTAATAGGCCGCCGACGGTACGCAGGCGACGGTTACATGGCCCTGCCGATTCGAGGCGACTTCGCTGATGCCCAGCAACGCGACGTCCAGATCGTCGAGCAAACGTTCGACGCTGGGCATGAAACCGCGTCCGGCCTGGGTCAGGCTGACCTTGCGCGTGGTGCGCTCGAACAGCTTCACGCCGAGAGCGTCTTCGAGCTTTTCGATGCGTCGGCTCAGGGCCGGTTGCGACAGGCGCACGGTGTCGGCGGCCTTGCGGAAACTGCCCTGCTCGACCACGGCGCGAAAGGCTTGCAGGTCGTTGAGGTCGAAGTTGATGGCCATGGAAAACTCGGAAGGAATTGATTCGCTGAGGCTATAAATGTAACCAATTGATGCAAATTATTACAGAAGCACATCTGCTCAAGCATGTGCTGCCGTGGAGTGTTCACATAGCCTGGGATCATCTCAGTCTCCCTTGTGGGAGCGGGGCTTGCTCGCGAAGAGGTCGTGTCAGGCAACTGGTCTGCGGAATGACACACCGCCTTCGCGAGCAAGCCCGCTCCCCCATCAGGATCTGCGGTGGATCTTGAATCGTTGCAACCTTTATCCTTGTCGCCCCCGCCGTACCGCGTTACTGGAGTTCCGCTCATGCCCCATGAAGGCAATCTGTTACAAGCCGCCGTCGTCTTTCTCTTCGCCGCCCGTGCTCACCGTTCCCCTGGCCAAGCGCCTGCAACTGGGCGCGGTGCTCGGTTATCTGTTTGCCGGGGTGATCATCGGGCCCGTCGGTGCTGGGCCTGATCGGCAATCCGCAAAGCGTCAGCCATATCTCGGAACTGGGCGTGGTACTGCTGTTGTTCATCATCGGTCTGGAGTTATCGCCGCGACGTTTATGGGTGATGCGCAAATCGGTGTTTGGCGTGGGCCTGGCGCAGGTGCTGCTGACCGGTTCGGTGATTGGCGTGCTGGCGCTGTCGGTGTTCGGTCAGCCGTTGAACAGCGCGATTGTCTTGGGCCTGGGTCTGGCGCTGTCGTCCACCGCGTTCGGGTTGCAAAGCCTGGCGGAACGCAAAGAGCTGACCAGCCCCCACGGTCGTCTGGCGTTTGCGATTCTGCTGTTCCAGGACATCGCCGCGATCCCGCTGATCGCCCTGGTGCCGATGCTCGCGGGGGTCGATCACCACACCAGCACCGCCGACGACGTACGCCACAGTTTGCAGGTGCTCGGCGGCATCGCGGTGGGTGGTGATCGGCGGACGTTATCTGTTGCGTCCTGTGTTTCGCATCGTGGCGAAAACCGGTCTGCCGGAAGTCTCCACCGCCACTGCGTTGCTGGTGGTGATCGGCACGGCGTGGCTGATGGACATGGTCGGTGTGTCGATGGCGTTGGGCGCGTTTCTTGCGGGCCTGCTGCTGGCGGATTCGGAATATCGCCATGAGCTGGAAGCGCAGATCGAGCCGTTCAAGGGCCTGCTGCTGGGGACTGTTTTTTCATCAGCGTCGGCGATGGGCGCTAATCTCAGTCTGCTGCTCAGTGCGCCGATCACGGTGCTGGGCCTGACGCTGCTGCTGATCGCCCTGAAGTTGCCGCTGTTGTTTGTGGTCGGGCGTCTGGCGGCGGGTTGAACAAGGTCAGCGCGATTCGCCTCGGCATCGTGCTGGCGGCGGGCGGTGAATTTGCGTTTGTGGTGTTCAAGATCGGTCGCGATCAGGGGCTGTTCGAACCGCGTCTGTACGATCTGCTGGTGCTGACCATCACCCTGTCGATGGCGGTCACGCCGCTGTTGCTGTTGGTCTGCGCACGACTGGTCAGCCCGAAGGTGCAGCCAGTGGAAGTGCCGGAGAAATTCCGCCAGATCGAGACCGAAACCCCACGGGTGGTGATCGCCGGCATGGGCCGGATGGGTCAGATCGTGGCGCGGATTCTGCGGGCGCAGAACATCAAGTTCGTGGCGCTGGATACCTCGGTGGAAACCATCGAACTGTCGCGCAGTTTCGGTGGCGTACCGGTGTTCTACGGTGACCCGATGCGCCCGGAAATCCTCAGCGCGGCCAAGGCCGGGGAAGCGGAATATTTCGTGATTGCCACGGATGATCCGGAAACCAACATCAAGACCGCCGAGATCGTGCGCAAGCTCTACCCGCACATGAAGATCATCGCCCGGGCGCGTAACCGGCAGCATGTTCATCGGTTGGTGGATGTTGGGGCCGATCCAATCCGGGAAACCTATTACTCCAGTCTGGAAATGAGCCGCCGTACGCTGGTTGGCCTCGGCTTGACCCAGGCCCAGGCCGATGCGCGGATCAAGCGCTTCAAGCACCATGACGAACAGGTGCTCGAGGCGCAACACGCGGTGTACGACGACGCGGCCAAAGTGCTGCAGACCGCCCAGGAAGCGCGGGCGGAACTGGCCCGGTTGTTCGAGTCGGATCAACTGGAAGAACAATCGGGCAAGTCCTGACGTTTGCAGAGTTCCAAATGTGGGAGCCAGCCTACTGGCGATTGCGACAGCTCGGCCACCATCAAGGGTGACTGAACCGGCCTCATCGCCAGCAGGCTGGCTCCCACAAGTTCAGGCTATCTCCAGCTCCCTCTCTTCTTTGGCCGGCGCCACTTCAAACCGATCCGCCAGAAACGGCGTGATGTCCAGCGGCAGCGGTTCATCGTTGACCAATTTGTCCAGTAACACCCCGGTGATCGCCGATGTCAGTATCCCGGTGCGGAAATGCCCGCAGGCGTTGAGATAACCCTCTACCCCAGCCATCGGCCCGAGAATCGGCAACTCGTCCGGCGAACCCGGCCGCAATCCGGCCCAGGTACGCTTGAGGTTGATGTCCGCCAATTCCGGCAAGCAACGGACGGCGCCCTGCACCAGCCCGGCGATTTCCGGCCAGGTGGTGGTGACGTCGAAGCCCTTGTCCTCGGTGGTGCTGCCGATCAGGATTTCGCCGTTGTCCTTCTGCGCCATGTAGCAATCGCTGGTGGTCAGGCAACCGTTGAGGATTTTCGGCAAGCGTTCGGTCAGCAGGATCTGGCCTTTCACCGGTTTCACCGGAATCCGGATGCCCGTGGCCCACTCGCTCAAGTCCGCTGCCCACGCACCGGCGGCGTTGATCAGGGTTTTGCAGTGGAACACCCCGGCTTCGGCCGTCTGTACGCCAGTCACCCGCGTGCCGTGATGCAACACGCCGGTGATGTTGGTGTTGACGAACATGTCCACGCCATTCTGCCGGGCGCCTTCGGTGTAGGCGTCGGCCAGGCGGAACGGGCTGACCTGATGGTCGCAGAGAAACTCCAGCGCCCCGCGTGCTTCATGGCTGACACTCGGCTCGGACTCGCGCAATGCCGCCTGATCCAGCCAGCACACCTGATCGGCCAGATGCGGGATGCAGCCGACGATATGCTCGGCGTACAACCGGTCTTCATCGTCATAAATGACGAATTTCAGCCCGGTCTTTTCGAACTTGAAATCCATCCGTGGTTGTCGCGCAGCTCGCGGTGCAATGCCGGGTACAACGCATTGGACTGCAAGGCGAAATCGAAAAATGACGGCGGCAGAATGTGCGGCGTGCTGGCGTCCACTGCCACCGCCGCGCCCTGGGTTTCGCGCTTGCGGTTGGCCGACATCATGCGGAAGAAAATCACCCCGCAGCCCAGCCCCACCGACTCGCCGATGGCCCACAAGCCACCGGCCGAAGCGCGGGTCGCGTTGCCGGGGCGCTTGGCGTCGATCAGCGCAACCTTGAGGCCTTTGCGCTTGGACAATTGGTAGGCGATGGACGCGCCGATCACACCGCCGCCGGCAATGACCACGTCATAGAACTTACTCATGGGAAACGGCCTCCTTGCCGAGGGACTGGAACGCGGAAAAAGGAATCGGATCGATCGGGAAACGCGGCCGCAGCCAGCCGACATCCTGCCGTCCGGTGGCCTGCCGCAAACGGTCGCTGCAATAGCCGACGCACATCCGACCCTGGCAGTCGCCCATGCTCACGCGAGTGCGCATTTTCAGGCTGGCGATGTCTTGCACGCCCTGCTCCAGCGCGCGGTCGATGTCGGCGCGGGTCGCGTGTTCGCAACGGCAGATCACCGTGTCGGCCGCCGGCAATGCGGTCTGCCCGACGCCGCGTTCGGTGTAGCGATTCCACCGCTGCGCGGAAACGCACGATGGCTTTGAGTTTGCCCAAGTAGCGGTCGCGACGGACGCGCGCCAGCTCTTCTTCCAGCACGCCGCGTTGCAGCAGGATCGAAGTGGCAGCGATCTTGCCGGCGAGCATCGCCGCTTCGCCGCCGCGAATCCCGCTCATGTCACCGGCCAGGTGCACGTGGGGCTCGCTGCTTTGCTGCCAGATGTTGGCGTTGGCGCGCAGATAACCGTCGTCACTGAAGCCGTGATCCAGACCCATCTGCTGACTCAGTTGCGTGCGCGGAATGAAGCCGTAGCCGACCGCCAGCGTCTTCGCTTCGAAGCGCTCAACGCGGTTCATGTCCGGTTCCCAGGTTGCCGAATACGGCGCCACGCTGACGCTTTTCAGTTCGCCTTCGCCGTGCGCTTCGACCACGCCCCCAGCCGTAGTGCATCGGGATGCCGTGCAGTTTCAGGTAGGCGAGCATGCTCAAACCATCAAGGAACAGCTGCGGCTTGTTCAGCAGCGCCAGACTTTCCTTGGCGATCTTGCCGAACGCGCAGGCCTCGTAGACACCCGCCACACTCACACCCGACGCATGCAACTGAGTCGCCACCAGCGGCAACAGCGGCCCGGTGCCGGCGATCACCACCGGCCCCCTGCGGTTTGACCACGCCGCTTTTGATCTGCAATTGCAGCCCGCCGAGCATGATCACGCCGGGCAAGGTCCAGCCGGGAAACGGCACGCTGCGCTCATGGCAACCGGCGGCCAGCAGCAGTTGCGGGTATTCGATTTCGTGCAGACGCTCGTCGCCGTCCAGCACCAGCAGCGAGCGCGTGCCTTCGGCGCGACCACGCGATGGTTGAGGCGCACGTCGATCAGCCCGGACTGCTCCTGGAAATCACCGTGCAGTTTGCCCAGCGCCTCGGCATAGCGCGGCCCCAGGTAATCCAGCTGCACACCATCACGCAGCGGCCCGCGATAGACCACGCCACCCAGGCGCGACGCCTCTTCGAGCAAGGTGCAGCGCACCCCGTGCCGGGCCAGTTCGATGGCCGCCGCCATGCCCGCCGGGCCACCGCCGACGATTACCGGAATGAGGCTCATACCACCTCCTGCCCGTGAATGCGGTTGACCTGGGTTTCGATCAGCATGCCGTCGCGCACCACGGTCTGACAGGCGCGGCGCTTGTGTCGACCGTTGATTTTCACCAGGCAGCACTGGCACACGCCCATGCCGCAATAGGCACCGCTGATCTGGTTGTGATCGTTGCGCGCGACCTGGCGCACGCCGAGGGACTGAATGACGCTGAGCACGGTTTCGCCGATGGCGGCGCTGACCGGCTGGCCGTTGATGTGGACAGTCATATCCGCCTGCGCCAAAGGCTGGATATCGAAGGTTCTTTCTAGGCAGTTCATTGCGATGATCGTCCGTGAAAATTTCAGGTGAGTTGTTATGTCAGCCCCCTGCTGCACTACACCTGGCGTCCCGTTTAAGTCTTCAATACGAGCGGGTTTGCGTGGTACTCCGTCAGCGCAACAGGTTGCGCACGACACAACTGTAGTCGAAGTCGCGACAAGGGCCTGGAACAATTAAATTAAGAGATATCGCCAAGAGAAATATTGATCCAGGCCAGTGAAACGGCGACGCGCTCCTGCGTCTGTCTGGTGAAAAACGCAAAAAGCCGCTTCAACCCGAAGGTGGAAGCGGCCAAGGCATATGCCTCAAGGAATCAGTGCACGAACAGGGCGATCAGGATGATGATCGGGATCGGTACGCCGAGGAAAAACAGCAGTAGTGAGCGCATGGTGGTTCTCCTTGATTAACGGACTGGCGGCTGCGTGGTCGTGGTGTAGGTTTCGACTTCGACGTACTCGACTGCATCCCGGCGGCGACCGCCGAAGGTGGCCGAGAGGCTGGCGAAGAACGCACCGGCCAGCAGCGCGATGAACATCCACAGCGAAGTCCAGGCGGCGACTTTGGCGGCGGTGTCAGCGGCTTGTTGCGCTTTAACCTTGGCGTCGGCGATTGCCTTCTGGGTGCGGGCGTAGATTTCATCGACCCGACGTTCGGCGTCGGCCTGGGTCAGGTTGGTACGCTGAGCGACCAGTTGGGCGAGGTAGGTCCGGTCTTCGGCGCTGAGCTGACCGTTGGCCAGGCTCTGGGCGAAGATCCGGGTCACGGTGCCACGGGCCGCGTCATCGCTGACCGCGGCGGGACGATCATCGCGGAACAGGCTGTCGACGAAGTAACCGTATTGATCACTGTCGGTATTGCCTGCTGCGGTGCCAGCGGCCTGGGTCATGGCGCCTGCTGCGCCGCCGGCAACACTCGCACCGGCCTGCACGCCGCCGCTGACGATGCTGCTGACCGAACCGACCACCAGCGTCGCGGTGACCAGCGTGGCCACGCACCAGGCGAGGAAGCCATGAGCGGGTGTCGCGGAAATACACCTCGTCACCGTGCATGTTGGCCCACTTCACCCGCAGGCGACCGGCGATATAGCCACCGAGCCCCGAGGCGATGATTTGCGTGGCGGCCAGCCAGATGATGGTGGAAAATGCCCAGGCCCTTGGCGCTGACGCCCTCCCCGGCCCACGGTGAAACGGCGGAGAAGCCCAGACCGAAACCCAGCAGCACGAGAATCAGCGACAGCGCCGCAGCCGCGGCCGCCCCCGCGAAGATCGCGCCCCAGGACACGCCCGAGACGTTGCTCGACTCTCCTTCGTAGGCAGGATAAAACCCATCAGAGGATCTATTCATTGTTGTAGTGCTCCAGGCATGAAAAATGGTGTTACAACTCGTCATCAGATGAATTGCAGTGACCGTGCCAGTCGCCAACATTAAATAAATCGTTTTAATTCAATCAGTTAAAAACTCTGAACTTCCTAGGACCATGCAATTTGCAACAACGGCTCGATAACAGCGGGTTTTATGCATTGGCACAAAAGCCCGGTCGTAGCGTTTGTATCCGCTAAAACATGAAAGTTAATTTAAAGCGCCCGCGCAAAATCTTGGCAAAATGCTGCCATTGCGTTTGAACAGACCAGCAGGCCCCACCATGACTCGCATCCTCACCATCGAAGACGACGCCGTGACCGCCCGGGAAATTGTCGCCGAACTGAGCAGCCACGGCCTCGACGTGGACTGGGTCGACAATGGCCGTGAAGGCCTGGACCGCGCCCGTCAGCGGCAACTACGACCTGATCACCCTCGACCGCATGCTGCCGGAGCTCGATGGCCTGGCCATCGTCACCACGCTGCGGACCATGGGCGTGGCGACGCCGATCCTGATGATCAGCGCCCTCTCCGACGTCGACGAGCGCGTGCGTGGCTTGCGCGCCGGCGGCGATGACTACCTGACCAAACCGTTCGCCACCGATGAGATGGCGGCCCGGGTCGAAGTGCTGCTGCGCCGGCAGAACAGCAGTGGCGCACAACCGACCACGTTGCAGGGTGGCGGATCTGCAACTCGACCTGATCAGCCACGAAGCCCGCCGCGCCGAGCAAGTGCTGACGCTGCTGCCGACCGAGTACAAGCTGCTGGAGTTCCTGATGCGCAACAGCGGCCAGATCCTGTCGCGGATGATGATTTTCGAGGAAGTCTGGGGCTACCACTTCGACCCTGGCACCAACCCTGATCGACGTGCACATCGGCCCGCTTGCGCAAGAAGATCGACCCGCCGGGCAATGTCCCGTTGATCCGCACGGTGCGAGGCTCGGGTTATGTCATTGCCGAACCCGTCTGACGGTTGGCGTTCCTCCAGCAGCCGTTTGCTGGCGCTGTACAGCTCGTTGTTCGTGGCCTGGAGTGCGATCCTCATGGGAGTCATGTACTTCGAGGTGTCCGGTTATCTCGACAACCTGGCCAAGCACTCGCTGATGCAACGTCAGCATCTGTTTTCGCACTTTCGCGGCGATCAACTGGAAGACGCGCTCGCCGCCAGCATGACCTTCGATATTCGCGGCATCGACGCCTACGGTCTGTTCGACGCCCAGCACCGTTACCTCGGCGGCGCGTTGCAGAGGATCCCTGAGGGCCTGCCGCTGGACGGCAAGATCCACATGCTCAGCGAATGCGCCCGACTCCGACGACCCGACCCTGCCCGCCGACAGCTGCGACGCAGTCGCCACCCCGACCCGCGACGGCCGCTGGCTGGTGTTGTTGCGCGACAACGGTTCGCTGTTCGCGGTGACCAGAATCATTCTGCATGCGTTGCTCTGGGGCGTGTCGCTGACGATTGTGCCGGGGATCATCGGCTGGCATTTGCTGCGTCGGCGGCCGCTGCGGCGGATCCGGGCAATTCAGGCCAGCGCCCAGTCGATTGTCGCCGGCGACCTGACCCACCCGCTTGCCACTGTCCAATCGCCGCGATGAACTGGACATGCTCGCCGCCATCGTCAACGCCATGCTTGATCGCATCGAGCGCTTGATGAACGAAGTCAAAGGCGTGTGCGACAACATCGCCCATGACCTGCGCACCCCGTTGACCCGTTTGCGCGCGCAGTTGTATCGCATGCAGCAACAGGCCGGCGAAGGTTCGCCGGAAGCGGGCGCAACTGGATCTGGTGCTGGCCGAGGCCGATACGCTGATGGCGCGGTTTCGCGGTTTATTGAGGATTTCCGAACTGGAGGATCGTCAGCGGCGCTCGGGGTTTGTCGAGCTCGATCCGGTGTTGTTGCTGCAGGAACTGCACGAGTTCTATCTGCCGCTGGCCGAAGACGACGAGCTGCGTTTCGAGCTGAACATGCCGGAAACTCTGCCGATGCTGAACGGTGATCGGGCGTTGCTGTTTGAAGCGCTGGCGAACCTGTTGAGCAATTCGATCAAGTTCACCCCGGCCGGTGGCACGGTGGTGTTGCGCGGGGTCAATGATGCAGGGCATACGCGGATCGAAGTGCATGACTCCGGCCCCGGTATTCCCGAATCCGAACGGGAGGCGGTGTTCCAGCGCTTTTATCGCGCCGAGGGCGGGCAACCGCAGAATGGCTTTGGCCTGGGGCTGTCGATCGTTGCGGCGATCGTCAACCTGCACGGGTTCAGCCTTGAGGTGGGACGCAGCGATCTGGGCGGGGGCGAAGCTGGTGCTGGATTGTCGGCAGAGCCTGATTTTCACAGTCCTGACCCTCATGTGGTGCCCATGTGGGAGCCAGCCTGCTGGCGATGACGGTGTGTCAGTCAAAAAATAGTTGAATGATGGACCGTTATCGCTAGCAGGCTAGCTCCCACAAGGGGGACTTGCAGAGACTCAGGCTGGGTAGTTAGCGCGCAATGCCTCGAGGGCCGCCCTGATAGATGCCGCTGAACAGCGCCACCACTTCCTCATCGCTCACGCCCTTGGCCGTGAAGCGTCCCGACCACGTCACCTTCGCGCCCTGCCCCTGGGCTTCAACGCGAATCGTCGCCAGATAATCGGTGGCCGGAAACGGTGCCTGCAGAATCGAATAGCTGTAGGTTTTGCCCGCGTTATCGAACGTCTCCAGACGCTCGACCACCACGCCACCGTCAGCGGTTTGCAGGGTGCGCACACGCCCGCCTTCACTCAGTTCGCTGTTGGAAATGAACGGCAGCCAGTCCGGCAAGGTGTTGAAGCCGCCAATCAATTGCCAGACCTGATCGGCCGAAGCCGGGATGTCGATCGTTGCAGATGCTGTTGCCATAAATAAAAAGTCTCTCTCGATAAATTCAGATAGTCAGGCTGTCGACCACGCCGCCGTCGACCCGCAACGCGGCGCCGGTGGTGGCTGAAGATAGCGGTGAAGCGATGTAGGTGACCAGGGTGCGCGACCTCTTCGACATCCGCCACGCGCTGGATGATCGAGCTCGGACGGGCCCGGCGCACAAAGGCGTCAGCCTCGTCCCGCAGGCTGCGGCCAGATTCGGCGGCGGGCATCCTTGAGCATTTCCTCGACACCGTCGGTGAAGGTCGGCCCGGGCAAAATCGCATTAACCGTAACCCCGGTGCCAGCCAGACGTTTAGCCAGGCCATGGGACACCGCGAGGTTGGCGCTTTTGGTCACGCCGTAATTGATCATGTCGGCCGGAGTGGCCACGCCGGATTCCGAAGACAGGAAGATCACCCGACCCCAGCCCTGTTCGACCATCGCCGGTACGTAATGCCGCGACAGACGCACGCCGGAGGATTACGTTGATTTCGTAGAAGCGCATCCACTCATCGTCCGGCGCATCGAAGAAATCCACCGCGTTGTAGATGCCGAGGTTGTTCACCAGGATGTCGGCTTTCGGTTCAGCGGCGAACAGTTTCTGCGCACCTTCGGCCGTGCCCAGATCCGCCGTCAGACCCGCGCAGTTGCGCCCCCGGCACCTTGTCGCGAATGCTTGCCAGCGCCTGTTCGACCTTGGCGGCGTCGCGACCGATTACCACCACCGTGGCGCCCGCCTCGGCCAGCGACTGGCTGATACCCAACCCGATGCCCGCCGTGCTGCCGCTGACAATCGCCAGTTTTCCGCTCAGATCGATCTTCATGCTTTCACCCTCGTCGATGGGTAATGGTGCACGTTCGGACACCAGTTTCGCTTCACGCATGGCCTGCCAGAAACCGGCCGGAATGACCGCCGACAGCGCCGCCACATCTTCAGCGATGCGCCCCGGTTTGCTCGCGCCGGGAATCACGGCTGCCACGGCCGGATTGGCCAGCGAGAATTGTAGTGCAGCCGCTTTGACATCCACGCCATGGGCCGCAGCAATGCGTTTGATCTGCTCGACCTTCGCCACGATCTCAGGGCTGGCCTTCTGGTATTCGAAGTGCGCGCCGCCGGCCAGGATCCCCGAGCTGTAGGGGCCGCCGACCACGATTTCAACGTTCTGCGCCCGTGCCGAATCCATCAAACGCTGCAAGGCGCGATCGTGATCGAGCAAGGTATAGCGGCCGGCCAGAAGGGAAGCCGTCAGGCTGCGCCTCGGTCAGGTCCAGCGTCAACTCGCACGGCTCGACCTTGTTCACGCCCAGGCCCCAACCTTGATCACGCCTTCTTCACGCAGACGGGTCAGGACTTTGAAGGCGCCGGTGCGGGCCTGATTGAAGTACTCCAGCCATTGGTCGCCTGTAGAAATCCTGAGCGATGTCATGGACCCAGACGATGTCGAGGCGATCGGTTTTCAGACGCTTGAGGCTGTCTTCGATCGAGCGCAACGTGGCGTCGGCGCTGTAATCGTTGACGATCTTGTTCGGGCGGGCCGTGCTCAAACACCCCGCTTTTCTCGCCCAGATCCCGGGCGGCGGCGTCTTCGACTTCATCGAGAATCACCCGGCCGACCTTGGTGCTGAGCACATAGTCGTCGCGCTTGTAGCGGGGACAGTGCTTCGCCGAGGCGGATTTCCGAGAGGCCCGAGCCGTAGAACGGTGCGGTGTCGAAGTACCGCACGCCGGCATCCCACGCTGCGTGCACGGTGGCTTGCGCTTCTTCTTCAGGAATGGCACGGAACATGTTGCCCAGTGGCGCGGTGCCGAAGCCGAGTTGGCCGGGGAGTTTGTCTTTCAAGCTCATGATGCTGTCCTCGTAGTTCGTGGTCGGTGTTGACCGTTGAGCAGATCCTAGATTGCGCCACTCAGACCGTCCAAGACATAATCCGCAGCACTTGAGTCCCTGAAGGTCTGACATGATCGACATCCGCCAATTGCGCTACTTCGTCGCCGTCGCCGAGGGAAGAACACGTCGGCCGCGCCGCCGAGGCGCCTGCACATTTCCCAATCGCCTCTGAGCCGGCAGATTGCCCAGCTCGAAGAACGCCTGGGCCTGACCCTGTTCGAGCGCAGCCAACAGCGCATCCGCCTGACCCGCGACGGCCAGACCTTTCTCGCCGAAACCCGCGCCCTGCTGACCCACGCCAATCGCCTGGAATCTCTCGGCAAACGCCTGGGCCGTGGTGAAGAAGGTGGCCTGTGCATCGGCTACATCGAGAACGCGATGCACGCCGGGGTTTTGCCCAATGCCCTGCGCGTGCTGCGGGTTGACCGGCCTAACGTGCATGTCGCGCTGTACAACCTGAGTTCTGCCGAACAACTGGAAGGTCTGCGTCAGCGCAGCCTCGATATCGCGCTGGTCAGTGAACCGCCGACGATCGACGACCCGGACCTGCTGGGCTTTCAGGTGCTGGACGACCCGATGCTGCTGGCGCTGCCCGAACATCACCCGCTGAACCAACTGGCATCGCTGACCCCGGCGGATCTGGCCGATCAGGAATGGATCGGCGTGCAGCCGCGCCAAGGGGCCGACGATGAGTTCGTCAGCGCCTGCATCCGCGCAGGCTTCACCCCGGATGTGCGGATGCAGGCCACCGAGCCGTTTACCGCGTTGGGGCTGGTGGCCTCGGGGCTGGGGATCGCGATGATCCAGAAAGGCCTGAGCCATAACGCACCGCCGGGCGTGGTGTTGCGGGAAGTGCCGTGGCTGGCGTTCACCACACCGTTGTGGGCGGCCTGGCACCGGATCAACCTGCGGCCGCTGGTGGAAACGTTTCGCAAGGTATTGACCGGCGCCGATCCCGCCCAGTGACCCGACAGCGCAAGACTTTGCTGCTTTACTGAAAAGACTCAAAAAACCAGCGAGTCTTCCGGCATGAACCGCAATGACCTGCGTCGCGTAGACATGAACCTGTTGGTGATTTTCGAAACCCTGATGTTCGAAAAGAACCTGACCCGCGCCGGGGAAAAGCTGTTCCTCGGCCAGCCCGCTGTCAGTGCTTCACTGGCCAAACTGCGCGACCTGTTCGACGACCCGTTGCTGGTGCGCAACGGCCGCGTGCTGGAGCCCACCCAGCGGGCGCTGGCGATCCTCAAGGAATTGCAGCCGGCGATGGACACCATTTCCGGAGCGGTCAGCCGGGCCAAGGATTTCGACCCGCTGAGCAGCCGCGACGTGTTTCGCATCGGTCTGTCGGACGATGCCGAGTTCGGCCTGCTGCCGCCGCTGCTCAAGCAATTGCGCGAGGAAGCGCCGGACGTGGTGGTCGTCATCCGCCGGGTTAATTTCCTGCTGATGTCGTCGATGCTGGCGTCCGGGGAGATTTCCGTCGGCGTCAGTTACACCACTGAACTGCCGGCCAATGCCAAACGCAAAAAACTGCGGGACCTGCGCTGCAAGATCCTGCGCGGCGATGATCGTCCCGGGGCGCTGACCCTCGACGACTACTGCGAACGGCCCCATGCGCTGGTGTCGTTTTCCGGCGATCTGGGGCGGTGCCATCGACAACGATCTGGCGCGAATCAACCGTGCACGTCGTGTCGTGCTGGCAGTGCCGCAATTCGCTCCGCTGCGGGCGATTCTGGCCGGCACCGACATGCTCGCCACCGTGCCGGATTTCGCCGCTTGTGCGCTGGTCGAAGGCAGCAGCGTGCTGCGCGCCGACGACCCCGCCGTTCGACATCGTGCCTTCGGAGCTGTCGATGGTCTGGAACGGGGTCAACGACAACGATCCGGCGGAACGCTGGTTGCGCTCGCTGATTGCCCATCACATGTCGGCGCCGCTTCCGCCACAGGCGTACTGATCGGCTTGAACCCCGGATCGACCTCGCGCAGGTACACCGGCAGATCGGTCATCGGCGGCATCTGCGGAATCTCGAAATACATCTGCACCACCCAGCCGCGGTGGTAGTTGTTGTGGTTGATCACGTGCATCAGGATCGCGCCGGCATTCATGGTGCCGCCATCGCCGGACACGAATTTGAAGTCGATCGAGCGGTTCAGCGAGGCCTCGGTCTGCTCCGCGCTCCAGGTGCGATACCAGCCATCGACTTCCTGCTGGGCCTGGCGCAACTCGCCGAGGTCGGCATGCACCAGATCATGGGACGTCGTGAAACCGTGCTCGCGCCCTTCGAGGTGCGCCTGCCAGATCCGGTCGACCACGTAGATGTGGTTCAGCGTACCGATCATGTTCTTGAAAACCGTCTTGCGCTTCTTTGTAGTCTCCCCGCCGGCAGCGCTTGCAGGCTGTCGAACAGACGCTGATTGGCCCAGGTCTTGTAGTCCGTGAGCAGATGGGCCGTGGCCAGATTGATCATCGCGGGTCACCGTAAGCACGAAAAAGGGCTTCGCCTAGGATAGACCTCTCTCGCGGGAGTGGCGGTGGTGCTGACTATTGGTCGCCTCTACAGTGAAATCTCCATCCCCCTTCACAAGGACGTGAAGCCTGCAAAATCGCCCCGACGCTCGCCCAACGCCAGTTTGCCCGCCACTTACGCACCTCCCAGACCGACTGCGAGCAACTGCTCTGGCAGAAGCTGCGAAAACGGCAGGTGGCGGGGCTGAAATTTCGCCGGCAGGAGAGATTCATGACCGGCGGCGTACGGTTTGTCTTCAGCGGCTGGGGATTGAGGTGGTGCGGTTTAGTAACCTGGAGGTGATTCGGCAGATGGGGGATGTATTGGAGCAGATTGTGCGGATAGCGGAGAGTCTGGGATAGCTCCGATCGCCAAACGCCTCGCCTGCGTCGCAAGCCGTAACAAGTCGCCCGGCCAGGGCGCTCGGAAATTAAGCTTCAACTAAGGTTACGTCCCTACCATCCGGGCCACAAAGCAGCGGTTCTGTGTCTGATTGCCGTCAGCAGAACCTTTCAACTTGAAGTGAGCCCGGACCATGAGTGCGATCGATTCCACCTCAAAACAACTGCCCGCCTTCAGTCTTGTATTGGTCAATTACAAGACGCCGGAGATAACCCGGATGTGCCTGGAGTTTCTCCAGCAGTATGTCAAGGAGCATCAAATCCCGGTGTGGGTGGTGGACAACGATTCCGCCGATGAAAGCCTGATTTACTTGCGGTCTCTGGACTGGATCAACTTGATCGAGCGCCCCTCACCCGGCAAGGAAGCGGGGCATATTGCTCATGGCAAGGCACTTGATCTGGCACTTGCGAAAGTTGAAACCGATTACCTGTTTTTGCTGCACACCGATACTTTCGTTTTTGACAGTACTGTCTTTTCGATGATGATGAATGAGTGCATGCAATCTTTGGATACAGCGGCGGTCGGTTGCGTCGAACAATTGGATCGCGGCGTCCTTAGAGACACCTGGCGTTTATCTTCTCGTTATTTCAAACACTATTTCCGCCGGGCAAAACAGCATTTCGGGTTGCCGTCCCCGAGATCCAAAACCCTACCGGGAAACTCACCTGAAAAGCTTCTGCACCTTGTGGAACGCTCGGTTGATCAAGGCTCACGGGCTGCATTTTTCGATGGACGACCGGGTCCCGGGATACACGCTGCAGGATCGTTTAAGCAGCCTTGGCTACGGCATCAAATGCCTCTCGCCGCGGACGATCTTCCGCTACCTGGATCACATCCAGGCCGGCACCGTGGCCGCGATCGGTGGATACGGCAAACAGCACCGCCGCACTACCATGTATCAGGAAACGCTCAAGCGTCTTCAGTTACAACAGCGCATGCGACCCGCCAAATCGTAAGACAATAAAAAAGGGCGACTTCAAAGTCGCCCTTTTTGCATCTGAATTCTTTGGTCTCCACTCCGAGGAGGTGTTCGCCCAGTGTAATGGCCTGGCAATCCATGCACCGGTAAAGAGCCCTGACACTGGGCGAACGCGAAGGATTTTAATGGAAATTGGCGGATATGTCGTCCTGCTTCAACATGAAATTTATGTACTGAAAAGTTAAAGAAAATATTCGTCGATATTTCCCGACAAACTTTCTGACATCACCACCTCGAATACTTCATATGACTGTTCTCATACAATTACTTGTACAAGAACAGCCATTTTGTAGAGTCAATACTCAACTTTCATGCTGACTGGTCACTTTTAATACATCGGTGTAAGTGACCACGACGCTTTGCCCGACTTTCAAATCTTTCAATTTGGCCTGAATTTCAGGCTTTTCGACGTTGAGGGTTTTTCGACTGGCCCGAAGGGTTTTCCAGGGTGACCTGGTTCGTCGCCAAATCAATTTTGGTGATTTTCAACTGGACCTGAACCTGGCGGAAAGCCTCGCCACCGGGGTTGCTGCTGCCCACGGCGTTGCGCAGTTCACCGGTTGCGCTCGGTAGAGCCTGGCAGACCTTTATCCACGTCGGTGTCCAGATAAGCGGCGACCGAACGTGTCACCTCGATCTGGACCAGATCCCCCACCTTGAGATTTCCGAGGTTTTTCGCCTTGTCGCTGAGCTGAATGTGCACCTGGCGACCTTCCGCGCCTTCCAGGACCACTTGATGATTGGCCGGGTCAAC